>CM060962.1:240988873-241106373 GCA_030765045.1 Tenodera sinensis
GTATTCCCATATTCCCATTTCATTTACCTATAAGGAAGTAACATGAGCATTTTTTAAATATATATCTGGATTAATTTGATGTAGATAGAAGAATAAGCGTTTATAAGGATTATTTGCATAACAGTGAGCAGAGGTGCTCATGTGAGTGCACATACAAGATTTTTATAATGTTGCAGTCTATTTTTGTTCTAGTTATTAGAGTAGCGACACTGTATTCTGCGCCTTCAGTTTTATTTATATCCTAGAAAACTAGGTTTCTTTATCGTTTTTTGAAAGCATCGCATAAAATACACATAGATGAAAAAATTATTATTTTTTCATTCATACTCCCAATTAAAAACGCAATACTTCCAAATACTCCTTCCTAAATTAGTCAAATGACTCGGGTTCTTCGTACAGTTACAAATACTGCCAAGCGAAAACACACTAAGTTCGATTAGACTATCGGTCAATAGAAAATTCATTAACCAAAAGTATTGGTTTTTTGAGAAATTGGTGACGATGATGCGTTTGACAACTCAGAAACCGGACAAGAGATGTATGGAATAAATATTTCGTCTTTGACTATTCGTGTAATCCCTCAATAGTATGACTATGGCTTTTGAAAACATTGACGAAAATTACTGGAAAAAATAAAGTTTAAAATATTATGTGCACTGTTTGTTCCTGGTCTTTCTTCTTAAATTGACTTTTCTAATAACACTTTTTATTAATAATCATTTTTGTTAAACGAGGTTTTCTAATCCACACTTCCTAAAATTTGTATTCATTGTTCTTGTCAATAATGGAACAATGGAGTAACGAGAATGGTTGTTAAGCATTAGCTGCAAGAGTTGGGAATGTTAGGGTGGATTCTGTTGGCAATAGGGAATTGCGGTGTCACGATATGCAATTATAGCAACACTAATTAATATACTCACACATGAACCTTAAGCCTATGGTTAAATGTAGCAACGACAGGATCATGTGGTTTCCCCGCCACCCATTACGCGACTATGGCCTGCGCTCGCCTTCTAGGGATTTTGCACGCGCACGCAAGGGAGAACTCGCATCTAAATTGTGTTGGCAAAATAGTACGCATTTTTAAAGTAATTTAGTAAATATTCCTCTTGACCAAGACTGGGCAACTGGTGATCAGAGAGTGGAGATCAGTCACAACCTTGACCGACAGCTGTATGTTTAGTGGGTAAAAAATGACGATCGCTCAAGCTAACGAGTGAGTCGCCCAGGCCTGCTCTTGACTAACATACATGTAGGCGAAAAGACTTTGCGGTATGACCATAGTTATACGGTCTGTTGACCAAAGAAACGTAGACGAATTGTCTGTTGCCGTAATCCTATTGACGAAACGTCCTAGAAGCCTCTGATCACTCAGACACGCATGCGCGAACTTTTAATCTGTTAACAAGAATACATATGGCGCGCTATATTATATTTATACTTGTAAGTATTGCTCAGTTGGAGTAATAAAATTCAGATCACTGTTATATTAACAGCCCTCTTGTATCAGCTCCCATTATGCTATTGATTATATGTTCCAAAATGGCATCCTGGTTAATTCCCTTTCGCATTTGTATCGCAATACTCCGTCGGAGTTTAAATATAATAGGTCGGAAGTGAGCCCCACACTCTTACAGCTTGAACATTTTCAGGATACGCATCATATAAATATTTCTAACTTATATTGAAAGGCAACATATCCTCTAGAGCAGGCCTGATGAACTGTACTCAGTGTGAAAACACTCCCCTCCCTTTGTGACCACGGAGGCGGAAAACTGAGGAAAACCAAAGGGAAAACCGGCTCCTTCAAATGCGTGCTTATGTAAGCTACTGCAGTTAAGAAGGGGAGGGACTACTCTGTTCGCACCTGCGGAGTAAGGTTCGTCCGTTCTGCTCTAGAGGATAGCTTTTGGAACTAGCAGTCTTAGTATAACTCGAATTGTATATCTAGGCCTATAATGGTATTTTGGAACGATTCCGTACTCGCAACCATTCATAAATTATATATATTTTTCCTACCTCTAATATGATTGCACTGATAGAGAACAAGTATACATGGATAGAAGGCGATGATGCGGAATGGAAGACAATGTAGAAGGGAAGTAGGATTCGTAAGGCTTCTACGTTTCGCACAATAACAAGCACAGAGCTGTCGATTCTGCTTATAATAATAATAATAATAAAAAAAAAAAAAAAAAAAAAAAAAAAACGTTATGTGTTACACGCACATGACTTCCTCTACCCATTACTGCTCGTTTATTATTTTTATACAGTATCTACAAATTATTATTACTAAACCTTATTGCTCTATCTACTTTAAGTTAATTGAAATAATGTTTGATAAATAGCAACATTACCTATTTGATCATAGGTACAAATGGAATAGTAGTGGACAGTCATTATACATTGCGTTTGAACTTCCATAGTCCTACAATGACATCGGAGAAATAAGAAATACCTGAGTAGCGTACTTTACGCTGGTCCCGCACTTAAAAAGAACAACACCATTGCACTGCGGTTAAATTAAACAGGTTATGAAATGGTGTCTGCATGGTTTGGTTTAAGTGACCCTCAAATGAAACTACGTTTCATAATACTGGGCGTAAAAGTTCTGTCGCGTCCGTCAATCCTTGTCGCACGACATGAAGTTGCAATGTACTATCTTTCACAAAAGTAAATACCCAACTTCACTGAGACCTGCGGGAAGGGTCACCTAATTCTCAGGCGTACTTGCATAGATGGTATGAGAATTAAATTAGTCATATGCTTCCCTTCCTGTTCGAAGGACGTGGCAGACGTGTCACCTTGTAACTCACCTCGCAGTTTTCAAAAGCAATATCCCAGCAATCCGTGTACATTAACGGGTAAACATTGCACATTCAACTTCAGTGCACCAGCAGAAAATACTCGTAAGTTCTTATGGAGCTCCTATTGATTTATGAACTAGAACTAAAAATGATTCCAGTGTTGGGTCTAAGACTTACAGACGTGAGCTTAATCACGTAGACCAAGTTCGGGTAGATATTCCTTACAGCGGAACTGGCTATAGTGGTGGTTCAGATCAACAGTGGTGACCTAACGTTAATTCGAATACCGTTTGACGTTCTTTTAATTTTTATTTCCCATTTTCTTTCTTTTTTTCTTAAGGGGAACATCATTATTTATATAACCCGTGCGAAATATAAGATTATACGTACAAATGCAATCTATTGCTGATAAAGCTCCTCACTTAGGTATTCCTATTGCGCATACCGTTCATACCCTTGTAACTATCCCCGCTGTCTTATGAATGCTACAGTACGATTACAATTTTACAACTGAATGGTTTATAAGATATTACTTGCAATTGCTGAAAATAAAGCAGGCAACACACTTACCTCAATTGTCAATCAGTACTCCTGGAATTAATATTTTGCTTTAAATATTCACGTTCCAAAGCATCTATAAATTTCATAGACTATTGCCATATATAACATATATAAGCGGGTAATAGTGTAAATTACAAGACCTGGATGCCAGTGAATGATGAGTTTAATGATACATTAAACAGAACAGAATGCAGTTTTAGATTACCTGAGGGTGAAGCAACCTTCGCACTCAGCAAGGTTGCCATGTCGTTTATTTCCAAGCGCGACACAGCGTTGACATGTCCACATTAACCCAATTTCTAGCAGCGCGCGTTCATGCGATTCTCCATTCCTGACAAAAAGCTGTACAGAGTTAAGCACGCTTGTTAATTTCGTATTTCCAAAATTCAAGATGCGAATGACAAGGATCGAACCCCGGCAGCCAGCAGTTCTGAATTTTATAGTCAACGACGAAGCGCTCTTGGCCATTCTTCCCTTGGGTAGCGGCGCTTCAACGTATTATATTAAGCTTGTTGTCACTACCTTGGCAACTAATTTCACTGCAACGTGGAAAGTTCCTTAGTACCTTTAGAAATGGTTTCTATTTCTATTATTTATTGTACATATAAGAACATGCTCCATTACAAAGTAATATTACATGTTTTAGTTTTCTTTTAGTTTTTAGTTTCTCTTGTATCAAGTGAGTTTTAGAATGCACAATGTTGCTACTATGAACTAGAACCTAGGTGTAGTTAATCGTATTTCCTAAAAGATAAGTATTGCATATTTACAAGGCTTCATTTAAAGGTTAAATTAAGGTTCATTTAAGGTTAAGTTTATATTTTATAATTTATATTATTTTGTTAATCACCATGGTATTTTAGTTTATCGTAGTCTATTGATTTCACAAATCTGGTGCATTTCGTTATTAGTGCGTTGTCGGTAGTTGCCCATCTCTCGCCAGCTCGGATTACGTTTTGTTTGAGGATTTTGCGTTCTGCTTCGAGTAGTTTGCAGTCATATATCAGGTGATCTATTGTCTGTTCTCCTAGTATGCAGATGCACCTTGCGTCGTCGATTATTTTGAACCTGTAGAGGCAAGCTTTTGTGATGCCGTGGCGAGTTACTGCTGCTGTAATTTCTAATACTACATGAATGTTGAGTTCTGTTCTATGTTGAGCTCTCCCACTGTTCTTGCCATTTTTCTTGACTTCTTCTCTTCAGTTAGGAGGCTATTTATGTTGTAGGTCCTATGGGTAGATCACAGTCTTGGGCTGCTTCTTTGGCAAGGCTTATTCATTTCCTTTTATCCCTACATGCGCGTTTACCCATCTGAAGACCATCAACCAGTTTTCCGCCGTTAGTTGGCGGAGTTCATTCCTTATTTCTTCTATTATTGGGGAATGTATGGTGTTGTTTCTAAGTGAGTGAAGGGTGGTTTTGCTGTCTGTAAATATAGCCACTTTGGTGCTGTGGTTGACGTAATCCGGGGAGGTCCGTAAATGTTCCAGAGACTGAAGGAATGCAATAGCTTCCGCTTGGTTGTTTGAGCAGCCAAGGTTTAATCTGCATTTAAGTTCTATCCAAATGGATCTTTCCACATATACTGCTACTCCTGCCCCCACCCGGCCTTAAATTTTGCTGCCGTCTGTATAAATTTCTATGGGGTGCGTTGTGTCGTTATTTTCATTTATCTTAACTATTTGGGGTGGATGTGGCCAATGTTTGACTGGTTTTGGTGTTTCGCATTCTAGGTCCCTTTTCTCTAAGTTATGCCTCAATCTATATAGTTAAATCTTCTTTTTTATTACTAATCCTATCAGGGGTACACCTGCTATCACGCAAGAAGCGTCAAAAGAAATTTTTCGGTAACCTTTTATCATTTTTATGTTGATTGGTCTCTGTATCTTCTGCAACTTCTTCAGGTTTGATTGCTTCTTTATGACTTTTCCCCATACAGGGGCATCATATGTTATTATAGGGATGAGTGTTTCTTCGTAGATTGTTTTTAGGGACTTGTAGCCTAGACCCCAGTTAAGCTTTGCTGTTCTTCCTAGCATATGTATTAAGATGCTAGATTTCTTGGATATGTTGTCTATGTGTGTGTCAAAGGATAGTTTGTGGTCAAAGTAAATTCCTAGGTATTTTATTTCCTCAACTGTTTTTAGTCTTCTGTTATTCAAGTATATGTTAAATTGTTTAGTTCTTTTTCTTGACAGTAACATGGCTTTTGATTTACTGTCGTTGAATTGTATTTATTATCCCTAGCCCATTTCTCCACTTTGGCAAGGTCGGCGTTTGAGTAGACTTCCGCTTCTCTTATAGTGTGGCCAGCGGTTAGGTTTGTTATGTCGTCTGCTAAGGCGATTACTTTAGTATGACTTGAGAACTCCATGCTCAAAAGGCTGTTATACATTATGTTCCATAGTCATGGGGAGCAGCATGATCCTTGGGGGCAGCCTCTCATTGCTGCTCTTTCTACTTTATAATTGTTGAGCTGTATTAATGCAACCCTGTCGTTGAGGTAGTCTTTGGTTAAGTCATGTAAGTTTTTTGGGCAGTGCATGTTTTGTTAGTTACTTAATATACTCTTCCACCACGCCGCGTCAAAGGCCCGTCAGACATCAAGGCTCACCGTTATTGTTAACTTCTTCTGTTGTAGGTTGCTGCTGGTGAACTCCTTAACTGCTAGTGCTGCGTAAACAGTGCTTTTGGGGGGGGGGGGGGGAGAAAGCCATTTTGGTTATCGCTGAGGATATCGTTGGAATACACATGATGATTCATTCGATCTATGAGTAGTTTTTCCAAGAGTTGTCCTCCAATATGGCTTATGGGGCGGTATTTTGAGGCTTCGTTACTATTTTCTTTCCCCGGTTTAACGATAGGGATTACGAAAGAGCGTTTCCATTGTTTTGGAAAGTAAGCTGTATTTAAGCACTGAATATATAATTGTGTAGTTAGTTATGGGAAACAGTTGAACTTTTTTTGGAGAATCTTGGCATCTATGCCATCTTCGCCTGCTGCTTTGTTTGATTTAAATTTCTGAAGTGCTGCTTATAGTTCTGCCCCTATGAATTCTGTGTCGTTTGGAGTATCCATGGGTTGGGTTGTTAAGAGCCTGGTTTGTTTATTTAGGTCAACATGGTTTAAAAATTGCTTTTTTTCTAGGTATTGGCTTACATTTATTTAGAGGAATAAGAAAATAGAATATTTCTATAACAAGCACTAATATAGCAGAGTTCAGTGCGTAGTTTGTTTCATAAATTGTTTTCATTAACGACAGACAAATAAGGATAAAACGATATAATAGTAAATTCACGTTCCGGTCCATAGAAGTATCATTAACTGAAAGTAATATGCAACAGATTTACGCTCATACATCAAGAGTATTCATCACTGAATACGTGATGATTTACAGGTAGCAGTTATATCCTATGCTAAAGATGTGATATTATCTGACAGGTGTTCACCAAAATTAACTTAGTACTCAAACCATCCATTTTGCGTAGCAGTAGATGTCTGCTTTGTAGACTGGAGATTAAAATCGAATTATGTTTGAAAGTAATCGGTAACTTAATCTTCCTTTCAGGGTTTCAATCATGTCTCAATTTATTTATTTAATTGTAATACCCATAATGAGTCCATCATCTTTAGATATGAGTTATTTCTTATCAGTAACTGTCCAAACAGAAAATAATTAGTATTATATATAATGTGTGAGATATAGCAAAAAATTAAGAGTAGCTGTACATATTAGTTTCGAACAAATGTTTTGTAAATGGGAGTGATGAATCATGATCATTATACACAGTGAGATAATGTATGTCATTTGTGTAGTTGTTAATATTTAGGCTCACCCAAAATTTAAGGGTCACGTGAAAAATAGAAGAGCACTTCCGTTAAGACGTCTTCTAACATAAAGGAACTTTAATGAAAATAATGTTCCAGAGCGTAATGATTTAAAAACCTTAACTGAAGATACGAAACAGTTAAACATTTGCTGTGTGTAAATGAAATGAAAGCGTTATTGATGCTCCTTGTTTACAGGAGATTAAAAAATGAAACCTTGTATTGTGATAATCACTTTATTTGCAGAGAAGACCAAAAATAAACGACACCCTTACATTAAAACCACCTTTAAGTGCCAGAAATATTAAACAAGATAAATGTTTCAGAAGTGATGCTTTTTAAAAGCGTTCTTGAAGACAGGTAACGTCTTAAAGATGTTCCTATTTTTGAGGATAGGCGTATACACTGAATAGGTAGTAAATATAAATTAGTTATTGATAATAGCGATTTCAATCTCATTTGTATCTCATTAATAAAAAGAAGCAACTTAAATTCCACACTAAACACTGCAATACTCGTGCTTGTTATAGAAATATTCCCCTTTATTATTCCTCTACGTAAATGTAAGTCAATACCTGAAAAAAAGCAATTTTTAAACCATTTCTAAAGGTGCTAACGAACATTCCACCTTGCAGTGAAATTAGCTGCCAAGTTAGCTACAACAAGCTTAATATAATTATGATACAGCGCCAATGGCCAAGTGAAGAATAGCCTGAGTGCTTCGTCGTTGACAGCTTTTTATCAACCTTCACACCTTGCTGAGTGCGAAGGTTGCTTCACCCTGAGGTAATCTATAACTGCATTCTGTTCTGTTTAATGTATCATTAAACACATCATTCACTGGCATCCAGGTCTTGTAATTTACACTATTACCCGCTTATATATGTTATATATGGTAATAGTCTGCGAAATTTGACGCCATGGAATGTGAATATTTAAAGCGAAATATTAATTCCAGGAGTACTGATTGACAATTGAGGTAAGTGTGTTGCCTGCTTTATTTTCAGCAATTGCAAGTAATATCTTATAAGCATTCAGTAGTAAAATTGTAATCGTACTGCAGCATTCGTTAGACGGCGGGAATAGTTACAAAGGTATGAACGGTATGCTGGATAAGAATACCTAAATGAGAAGCTTTATCAGAAATAGATTCCATTTGTGCGTATAATCTTATATTTCGCACGGGTTATATAAATAATGGTGTTCCCGTTAAGAAAGAAGACAGAAAATAGCAAATAAAAAAACGAACGTTAAACGGTATTCGAATTAACGTTAGGTCACTACTGTTGATCTGAACCACCGCTATAGCTAGTTCCGCTGTAAGGAACTTGGTATACGTGATTAAGCTCACGTCTGTAAGTCACTGGAATCATTCTTAGTTCCAGTCCACAAATCAATAGGAACATCATAGGAACGTATTTTCTGCTGCGTGCACTGAAGTTGAAATTGCAATGTTTGCCCGTTAATGTACAAGCATTACTGGGATATTGCTTTTGAAGACTACGAGGTGAGTTACAAGGTGACATGGCTGCCACGTCCTCCGAACAGGAAGGGAAGTATATGACTAATTTAATTCTCATACCATCTATGCAAGTACGCCTGAGAATTAGGTGACCCTTCGCGCAGGTCTCAGTGAAGTTGGGTATTTACTTTTGTGAAAGAGTACCTACATAAATGGAGGCTAACAAAAAAAACGGAGGATAAGTTCAAAAAGCGAACACCTAAACCAGAGTTTATCTACTAGTGCTTCACCACATAAACAATGTGTGTCAGAGCTGTAAATGTGCCTCGTCTAAACGCAGTATTGTTTCCGAGCCGACTCTGACGTTACAAGATGATGTAACTCCACATGTTGACATTGCGTCAGTCTGTAGTGAGACGCGTGGCAGACATTTAGCTGATTCATCCGGACGTCACTCCCATTACCTTGTGCCATGAAAGTAAAAAAGAGAAAGAAACATCAGCAACATGTGCGAGTGAGTAATGTAGCCTTTTTGTGGTACCAAAGGCTTTAAAACACAGGATGTATGCTGCTACGTGAGTGCAAATGCTGCGTCCGCCAGCTCTAGCCTTCATCTTAATGGCTTGCCTTTCGTATACCTACTAATAGAACAAGTCCAATGAAGAATTGAACCAAAGTCTAATTGTATTATAAAACTCTTGTGTTACATTACACGACTTTTCCTAGGCACTATTTTACAAAATATTTTTCAACTGCTTATTATTCTGTAAAAACGCAATTCTTGTTAATCGAGATAAACATTGCAGAAATGACTTTAAACATTTCTTTTCTAGGTAGAAAGGTTACCGGGGGCTCAAGTTATAACCAAATCTTTAAAAACTCCTATATTATATATCCGCATGAATTTGTATATCCATACCCCAACAAATTATTCATAAAAAACTTACCGTTCTGTCTACTTCATACTAATTGCGACAAACATTTGCAAAAATTGTTTTTAGGTATTTCCTTGTAGTTACGAGGGCCGTTCAGTAAGTGCTTAGTAAAAAAAATTAAAAGACAAATTAATTTTGGTAGATTTTTTTCGACATGATCTCCTTTTAGCTCGATACATTCTTCCCAACGTTTCTCCAACTGTTTTAAACCTTCCAAAAAGTAGAATTCCGGAAGGTCCTCAAATAGGTATCTGTTTGGGAGATGAGCCCTCCGTTAGACATGAATCGTTTTCTGCCGAGCCACTTTTGATCCATAGTTATTTATCGATGCAGAAACCTGTCAGGATTGGGACGGAAAAGTGCTAAACCAGGCTCCGAATCGATCACAAGATTGCGTTTATGCGTTTATTCTCCACTGAGAGCAAAGACGGCATCCATCTTGCCAAGACCTTTGTCAGACCTAATTTGTGATGCAAAGTTGGAAACACTGTACCTTGTGATGTGCCTATGGCCTCTACTATTTCGTGAACTTCGATTCGTCGATCACTGAAAACCATATCTAAGATTTTGTCAATCATTTTGGAGGAAGTCACTACCACTGGGTGTCCAGAACGATATTCATCTTTTATGGATGTAGGGCCACGTTTAAAGTCATTTATCCAATTGCAAATTGTTGCAAACGCAGGAGCAGTTGTGCCGTGAAATTCATCCAATTGAGCTTTTATCTCTTTCGGTGATAACATTTAAACGAACACACACACACACACACACACACACACACACACACACACACACACACACACACACACACACACACACACACACACACACACACCACACACACACAAACACACACAAACACATACACATATACACACACGCACAAACACGTCGACTTTTTTGTAAAAATGCTTCTTGATGCACTAGGCCTCTAAGCGTGTATAAAATTGAGAGCTCGAAAGAACTGATTTTGGATGGAATACAGTATTTGTCTACTTACTATGGGCATGTGGTAGAGAAAGTAACAGCTCCATATCGACTCTACATCATAAATAAGCGCTTTGAATACCAAAACAAGATTTTAAGGTATGCAAGTTTATTCATAAATTCCCAAAGCTATTGTAGCTGTATTAAACTGAACCCGAGATAGTCTTGTGGCGATAAACTCAACATATGGATGGCTAACCGGCAGAATATCCTACATCATTTTTTGAGAAATGCGTTTTTTATCGTAACGAAAACCTAGACGCACATCCTAGCACAGCAGCATAAGTGGCCCTTTGACATTAATAGGGAAAATAAGCTTTACATTTTATGTTAACGGCTTAAAATATTATTTTAGTGACTAACTAAATTAAGGTAATTCTAGCTCTTATGACGAAACTGATAGTGTTTAAGATATTTATTTTGGTTCCTATTCTTAGCAATGGGAGATAAGATAATTATAATTTTACTTTATTTCAATATAGTATTTTGTGTTTAATAATATTGTAGTGAACATTAATTACAGCGTATTACTGCTTGAATATAACGCAATTATGAAGTATGGTAAAAGCTTTACATCAATCAATTTGTTAATTTGTTTTGTCGTGATCACTGATGTCTCCTACATAATGGTATAAAGATAGCAAGATGTATGTTGTCCAACAAATCACCTCAAGAACCATATTAACGACACCGCATATTTCTTATATGATACAGAATATATTTTCTGTTTCTCTGAACGCCATAGATTCCCAATTTCATGCTGATATTACAAAGAAAGTAATCTGCGATTTTGCTATTGGGTGGATAAGATCTACTGACAAATACCAGTAGGTACAGAATTTGCTATGAAATAGCTATGAGGGACTATCCATTCTTACCGATTCCTACTCTTATGGATATCGCAAAGGGTAAACGAAAATAGTAGGGAAAATGCATAGATTTTCCTAAACACACAAATTATGCAAAAGTTTCTGTTACAAAGATGTTCAGAATAAATTCTTGTTTATTAGGCGGGATATTGTATATTTAGATGCGTCACTTACATAACTCCTGTTTTGATGATGTCACTACTAAACTTATATTATATTATACATTATATATAATATATTTTCAGGGTGTCCTTAAAAAACACCGACAACGTTTAGTATGTTGTGCGGGACGGCAAACTTATCAGTTTTGAGATAGGAACCCCCAGCTGGAAATGCACGGTTTGGGCGCTGTAGCGCATTGAAATGTGAAATGGTTGTACGTTCACATTTCATTTATAAACTCAACATCCACCTGTCTACATTTGAAACGGGCTTCGAGCTATGTACCTACTACGTCATTGCAGAGCCTATATCGGCGGTGGTGAACCTTATGCACATGACCAATTACGTGCAGTTGTCTTTGAATATTTTCAATCGCTCCGTGGACTCGACCCACAAGGTCCTCCGCTGACGTTACAGGGGTGCCATGCACATTCTCTTCACACAACTCCACAGAAAATAGTCGAGAAGTGTCAGATCTGGCGACTGTACTAGCCATAGAACTGGTCCTCTTCTACCAATCCATCGATTTGAATATGCGACATTGGGGTGATTCCGCACACTTACATCAAGGTGTGCTAGAGCTCAAGTCTGCCATTTCAGCAGCTGCGTACTCGTGCATGTCGCACTGCTGTTATAAAACGTTACTGTACTAGAAACTGCAACAATAACACAGTAGGATGGGCACCAAGGACTCTATGGAGGAATTTAGCGTATACGCAGGAATGTTATTATGCTCAGGTCGTTCATCCCAGTACACAGGCGAC
This sequence comes from Tenodera sinensis, assembly GCA_030765045.1. Lineage (NCBI taxonomy): Eukaryota > Metazoa > Arthropoda > Insecta > Mantodea > Mantidae > Tenodera > Tenodera sinensis. The sequence continues at coordinate 241,001,249 of CM060962.1, forward strand.
TAAAGGGTTGCACACCTAACGTATTAAGATACCAAAACGAATGTTAACAAATTGCTACAACCGATCGTTCTCAAACTTCGACGCTCTCCAGCGTCCTAACGGTACATTTCCGGACAGGGGTTCCTATTTGAAAATAGATCAGTTTGCCTTCCCGTACAACATACTAAGCGTTATCGGTGTTTTTTTTGGGACACCCAGTATATAATTATATTATATTTGTGGTTGTTGCGTCAGTCCTCTAAGTTTAAGAGTGCATGTTATTGGCAACCCTGCGGCACAACAGCCCTTCGGACCAAGATCTACCGGCCACCACAGGCGTCAAGAGGGGGTGCAATACTGGAGGTGGGTCGTGGTTAGCAGCCAAGTCCCTCCCGGCCGGTTATGCGATCCTCTCGATCCGGGACCGTTACTTTTCAGTCAATTAGCTCCTCAATTTGCCCCTCAGGGACCTAACGAGGCTGAGTGTACCCAAGACCAGGTCTCCCAACGAGAAAAGATCCCCATGCCGGTACCGTTAATCGAACTCGGGTCCCCCGCTTGGTAAGCAGCACCGTGCTAAGAAACAGACCTATGTAGGTCATTCGTACCGTTTAAAACAGATTTCTATTCATCGCGATGAGTGTGGAGTTTAACAAATGTTTATCTATTTCATGGAATTTATATGCCAAATACGTGCAGCGTTACACATCGCAATTTGTTGCTCATAAAGATATGCTAAAAAGCAAAAACAAGAAAATAAGTAAATAAAATACAATATACTAGATATGTTTTAAATTTTATCTATGACCAATGATGTCATATAAGGCATTCAAGGTATAGAGAAACTTAAACTTAATTGAGGGAGTATGTGCGAAAAAGAAAACTTAAGAGTACACTTTCTTTTAAATGCTATACTCTCCATCTTTGCAATTTCGTGTCACCACCTAACTGTAACTGTTAGGTACTGTTTTTTGCCGAGTAAAGTATTTGGTTAAACTGAATGTGTGTTTTCTATGTATCACCTCAGTTTAAGTGGAAGGCTCATATTAAAAAGAAAAAGAACTTGTTATAAAGTACGCAAAAATATATTGGTTGTTAGGAAGATCTTTCCAACTGAATATACATGAAAATATGTTATTGTATAAGAAGTTATTAATCGTTTTTGTAGATGGGGTTGGCATATTTTCGCCACACAAAGAATTAAAATTATGCAAACCTTTCTAAATAAAGTGCTTCGTGGTATTGTTAACGTACCAAGTATTTTAGTAATGACAACATCCATAGACATAAGAATCATCGCAGTGATGTAAAAAAACCACTTCACAGTCATCTAAAGTACCTTGACGCTTATGTACAAATGACTCACCACAACCTTTCACCCACCTATCTTGTTTTGTGCATGAAGCATTTCCCGTTTACTAATTCCAGTAACCAAGCATTAAAGAGGTTTGTTTTCGAACCTCAAGACTCAACGAAAAGTGAGGAGGGGCAAATGCGCCTTCACCTCTTTCGTATAAGGTTGGGCATCATTGATCTAAACCCTACTGGACTTCATTTATTGGATAACACTAGTATGTATTCCAAGAAGGTTTGAAAAAGGACAAATGCCGAAGATTAACGCAGTAATTTGTGTACCCGGAAGACAAAATGCAAATACTCAGCGGAATTATTAACGGAATGAATTATTACCTAACATAATTTATAATAAGAAATTATCAGATAGCCTTTTCCTTTTGCTTAATTTTAGTAATAGCAGTAGCGTAGCTTGGTGCGTGTACCTGAGTATGCACTTTGAACTCGTGCTAAGGGTACGCATAGGTGAAAATTCTAAATTCTACGATTATTAGCGGATTTTGTTTAAACTCACATCAGACGCAGGTATGTGGAATAATGTACTGGGGTGGGCCAAAAGTCGCGGTCGGGTAATGTTTATATTGAAATAACTCACTTTCTGAAACTGAAAACTAATTATAATTAAAAACAATTCGCTTCATATGCCTTCTGTTGCATTAGTTTGTCAATTTTTCTATAGAGCGAGGGCATTGTTATGTTATAGCGGCAAGCCAGGTTTTTCGCGGATTATTAGCTGACGTTGTCAATGTGAAACGCTATTTGTGTTGTAAGCAGTGGCTCATACAAGCAAATATACGACTGAGGAACGTCTCATTGTTTGTGTGTGGGTTCATGAAAAAGAACGAACTGGCGAAACGTTCGAAAAAGTAAGTGAAAACTTCTTTCTTCGTTTCAATAAAGCAGCTCCCAGTGAAGCCAATCTCCGAAAACTGGAACAGAAGACTTTCCCAACAGACTGTATTGAATGCAAAACACAGCGCAAGACTGGACTCCAGTCTTCCTATATGGATGAGTAGCAGCTTTCCTATATGGATTGGACGAGGTGAATCTCTCATTTGGCCTCCAAGAAGCTCCGACCTGACAACGTGTGACAACTGGCTGTGGTCCCACTTAAAAGAAAATCTTGGAAATATTCGGATGGCTTCCGTTGAACAACTGAAGAGAGAGATCATCTGCATCTTTAGAACGGTCACTCCCGAAATGCTCAGGCGGACAAGCAGACAGACACACACCGAAATATTAGATGTTTAAGAATGACGCTGACTGCCCAGTTATGTTTGTCTTTTTATATTTCCATTCCTTATTAGTGCAGCAACAAATAAATAAATAAATAGCGTTTTTAAGTCACTTGTGAAAGTTTATTACTACTACACAAACTTAGAAAATATCCTATCGCGACTTTTGGCCCACCCCGTACACTCATAGTTTCATTGTAATATTTTCAACACCTTTAAATTTGTTATCTTTTATGGCTATTGTTTTGGCAAGGTACCTAAAGCGCTCCACAGGATGAAACCTTGAAGCTCTTGATAATTTTAAACATTATTCTGTAATATAAGTACCTACTGTCAAAAGAATGTTGGGAACATGAAATTATGTAAAGCTTGGGTTTATTAAATAAAAATTATTAATCTTGAAATAATAGTTTTTCACAATTTTTATAGTGTTTATATAACTTTATAATTCACCAACTGGTAAATATTGAAGTTACAGAAAAATCATTCCCACTATTTTCTTCTGCATTCTCAGTTTGTTGATTACAAGCGCTCGGATTCCATATTCAGAGCAGCAGGTTTAATGTTTTCCTCGTGGTGAACCACACGGAAGCACATGAGCAAAGTGCATACCCTGCCTTCGATTTCCGAAGTATTTTTCTCGCACATGTTCACACACATTACTGTTCAATATGCTGCTTGTTGTACTCTGATACGTGCAGAAGATGTTAAAGATATGAAATTAACCTTTACTGTGAAACAAGATGCTGTAAAGCTTAGCTTTAAAACTCATTAACATTAACAAGCGAGATGCACTTTTCTGTGTTGCACCCACTGCGCACGCACATCAGTTGACGTGACAGGCACGAGGCAAGCAGAGGCACCAGCCGCTCAGTTTCAAAGCTTAGCGTGGTACACTAACAGCACTAATTTATAGCAGATTGTTGTTCAAAACATACTCCTCAGCAAGCATTACGCCAGTTGAATTAGTGTACCGGGTGGAAGGGAAGTCATTACATTAATTTAAACCAGTGATAGATCTCGCTATTTGGAACATACTTTGTTTCTTACGTTTTTGTCTCTGACCATTTCCTACGGAGATATTTTAGTTGTGTCGAAAACAACTTGGCAACACTGCAGATTGCGTGGGTGGTCACTTTCCCTAGCTCAGTACATAAACAAACAGCGTAACGGTGCGCTTTAAAAACAAACTCATACTGTGTCTTGTCCTTCCGTGTTTACTGTGAAGTGTAGACCAATCACAAGCGTTAGTTCCCAACGAAAGGGAAAGTGCCCGACCTGTTTACATGCACAAAGTACGTCAATTCCCTGACCAACTTCAACGCAACGTTGTCCACTTACCTAACGTCTGAGAGAGCAGCTCGGAGTATTTCTTCACGTTGTTTAAGTGATGAAATATTTCGTAACCCTGTGTGATGTCCAATAATTACTACCGAAGCTATGTCAGAAATAAGTTACTCTAAGCATCTTATAAGTAACGAACTGTTATCTTCGTACATTCTTGTGGACTTATGCATCTAATATGGGTCAAAAACTATTTATTTTTTCGAAATCAGCTGATCAAAGAACAAAATCCCATTTGACCTTTTGTTTGTAATGCTTCTATGAAGCACATATTAGAAGGAATGTAATGACTTACCTTCCAACCTGTATAGATAATCGAAAAAGTTAACTAAGGGAAACTGCCAGTGTGTACAACACATCACTGATGCTAAGCCCCTGAGTAATAGGCAATGAATTTAGCATTAAATTCAAAAAGACTGTATATCACAACTATTACGGTCCTCCATCGAAGTGCATGGCGACCCAGGTTTGTGTAGGACAAAACGTGCGTCACTGTATGAAAAACCCACTTGAGCATTATTTAATGATATTCTATTATACACATAGAGGGCTAGAAATTATCATTTTATATCCCTGAATACAAACAGTATTGTAAGTTGCAAATGCATCTTAAGATTGATTCACAGCAACATTGTACTTTAAGATCATTAAATTAAGCTATCTGTTGCACTCTTGCGATGTCATATTACCTTTGACCAATAGGATGCTACGAATCGATCCGTTTCAACTAATCACTTATTTTTTTCACCTCCTTAGCATTTGTCTGTTTTATCACCACCCTAGCATTTGTTAATTAGCTTGCGGCCATCATTTGTTTCCGCATAGAATTATTTCAATGTTAGCTTCACCAGAATACCACTACGCCAGACATAAAGAGAAAGAGAAACAATATTTATTGCTTGTCATTTTATATACTTCCTTTTATTCCATGGTGTAATTACTGAAATTACACTTGGGTTTTGATTTTCTCCAAGTAAATAAAAAGCTCTACCGGAATTACTGCTGAATAAATTTGAAGTGGTACAATATAAGCTGAAGTTTAAATTTCGCATAACGTTTTAATTGCCTTGAAGACATATTTGAAAATGAGAGGTTTTTACTGGGAATGGGAGCATGGTCAAGAAAGCAATTGCCATGACAGCACCGTTCATAAGTTATCATGCTCAGTTTTTATTGAAACGTTCCACAGAAAATTGCAATGTCTTTGTGTAAAATCGAAGGCGACATTACAATATTCCTTTACGCTGCGTTTACATTTAACATTCCTACTTTTAGTGACAAGCTATAATGCATTTTGCAACATGTTTGCTCCACGCCCCCTGATTAGCGGAGTCCATGCTACTACGACTGTGCCCTGCAGTCATCTAGTGGCAACGTTTCAAACTACATGCTCTCCCTTCTACACGAATAAAAGACGGGCGCTGAAGTTATCAAGTAGCCCTTTAATTCTGGCTCTGCTCGTCTAGTATTGAGTTCTTTGGGAACACAGAATTTGAGGTCCCAGCTTGCAGAATAAGCGGACAATAATCGGAATAATTATCTCTGTCCAAAATTATGTGGATTTTAGATTTAATCTCTAATTCTAAACTATATTTAAATAAGCTTATTGCTTAGACAGCTTCCACAGAATTCGAATTAATAATGATGACCATAATAATAATAATGATGATAGTAATAATAATATTAATAATAATAATAATATAAATAATAATATAAATAATAATAATAAATAATAATAAATAATAATGATAATAATAATGATAATAATGATAATAATAATAATAATAATAATAATAATAATAATAATAATAATAATAATAATAATAATAATAATAATAATAATAATAATAATAATAATAATAATAATAATAATAATAATAATAATAATAATAATAATAATAATAATAATAATAATAATAATAATAATAATAATAATAATAATAATAATAATAATAATAATAATAATAATAATAATAATAATAATAATAATAATAATAATAATAATAATAATAATAATAATAATAATAATAATAATAATAATAATAATAATAATAATAATAATAATAATAATAATAATAATAATAATCTTTTTCTTCCCTCTACATCTATTAGAAATTTCTGTGCAATCTACATATGTTATTCACACCACCTTTTATTTAGTCTTGCAATATTTATTTTCCCTGTTTGGTGTATCATTCTTAAAACGAAATGATAGTTCATTATTGAGTATCAACTATCCACTTACTTTTAAATTCTTCAATTTTGTAACTCTGCACACACACACACACACACACACACACACACACACACACACACACACACACACACACACACACACACACACACACACACACACACACACATACACACATACACACATTCTTTTTTATATCTTCATTTCATTTATGGCCGGTTCTGTTACATCCGCCACTCCTTTTGAAAACTTTAAGTCATTTTACTTCATTTACTTTCCTTTTGTTTGCCTTTGTCATGATCCACTATGTAGTCGGATACAGTACTTTTGGCACTAAAATAACAAAGTTTAATATTGTGTATTTTCTTCCATTATTTTTCAGACATTTTATAGTACCATTAAAATAATGAATTACTTTGGTTTTTAATTGACCAAATTGTGTTTCATATTATAAACTACATTCCGAATAATTTTATGTTACTACCTGTTGCGTAAGTTTATCTTCTATAACAATCTTTTATTCCATACTTTCTTATCCTTTAAATGTTATCATTTGTATTTTGCTTAGGGATATTGTCGTGTTATATTCTTTTGGTACTGTATTCAATGCATAGGTTGTATTTGGAGATTTGTTTCTGAATTATATATAATAATCTGCTCATCTTGCTAACAATAAAGTCAATATATGGTATTCTTTATTAAAATGGTTTAAATAGAAAAATGCAATATTAATCCGTTGTCTAGTGGTTTCATCAATATATCAATTAAAAAGTAATGGAGAAATACTGCATCTTTGTCTTACTATGTTACTTTTTCTGGTTTTGATTTCTTTGCTCCTAAGATTTGAATATTAGTCTAATGATTTATATTGTTGGTCCTTGAATTAGATGGAGTGGAATTACTGCTTTACTCATAACTTTGCAAATTGCACTTACTATAACTTTCAAGATTTAGTCCTGTCAATAAATGTCAACTTTAATGTCACAAACGTTTTGAACCTAAATAACCGATGCGTATTTTGGGAAAGCTGAATCTCAAAACATATAATTAGTATAGCAACATTTAAGATATTCATTAAAGGTTCTCAGAGACAACTCCAGAAGTCGCAGTTTTTGTATTGACTCCATATATAGCCCCCGTACAATTATGTCTGACTTGCTCAATGAACCCGCACAACACTATCTATAATAAAGCAAATCATTACTGTTCACATTGTAATTACATAGATCTAGTATTCTTTTCGGAAAGTGCTAACCCAATTCCATCTGCACCAATTATTATTACCTGAAAAAGAGAAAACTAATAGTGCAACTGCAATTGCACATTATTTTATTAGTGTGATTAAAAAGAAAAAAACGGAGAGGAGCTTTTAGAGAACAGATGTGATATTTCTTATTTAATATTGGAGTTGATGTCGCTTATTTCCGCCAGTATGTTAATGAAAATAAGAGCATTGGAATTGCCATACTACTCGTAGCACCCTGACATTGGGCACTGCTAGTTTCCCAAGCGAGATGTTGCGCAAAACGAGCACTATTTTTGTATTATACATAACCCAAAATAAGATTTGACTTCATATCCAAGAATTTGGCGCGCATAAAGCAGAAGAAGCAGTAACATGGACATATAGGTGCCAACCTGGCAACGCTGTATAAGAAAGAGTATCCATATATGATTACTAATTAGGCACAGTACATAGATGAGGCTTGTGTCATTGGCAAAGTGGACATCGGCATCGATGCGTTAGTGTTGAAGGGATGGGCCTTGAAACTGGGGCATAGCACCGCACGAAGGTCAATCTGACCTTTCGTGTTTCGAATGCGACCGCTGGTACGGAGGGATAAGCAAGAACCACAAGGGCGACCAGATCCAAGAGACGACGTATGCAAACGTGTACGGGGTCATTAACTTTCCAGATTGAAGGCATCTGCCACCTGCAGCCCGCACACAAACCCCGAAATCTGGGGAGGTCCTCTCTAGAGAGACGACTCATTTAGCACCTCTGAGGGCAGGTCTATCACCGCCCGACCATACCGAACACCGTCGCCTGGTCCTTCGACGCTGAAACAGATGATAATGATGAAGGAAATTATGGGTACAAACCCCAACGTTCGCCTACCGACCGGTAAAATCCTGAAAATACCCATGGTGAGAGTAGATGGTCGCTGGGAATCGAATCCAGGACCTGCCGAATGCGAGCCTCACGCATTACCGCGAAGATCTACTGACTATAATACAGGTATAATAAATTAGCATTTTTGAAACATAATGCATTATTAACAGGTGCATTATTCTATATGAAAGCTGCATTTCATTCTGTTTAGCCACCAACCACCGTTGGTATGTTATACAACAGCTATTACGTCATTCTAACGGTACATGGAGCACTCCATTGATTGGTTGAGCAATTCATTAGCTATACAAATGCCAGAGGATATTCTTCCTCAATATGACCTATGCTCGCCTTTATTTCAATGCGGGCTTGGCTCTGTTGGATTCATGCCAGCTTTTTATTTCTCTATTTCTGTTTATATTTACATCGTGTAAATAGCACCACTAATTACAGTATGCTAAAAAATGTATGCTATTTCACAATTAGCACATGACCGCGAAAACGAATATTTCTGTTGCTTTGGTAAAACAAATAAATACCTAATATTTCCCACGGCTACTTCAAAATATTAGCTGCTACCTTTATCACCAGGACATTAGGATTTTCAAGCAAGCGATAAAACAGACAAAACGTTTTGCAAAACACTTAAGGAACATTCTCATTCGTTATGTATGTTAAAAATGTGAACATTAGAAAAATTGTATCGTGTTATACCGGAAATTCGGTGCCGCCATAGCCGAGCGATTAGACTGTTTGCCTATCCCAGCTATCTGATATTCGTGGTGGACGAAGCGGCGACTGGGTGGGTTTTCTCCGAGTTCTCCGGCTTCTCCCACCACCCATTGCACCAAGTGCTGCATTCGCACCTTTCCAATCACCCATTTCGCCTGCATTTCATATCATCATATCTCTCGTATCTGGTGCTGAGCTGACCACCCGCTTCCAGATCTTTATTCTGTCAGATCCATTGGTGCATCTGCTCCCTGACAGGCATCTGAACCTAGGCAAGTCTTACGAGGTGTAAGTCCTCCATACGGGGAAGGTAATAATAATAATAATAATAATAATAATAATAATAATAATAATAATAATAATAATAATAATAATAATAATAATAATAATAATAATAATAATAATAATAATAATAATAATAATAATAATAATAATAATAATAATAATAATAATAATAATAATAATAATAATAATAATAATAACAATAACAATAACAATAACAATAACCATAACCATAACCATAACCATAACCATAACCATAACCATAACCATAACAATAACAATAACAATAACAATAACAATAACAATAACAATAACAATAACAATAACAACAACAACAACAACAATAATAATAATAATAATAATAATAATAATAATAATAATAATAATAATAATAATAATAATAATAATAATAATATAATAATAATAATAATAATAATAATAATAATAATAATAATAATAATAATAACAACAACAACAACAACAATAATAATAATAATAATAATAATAATAATAATAATAATAATAATAATAATAATAATAATAATAATAATAATAATAATAATAATAATAATAATAATAATAATAATAATAATAATAATAATAATAATAATAATAATAATAATAATAATAATAATAATAATAATAATAATAACAATAACAATAACAATAACAATAACAATAACAATAACAATAACAATAACAATAACAATAACAATAACAATAACAATAACAATAACAATAACAATAACAATAACAATAATAATAATAATAATAATAATAATAATAATAATAATAATAATAATAATAATAATAATAATAATAATAATAATAATAATAATAATAATAATAATAATAATAATAATAATAATAATAATAATAATAATAATAATAATAATAATAATAATAATAATAATAATAATAATAATAATAATAATAATAATAATAATAATAATAATAATAATAATAATAATAATAATAATAATAATAATAATAATAATAATAATAATAATAATAATAATAATAATAATAATAATAATAATAATAATAATAATAATAATAATAATAATAATAATAATAATAATAATAATAATAATAATAATAATAATAATAATAATAATAATAATAATAATAATAATAATAATAATAATAATAATAATAATAATAATAATAATAATAATAATAATAATAATAATAATAATAATAATAATAATAATAATAATAATAATAATAATAATAATAATAATAATAATAATAATAATAATAATAATAATAATAATAATAATAATATACCTGAAATTCTATTATATGGCAATTTTATGTTTAACTTTGTCTTTTGAGACAAAATAAATACTGGATTTATGTTTGAAACATAAAACAAAGCTGAAAACTGCGTTTGAGGAATATGGTATGCAAAGGAATCAATTGTCTACCAAACCGTTCGTATACTGAGTAGCCCCTAGGTACTTAATTTCACATCACTAGCAGAATTTCATTCTCATTCTCACTGCGATGTGTTGCATTCACATGACATCCCCTACCCACTCTCTACAAACTATACTTACGAAAGCTACTGCTATCCAGATAGACTTTCATTGCACCTTATGTTGGTGGTTATGGAAGGCAAAGAGACACTCAGATCTAAAAGTCGCGGCACTGTGTGGTGGCTTTTGCATGGCCACAAGAAGAATGTGAAAGAAAAAGAAAAGGAAAGGAAAACATCTGATGTGTTGCACACACATGACTTTCTCTACTCTTGTACAAACTATCAAACTATTCTTACAAACTCTTATTCCTTTATCTATTTCATGTTAGTCGATATAAACATTTGTAGAAATTGTTAGTAATGTTCTTGTAGACACAAGGGGAATATGGGAATACAGTAGGCGTTAAGTGATAGTCAAATGTTCTAAAACGTTCAAATCCAGTTCTCTTTGCACGGCTAGGATAAAAAAACTGAATAACGACCTTCCATTTGTGGAAAGTATAAGTATTAGTAAACTGACACAAATAACAAGGAATATTTCCGAAATGGTTCACTCCACACAAAAATTCATTTGAACATAAATTGTGTTTTTAGCGAGGTCTACATTTTTGTACAGTACGATTTGGTATATCCATTACGGTTAACCAGTTATGCAAAAGTTGTCACGAGTAAACAGGACTACGTGGGCTATAGTCAGCACATTCAAGATATACATTTCATTTACCATAAAAATACCTTAAACATATGGCACATTAATAAAAATCGTTAGATTTTCGAGAAAATCTAAATTTTTGAAAAATTGTCTGTGTTAAGTTTAGTTTAGGAGGGAGGAATTTTCTTCACAATTTTGGTGTCGCATCCTTGAATTGTATTAAACATAAATACCAACTATGGTTTTTAACCGAATTTTCGTTTTTGAGTTATGCTGTTCAGTCAAACACACACACACACACACACACACACACACACACACACACACACACACACACACACACACACACACACACACACACACACACACACACACGCACACACACACGTGCGGAACATTTTCTAAAAATCTGATGTGTTGCACTCACATTACTTTCTCTTCTCTTGTACTAACCATTCTTATAAACTCTTATTTCTATATCTCCTTCGTATTAGTTAAGATAAACATTTGTACAAATTATCTTACTGCTTATTTCCTTGTAGGTGCAAGGGGAATTTTAGAATACAGTAGGCTTTGAGCGATAGTCCAATGTTTTAAAGCTTTGAGATTCTGTTGTCTTTGCACACTTAACGTATCAAAAAATGTCTACGATGATCCATTAATTCAATAAATTCTTGATACTTAAAAATTAGTTTCTACTTTTTAGTTCGGTTTGTTATAAAAGCGTGTGTTTGTTAGTTTTTTAGAACTATAATTTATTTTTCATGTAAATATCTTAAACGTACAGTATGTTAGCCAAAATTGTTAGTCCTATTTTTGATAAAATGAAGGATTTCTAAAAGTGATCCATGTGAAAGGTAGTTTGGTTACATCCTTATAAAACACTGATTTTAAACACCAAATTGTCATTAAATATCGGATTTGGAGGTATGCTGTATAGACACACGCACAAAGGACATGGATATCTTTCTCAGTGTTATTTTTGGACTCAGTTTGGCTCCCCCCCCCCCCCCCCCCCCGACACCAAGTTTTCAGTGTAATACAATACTTTCTGTACGCACTGTATGTGGGTACAGTAAAACAGAACAATCCTCGTTTCCAAAGATACAACACAGACCTTACACTGCGAAACAAATTTCAGCCAAACATGTAGCAGGTGGCCCAACTGGGAACTAACTGCCTCTCAGTGCTCGCCTTCGCCGATAAGTAGAACGGCACTGTCACTGCAATTGTCCCGGTGCCTTTTTCAATTGTTTTAACGCACGAAGGGATATCTACTTATACCAAAGACGGATGAGTTGGGCCATTTGGTACATGGCCGAATAGTTTGTAAACGACAAATAGTACGACCTTTTTTATGGTTTTCCGCGTCTTCATTTATCATCGAATTGTAGATAACTGAAAAATATTAGTACAGGAATATTTTAGAGTTCATTAAGTATTCGCTATATATAAAGCAGCATATATATGCATACACTGTATTATCAATAATTGATAAAGTTAATTAAACCCTAAAATTCATTGATTCTCTCTTTGAGTTATGCCTAAGTCATTGATATAATGGTAATTGCATATTACAATGCTGTTATTTCGGAATCGTGGTTTTCTTTTAGGAATAAAATTGCGGGCTTTATATTTTAACCCTTGCAATTTCGCTAAAATAGTGTGTGTGTGTGTGTGTGTGTGTGTGTGTGTGTGTGTGTGTGTGTGTGTGTGTGTGTGTGTGTGTGTGTGTGTGTGTGTGTGTGTGTGTGTGTGTGTGTGTGTGTGTGACGTATCTAGGATTCTTTGGTCCAAATATTATTTAATTTAAGCATTTGCGCATCTAGTGGACATACGCAAATATTATTTTAAATACCTAAGGAATAAAATTCTGTTTACACCCAGTTTTTATGGTAGAATAATAAATTGTCTGGTATGCTAACATTCACTTGACTTTCTCTGGCCTACATTGTTTATTATAGGATTTATAAGTCATTCTTAGAAGCAATTTCGTATAAGTATGAAGGTCTTTATCAATCAAGATAAACATTTGCAGAAATAGGTACACATTTCGTCACAGATACAATGAGAATAGCATTAGTCAAATGTTCAAAAACTGGACAAGATAAATTGACTAACATTCCATGGCCTTTTTATGCAATCGCGAGAAACAACTGAATATCGACACGGGCGCTCGAACACTTTTCTAATTTATTTTATTCCTCAAAACCTGTATTTCATATGAAGTCTCTGATATCGAATTTTTTAGTGAAATGCGTGAAATGCAAGACTTCTCTACCTACTGTGTGTTAGAGATAGGTTACAGGTTATACTACAGAGGGGGATACCTCGCGCGCTGTGATCTAGTTTTATCTAACGCGGTTGCAACTTGCACGGTGGAAGGGATAAAGTGAAAGAACCACAGGAGGCTAAAAGTCGCAGGTAGACAGGCTGCAGAGACTCGTGGAAGTCGCTATCTCCCAAATTCCTGGTAGTAGACTCGTCCCACTGCTGGAGCAAGAACAACTAGAGGGGGCAGGAACAACCCGTCGACCAAGCAGTTCTCTGGTGTCCATCATTCCTTTGAGTAGGCATTTACGCCATTTTTGGGACCACCATACGCTAAGAAACCTAAAAGCACTCTTTTAAAATAAAAAGAAACGGAGTGAAAGGGAAATTATAGAAAGAAAAATGTAGTAGATGAAAAACCACCCAACATTCCCTTACCAACCAGAAACAACCACGAAAAACCCAAGGTTAGAGTGAGTAGTTGGCGGGAATCAAACCTGGGGCCTCCCTAGTGCAAGTTTCACACGTTGCCGTGGAGCCATCCCGCTCCTTATGTGGCAGATGAAGGTAAAGTTAGTTCTTAAAAATTGCTATTAGTACAATCCATATCATAAGTACTACAATTATGGAACATTCTCTTTATTGTTAACGAAAGTAAATAGTGATTAATATATTTTAGGGTAATGTACAACTGTGGACACACACACACACACATACAAAAAAAGAGAGATGAGTCATGTCTGGTAAGTCCTACACGGTATTGCGCCTTGATTGATCATTTGGGTTAGTAATGTTAAGATTTGGAACTTGTGACAACTTGTTGCCACTGCTATACAACTGTATCGCAGATGGTGCAAACAAGGCACTGTGTCTTGTAGGGCTTAGACCAATTTGGCGTTTCAGACATGAATCATTCCTTTGTCCACAGGTGTACATGTAGATATTAAAAGTTATACATCAAATCTATCACAAGGTTAAACAAAATCTACGTTCCATAAAAATATTTTCAGAACACGATGGCTGCAAGACAAGCGAAATAGCTCCCTGGCTGAAGGTACAGCTCCTCTTTAATTTTGCACATGTTGTTAGATCTCTGCTGCAGACAATCACTTTAAGCAAATCGTCCAACATCTGTACGCCAAGTGTTTTTAGAGAATCAGACTACGCGCCTGGCTTCACCCCTTCTTTTATAGCCAGCCCTCTGTAACAATTTCCATTACTTAAACGCTACACGCGTATGCCTCAATCGTTATACTCGTATGATTTCTAGACAGTGGAACTCAGGATAGTTCTCTCGGTGTTTGTGAACTCGTCAGTATGACCATAAACAGGCACTCCCTTCTTTTCAGTTTGTCTAGAACCAAGACACGCGTTAAATAATTATACTTTAACAGTCAAAAGAGGTCAAAAATTAATATTTAGGCATTTTTTACTTTCTCTACTACGTAAAGTAAAGTAGAGGAAGTATTGTATTTCACTCAAAAATTCGGTGTCGAGATTTTACCGGAAATATATGTTTTGAGGCCCCCTTAATAAAAAAAAGCATTTTTAGAAAGAGTGTGTGTGTGTCTGTCTATGTGTCTGTCAGTTTGTGGACATCATAACTCAAAAATGAAAAGTCGGTTAGAAACCAAAGTTTAATGACGACATAGGAAGATTTTAAAGAAAATTCCTCCACACAAAACTACCCTTTACAAGGAAAATTTTGGTTTCCTTGGAAATGGCTCTAACGATTTTGATTAAAGTGCCACATGTTTGAGATATTTTATGACAAATTAAATGCATATCTTGAATTTTCTGGTTATAGTCCATATAGTCCTATTTACTCTGGATGATTTTTGCATTACTGGTAAACCGTAAGAGATAGGCCAAATCTTACTACAGAAAATGTAGATCTTGCTTAAGTACACAATTTATGTCTAAATAAACTTTTTTGTAGAGTAAACCATTTCGGAGATATGTCTTGTTATTTTGTGACACTTTTGGAGAACTTATACTTCTGTCAAGTTGAACATCATTATTCAGTCTTGCAAAGAGAACGGAGTCTCAAAGCTTTGAAAGATCTGACTATTGCTCAAAGCCTACTTTATTCCCATATTCCCCTTGCAGCTACAAGAAACTAATACAAAGAAGGTATAGGAATAAGCGTTTGTAAGAATGGTTAGTACAAGAGTAGAAAAAGTCATGTGAGTGCAACGCCTCAGATTTTTAACTCACCTATTATTGAATAAGTTTCTCTAGAAACGTTTTCGTGTCAATATTTTTTACTTCGTTTCTACGAAGTGAGAAGTGGCTCGCATTCGAGAGGTTGCGAGCTCGATTCCTGTGAACGATCTTCCTGACCCTGTATTCTTTCTGGGGGTTTATCCCGGGTCGCTCAGGCGAATGCTGAGAATGTTATTTACCTTACATCCCCAGAGCTTCATTCCCTTTCATTTCATTTATTTCATTCTCTCTATCCGGTCTTTGTAGGTTGAAAGCGTCAGCAGAGTCGCCGGTAGGATGCGCTCTGGAATTACGGTGTTCGGCTGAGAAGAAGCGCTCCGATCGGCCAGTCCCGCCAGGCGATTCTGGATACTTACCTATTACTGCAATGGACACTAATTATATTAAAGGTCATCAATAAATGGTATTTTAAAGCTTCCTTTGGAATTTTAGCTTTTTAAAGATAGAACTCCAAAATTTGGAATCTGAGTTATAAAAACTCATTCTTAAAATTCGAAAAGTGTTTCTAGGAGTTGGAAATTTCTTTAAATTTCTGAGGCTAAGCAGTTTCTAGAAGAATAAGCATTTTAAAATTGCAAACATACAAAAATATGGAGTTCCTGAGGTCACGATATGAAAATGTAAATGTTTGCTAATGAACAGAAAACAAGTAAAGCTATAATTTATTTTAACTATGTTGTACACTTAAATGGCTAGTGAATTGACATTAAGAAATAGCTAAGGGTGAACTGAGGGTATATTTTCAATGAACAAACTATTTAGGTAGAAAAGCAGAATGATTCCATCATTCCCGTAACTGAAGTTTTGTGATTTATGAGGAAATATAGGGTTGAAAACTTCAGCTTTGATAAACACCTTTAGTTTTTTACTTTTTACCTACAAATTAGCCATAGTTCTCTCTTTTTGGGGCCTTTTTATAGTCGTTTTAACTTAAAGTCATATCACGACTTTATAATTTTTTGTACATTTAACTTGCGGCATAAAACTAATCCAGAAATTCTGTTGCTTCATAAACAGTCAACTTTTGAGCAGTATCTGTTTCTGTGTAACCACAAGGGGAAAGCAGAAGAAATAAAGCCAGAGAGGAACAATTTACAAAAAGCGTGTTAATCCTTGAGCCTCTATCAGCAATAGCACGTGTCTACTGTTCATTTTCAGCTATCTTAACGAACTTTGGTGGAACACTTTTAAATCATTCACACAACTTCTATAAAATTTTGTCACATGTCCAAGGGAGCCAGTCAAATAAAATGTAAAATGGGCATCGCAGGCCAATTGCTGCTCAAAATATTTATATTCTTCAATAAGAATATCTTCACTACTAATTCTCCTAGAATATTCATTCCTTCGCCAATATGTATCACGTTCAAGGTTGAATGCTGTGTTCTAAAAGAAACTATTGCAGTTCTCATTAAAATGTATTATACTTTATAGGAATTTACACAAAAAAAAAGTTTAAATTTATATTTCAGGTTGTAAGTGGAAAAGCGTATAGTTTACACTACTGTAATTAATTTTAGTTTACAACATAGCTATAGAAGCTTACTTTGAAGTATGAGCAAATTAGACAGCTCAATTGTAGGTGTACTTTTCATATGAGAGAAGGCAGAATAGTACCGAAAGGAAACTAAAATAGGCAACAAATTAATTGAATGTTTATGTTTGGATTGCTTTATGAAAATCTTGTTATATAATTTAAGAGAATACTAAATTATGAATTTCCCAAAAGTTACATTTTGAGCATTTAATGTAGTAAGTTGGAAGTTCCTCTTTAATTTTACTTATACTATACTACAGCGGGTGCAATATTTGTAATTTAAACATGTTTTAAAATCATTTACTCTACCTGTACTCGTACTTTGTATTCTTAGCTCTGACTACTTCACAAAGACAAAAATATAACTGTACCGAGTAGAGCAGTATATTTCAGCTCAACTTCAGGAAAACTATTGCTCTGCAAGTTGGTACCACTTCTAAATATGGAAATTTCGGTATATCTAAATATGATTCTTTGCAAGCACATTTGAGTATTTTCCTCCTTTTTTATTTCCGATAGGTTTTTTTCATATATCAAGTTCTCTGACATAAATGGTCCGTTTTCTCGATAAAAAGCCATTTAAGATACATAAATGAAATTTTGAGATAGTGAAATAAGCACTTCATTGTTCTTATTGATCTACTTTTGTGTTAATTATTTGGTTGATTATGTTTTGAAAAAATTAACTGTTCATAAATTTTAATTTAAAATGATTAATTAAGAAAAAATATCTATATTATTGCTATCATCATCATCATCATCATCATCATCATCATCATCATCATCATCACGGGCCCTGATGACCTAGTTGTCGACGGGCCCTTAAACCCAACTCACTCATCATCATTATCATTATTATTATTATTATTATTATTATTATTATTATTATTATTATTATTATTATTATTATTATTATTATTATTATTATTATTATTATTATTATTATTATTATTATTATTATTATTATTATTATTATTATTATTATTATTATTATTATTATTATTATTATTATTATTATTATTATTATTATTATTATTATTATTATTATTATTATTATTATTATTATTATTATTATTATTATTATTATTATTATTATTATTATTATTATTATTATTATTATTATTATTATTATTATTATTATTATTATTATTATTATTATTATTATTATTATTATTATTATTATTATTATTATTATTATTATATTTACGGGAGGTAAATTATTGAATCAAAACGTCATTTAAATTTATTTGAAAACATTTGGGCTCAAGAGTCGATGCAGGCCGAAGTGACAATGACAGAAACAGTGATTAGGCAGGCTGATAGATCCACTTTATTTCGCATGCGGCCACGTAAAGAGAACAACTTTACGAGCAGTGATGAAGTTCAGTGTGCAGCTTTTGTTTATGGTCGCCAGACAACCTTTACCACTAAATGAATGATGTCGCCCACCGCACTTAGCTGTAAAGTATTTTGGTTCTGACAATCTCACTAAACTCGAGTTCCGTTCCCTCTCAAACCTTTGTTCGGGGGAGATTTTACAATAAACAAATGTTCCTCTCTCACTTTAGTCATAAAATGAGGTTAACGAATTTTAAAGAGGATGTGTCAAATAATTTATAAGCATGTAGTACGAGAAATAGGAGTCAACAGTAGGATCTCTAAGCACTAATTTGCAGTATTTCACTTCCCGTTTACGTTTATTTATTTAAATTACGGGTTCAGTTGGCTAATTTTTAATCAAACCGTTGAAATTTTAACCACATGCTAGAAATGTTATTTTATCGACGTCTATAAGTTTCATTAGCTAGAGTAAGGAATTTAGAAGTTATGATTTATTATTTTGTAAATATTGGTAATTATATAAGTATTGCTAGTTGTCCTACGCGTCGAACTATTAAATTTTCTAAACTAATTATTTTTCTGTGTGTCCGTGTGTGGTCTGTGAACAGCATAACTCTAAATGATAAGTCCGGTAAGTACCAAACATGGTATTTCAGTTCAGTATCTGCCAATGCGATACAACAATTTAAACGAAATGCATCTCCCCGCCACAAACTGCCCTTCACTTGGAAAGTATGGTGATATTTTCTATTTTCTCAACAACAGTGTCAACGAATTTTCTTAAATTATCATATTTTAAATATATTTATGTGAGACAAACATGCATGTTGGCTGGGCCCGTGGCGCAGATGGTAGAGCACCTACCTGCTGTGCCAGGGGTCTCGGGTTCGATTCCCGGCAGGGGGGGTAGGAATTTTTCTCCAGCTAAGATTATTCCTCATCCTTCCGTGTGTGTGTGTGTGTGTGTGTGTGTGTGTGTGTGTGTGTGTGTGTGTGTGTGTGTGTGTGTGTGTGTGTGTGTGTGTGTGTGTGTGTGTGAATTCAACGTATAAAGACCCCAAAGACCGAAAAACCCATTTGTCAATAGGCAAGGCCGCCGATATGACCTCTCCAGTTAAAGACAGGATATAAATGGAACAATTTTAGAAAAAAAACTGCATATTCTGAATAAGAAATAAACCAAAACGTACTACATGAGCAATGTAAATATCTTTAAAGTGTTTCAAATAACTTTGTTCGTGATCTGAAGAGATATCCGTTAATATTGCGTTTCACCAGCTCAACACTTGGCTACCTTTTAGAAGTCCTGTCACTCCTCACTTGTTTCTCGTGATGTTATGGAAAGATAGTGGAATTTTAAAGCGAGCCGCTTTTAAACACCTGAGTAACCGATTCAGTTTCTTCTATCCCTCTCGTTTACGATAATTAGAATTCCTATAAATGTTTGCTACTTTGGGTTAAAAATATGAGCTTGTTACCAGCATCACTTAAAATGCATAAACATTACCCCAAGTAACTATATATCGAATCTAAATGTGTTAGTAATGAACCTCTGTGAAGAAAATACACAATTTCAACAAAGCATGTTTAGACATGTAAGCGTTTAGAAAAATATAACAACGAATATCTAAAAAACGGCTAATGCTACCAAATGATGTTTATCATAAAGTGTGCATTTTATGATTTCTTCAATTAATAAATTCTTGCTTAGCTATTTGTTTCACTTCCACAAATAAAAGGATTAAACTTAATGAAGAGAGGTAGATATGAAATATTAAGTTGGTCCACCGCTATAGGTAATCTAAGGATTACTAGCTAAAGCGGCAGGGAAGCAAACCTTGTAGGTGTTTGAGGAAGACTCTTAGAACAATTTCTAAGGCGTATAGCAGTACAATGTATGTCTGTATGCACGTTTGTGGTACGTGAGTGTGTAAGTTTCATCTAATGTATGATGCCTAATGCAAAAGCTTTCGTGTTGATTGTACATACAATTCTAACCTAATCTCACCTCGCCTCTCCTAACCTAACCTAAGCTCTGTTCTAATGATTTATCCCATCCCCTTATTGACTAACCTAACTCCTATTCTTCTACTCGCCTATTCCGTGCTTTCATAATGTAACGCAACCTGATCTAACCTAACCTTACCTACTCTAATCTAATCTAACTTAGCCTAACTTAGCCCTCTTCTAAATATTTATTATACCTTCTTATCACTCAACCTCTGCTAACCTGGTCCGTACTTTTCTATCCATCAGTTTTATCCATTCATAATTTAACCTAACCCAAACCGTTCTCCTCCATTCGCCTAACCTAAGACATCCTCTTCTAATCCTTTTCTCTACCCTTATAACCCAAAACAACCTAACCAAACTTTAGCTCACTAACACTACCATCTTCTACACACCTAGTTTAACCTCACATAACCAGATCCTCCTATTCTGTTCCGATATTTTGCCCTATTATAACCTACCCAGACCCAGACTCTCCTGTTCTACTCGTCTATTCTGCCGCACCATAATATATTCTGACCATCGAAACCATACAATTCTAAGCTCGGACATTTCTCGGTTATTTGTGGATGCTTTCCAGCGATTTTAGAGTTTGAAGATATTCAGACTCCCTTGCACGCGAACTCTTAGCCATTTTGTAAACATTTCAAGGTATGTTGATGCTGTTTTAAGAGTAGTGCAGTTCTGAGAGTTTTACGACTGTTTTGAGCATTTATCTCGTTTTCCCAGTACTTTCATGTCCTTAGTATGTTTTGATACTTTTTCTCCAGTGATTTGTTATGCGTTTACAATCACGTTACATCCTGTTGTAAGTTTCTGATGATAGCGTCTAGAGCAGCGGTCATAGCCCTAGCTGTGTTACTTGCTTTTGCGTGCCGGCGTGCTAAAGTGAACAGAGACGGTCAAAGAGCAAGGGTGGACAAAATGGACGTTGCGGTCTATGCACAGTAGTGTCGACACAACGCATCATACCCCTTAGCTATGTCTTCGCAGGCTGCTGGGACTGAAGCAGACTGATGCATGCATAAGAGTGAATAACGACCAGTGGTGGATAAGACTTAATATTGTATATGGATATCTTTAATAAATTAAAATGTATTATGCAATCGCAGAATAACAATTCTCAGCTTTCGCCATAACACAACAAAATATAACTTAAATACTGTTATCTTCACTAGCACGTTATCAAGTCAGAATATATACTTATTACTAAAACTCTAAATTACAGATTAATCTGGCTGTAACAGAGATATTTTAGCGCAGTAAATGTCGTCACATTCACTTGCAGAATGTTTTTCCACACCAACTTAGTTACATCTGGTGATCTATTACTGGAACACGCAAGTGTAAAAGTAGTCGCCATATTCTTATCGGACGCTTAGCCCTTAATCTTGGCTTTGTAGGCGTGATATAAAAGCACTATTCACATATGTATGTAAGTGCTGGCAAACATTGTCACAATTCGCTCCCCCCCCCGGGGGGGGGGGAATGTTGCGTTGTCATGGCGGGGGGGGGGGGGGGGGGAGCTCAGTACCCAGTGAGTCAGTAGTTGTGTGAGCGTTAGCTACTATCAAGACGCGAGGGGAAGCTAAGAACATTCCGCAACACCAACCCAAGCAATGGATAAAGCGAATTTTGGAATTACTACCCCAGGTGGTACTTCAGGTAAACTGGACAATCCAGCCTCTCCGGAGGCACACTACATGGATTCTGGGGGGAGTCATCAACTGCTTGAGGGAGATGTGTTTAGAAAGAGTGTATTGACCCAACGATCGTCTACAGCAAAACGAGTTGTGCATTTGCATATATACATACAGGAGAAGAGGAACTAAAGAAGATACTGAATGAGATCCAGCGTCAAAATGAAGAACTAAACAACGAAATAAAAGCTCTTAGACTCGAAAATCAAGAACTTAGAAACAAATGTGGATAAAGTAAAGCAGAATTCTCCGGATGTAAATACGGATCCTATAAGAGTAGAGCAAACGAGAATGAAAACGACTAGTGAGAAAAAATTTATAAAAAAAGCAGGTCCTAGCTCTATGATAGATGAGGCTCTATACAGATGAGGAAGATTTGGCCAGAGAAACAGATTGGATATTACAGAGGAAGAATAGGAAACGAAAAACTGAAACATCTCCAGTAAAAGAAACGTGAAAACCATAAAAAAAAGATAGAAATAAAAAGTCAGAGACTAGAAGCATTGTAAGCAAAACAAATAACATGGAGGGAAAAAAAAGTGCTCTACAAGGAACACCAGTTTCCACCTACTAACATATATGATATAGCAGATTATTTAAAACTTCAGGCACTATTAAAACCCGTGTTAGGAAAACAATATAAAGTTACATCATTAAATAATAATGCATGGAAGATCAATACTATGAATTCTGATAGCTATAGGGCTTTGGTCAAGAAATTAAACACAGAAAAGCTCAATTGGCAAACTTATGAGAACAAAAATGATAGACCAATTAGAGTTATGGCAAGAGGATTGCATGCTTCATGCCAAAAAAGAAGATATAATAGAAGAGTTAAAGGAGAGAGGCTTTAAAAATAAAGATGCCGTAAATATTCTTAAGAAAGAAAGGCACATGAATAGAAATGGGGAGCAGAAAGCAGTTAGACAAGGATTGCCACTATTTATGCTTACCTTTGATAATAAGGAGAATATTACAGATATTTATATATAATATTAAGGCGGTTTTGAATGTGGTTGTCAAAATTGAACGCTTAAGAAAGAATACTAATTTGATACCATAATGCAAGAAATGCCAAGGCTTTAACCATACCCAGGTCTATTGCCAAAAAGAACCACGTAGTGTGAAATGTGCAGGAAAGCACCATACTAAAGATTGTAAAATAAGCAAACACGCACTACCAAGATCCGTTATTTGCGGAGGACAACGTCCAGCAAATTATCGTTGATGTGAAGTAGCTAGGGAGCTGCAAAAAAGGAGGAATGAGGTAATAAAAATCAAAGACAGATTCATAGGATTCGAGAGAATTCTAGCTTACGTATGGTTCTAGAAGAAAATGAAGTAGTGGTGGATGAACTTAACAGAGAACAGAACAATTACGCAGCAGTAGCACGCACTGGCAAAGCTGAAATTCTAACCGTTAATAAAGCAATAATACGCATCCTAGAAATACTGGACGAGCAGAAATATATTAATAAACTGATCTATGATAGACTAAAAAAGCTTGAAACTAGTCTTAACAAAATTAAATAAAATGGCGCACACATACAGAATATTATCATGGAATGTAAACGGTTTGCAACAGCGTATTCAGGAGTTGGAACTGTTCCTGAAAAAGCAAAAAAATTGATATATGCTTAATATCCGAAACTCATTTGGCTAAACAATCATATGTTAGAATAAAAGGATATGACATCTACCGCTCAGACCATCCAAGAAGAAACGAAGAAGACGAAGAAAGTAAAATAGATATTGATAAAATGCAAGTGATAACTATCACCATCCAAGTTAAAACTAAGTATGTTAATGTCTTTGCAATTTATTGTCCCCCAAGGTATAACCTAAAACAAGAGGATTATGTTAATCTCTTTAAGACTCAAGGTAATAACTTTATTGTCGGGGGTGATTACAACGCCAAACATTCTCATAGGGGATCAAGAATAACCACTACCAAGGGTAGGGACTGTATAGGGCAGCGATTAAAACAAAGTGCCAATTCCATGAAAACTAAAAGATGTTGAAAGTGCTTAGTAAGTGTAAAGTTCGAAGATTGAAAAGAATAAAGCCAGATGACTTAATGTGTGACCGCAAGAATTAGTGTAAACTTTGGGGGCCTTCATTGGAAGACTCGCCTATACATGTGAACTTATTCATGAAGAAAATATTACTAGATAAGCTCTTGCTTAGTTGTAATTTGCTAACAAATGTACCCATGTTTTAATAGCGTTGTAATCCTTTGCTGTATTCATGGTTACTGTCAGTTGTCTTTTGTACACTCCTTCCTAAAACCCAGCCCCCCTGTTACGTGCTCTGCGTGCTATCTGGCGCATATGCGCTCCGGCTGACATCGCTGGTCACGAGCATAGTTTGCAGTATTTTCTGAGACATATGCAACTAACATAACCTCAACTGTACAACACTAACCAAGACCTAAACACTATCTAACCATAACTTAAACATAATTCAACCGAACAAAACCATAACCTGACCACAACCTAAACAAAACCTATCCACACAATAACCACATCTAAATACGACCTAAACAAACCTGATCAAAAACTAACCACAACCTCACCAAATCTAATCACAACCTAACGAAACCTAACAACTTAACCAAACCTAACAACAATCTAACAATAAACTGATCATAACCTCTGTAGCCTCAACCCAACCAGGTCCTTACAAAACCTAACCACAACCTATTGCCTCCTCCCCTCTCTCATTCTGTTGCTACCCCTAGCTCACTCTTACACTCTATTACCTTCTATGAAGCTGCTTTATGGGGTCTTTATAAAAACTAAAGCATAAGTAAAACATTTTAACGGTGTACAAACTTGTATGACCTCCTAAATGTTCATCGTATCGACATTTTGTAAATGACCTAGCTTATCCGAAATATTATACCTATAAACCCTTGTTAACTAACGTTTCTTTATAAAAAGTCTGATGTGTTATGCTCACATGACTTTCTCTAATCTTGTACTAACCATTCTTACAAACTCTTATTCGTATATCTTCTTCGTGTTAGTTAAGATAAACATTTGTGCAAATTATCGTATTGCTTATTTTCTTGTAGGTGCAAGGGGAATGGTAGAATATAGTAGGCTTTGTGCGATAGTCAAATCTTTTAAAGCTTTGAGATTCCGTCCTCTTTGCACACTTAACATATAAAAAACTAACAACGATGTTCCATTTCACGAAAATTTTAAGTTTTCGGAAACCCACACACATAACAAGGAATATCTCCGAAATGGTTCACCCTGCAAGTAAATTTATTGGGGCATAAATTGTGTATTATAGCAAGATATACATTTTTTATAGTGTGATTTGGTCTATCTCTAACAGTTTACCAGTTATGCAAAAGTCGTCCAGAATAGATACAACTACATGGGCTACAGCCAGAAAATTCAAAACATACATTTCATTTTTCATAAAAAATATCTCAAACATATGACATTTTAATCAAAATCGATAGAGCCATTTTCAAGAAAATCAAAATTTTAGAAGAATTTTCCATGTAAAGGGTAGTTTAGGGTGGGGCTACTTTCTTCAAAATCTTCGTGTCGCATCCTTGAAAGACGTTAAACTTGAATACCAACTTTGGTTTTTAACTTACTTTTCATTTTTAAGTTATGTTGTCCACAGACTGACAGACACACACACACACACACACACACACACACACACACACACACACACACACACACACACACACAAACGCGCGCGCGTAACCTTTTCTAAAGGTGCTTTTTTTGTATTCAGGGGGTCTCAAAACGTAATATATTATATTTCCGGTGAAATCTCAAAATCGAATTTTTGGGTGGAGTACAATACTTCCCCTACTTACCAGTATAACAAAAACACTAAGTAATAATGGAGATATTGCTATTTCTTTATATTGCCGCTGAATCCCGTGTGGAAAGAACTATATAGGATATGCACTAAGTGGATCTATGGTATGTTGCATAACAGGCTTCATAACAATCTGTTCGGCTATTCTTGCTTGAAAAATAACACACATAACGTTAGTAGAAATTATTCATTAAAATTTAAAACCACTAGGCCATTTATTATACAGTAAATATTTAAAGTTTTGTGGGGATATCCCTCATGAAACTGGTGGAAATAGCTATTTATATGAACATTTAACACGATCGCAAAGAAAAGAAGAGTCACTAGGGAAACTCGTGGGGCTGGTGCACACCAGAAATTGCAGTATGATGATATCCCTGCAGATGACACTGCGTTAGGCTTCCTCACGCCATTTAACATTCACTGTTCGACGCTTGCTTAAAATCTTCTCACGTCTGTAGCATTTCTAACCACGTCCTTCCTTTTTCCTTCACTACCGATGCATTTGTATTCTGATTGAGCACCCTGATCCACACTTTTGCTACCAATGTCCATGCTAAAGTAAGCTTTTTTGATGTGGTAATTATCTCACTAACTTTTGCAACTGGGAGAAAAATATTGGTACAATAGTTGATGTACCTGGAAGAAGCCCTTGCAAGACGATAAAGAGCTAACCATCTATGTACCTAAAATATAAAGGTCAAAGTATGTGTTCTAAGCTCCTTCACCTTTGCACCCATTTTGTCAAAGTTTGGTGCCCATATTCTTTAAGGTTGGCGTAAGAATATTGTTGGGGGGTACAACAAAAAACCAGGAGTTGACAATGTTCGGCAGGAGGCAATTTGGAAGATTTTCGGCACCAATAAGCTTGTTTTCTCAACATTTTTACTCTTAATGCGACAAATGTTGATCCTTTTGTCCTTATAACAAAAACCTCCAAATGGGAGTTGAGGTTTGGAATTGTTCAATAGGAGTTACTTCGGAGGATTTTCAGTACAGATGTGAATTTTGACCCACATTATTTAGGACAAGAGTAAAAATACTGTGGGGGTGCGATTACAAAGAACACTTCAACAAAACAGGGGATGGAAAATGTTCGGCGGGAGGAAACTTTGAGGGCTCTCAGCACTTTTTTTGTAGTTTTTAACGCCCGCTTTTACTACATACTGCACCGCAAGCGGTGACACTGGTAACACATGGAACGAAGATGGAGCACCTATGTAATGAGACGGCGGGGAAAAGCGGAGAACCCGGTGGAAACCCGCCCCAGTGCCGTTTTGTCCAGCACAAACCCACATGGGATCGGGCTTTGGGCTCTCAGCACTGAGCCTGTTTTCAAAATAAAGAAAAATAACTGTTGGTCGCTTCTAAAAAGCACTCCTAATAGAATTTAGGGTTGAAAATCCCTCGATGTCAAACGTTGGAGTATTCTCAGTACGAATAGGAAATGTAACACATGTTATAATCACATAAAACTTTTGTAGATATTATTAGAAAAAACACCCCCTACGGAAGAGCGAGAGGTTATCACTTAGAGGGAAGAAATTTTGAGCTTCTTTTTCCTTTTTAGCATTAACGTCTCTGTTTGCTCGATACTTCTGTGAAATAAAAATATACATGATGTTTTGTTCATTGTTTTAGAGCGGTATAACAGAAACTTGCCAACGGGAGAGGGGTTGAATATGTTTGGTGGGGATGTTCTGTGGATATTCAGCATCAATTGGCCTGTTTTCTCAATAACAAAAATGATACATTGTTTTCTTCATTCTTTTAAAGTTAGTAATGCCCTGATGGGAATGGCGCGTGGGAATGGTAGATGAGAGTAAATTTGGAGAATTTTTAAGCACGAAGCGGGCATTAGACACATTGAAGATAACTATAAAATTGGTCATGAAATTGCATATCGTTCGGCTACTATCCCACTATAACATAGCAAATTAAAATAATTAAACACCAGTAATATTTTATTTCCTCAATTTATTTAAGTGTAAATGAGAAATGTTTGAAAACTTATGCTTTAGTGAAATAATTAATACTCTAGGCAACGCCAGATATTTTTACTAGCAGCCATGTGATTATATTCTACATAATTCTGATTATTCGTGGGCAATTTGCATATGTATAATTTGTCATGTCTATTCCTTTTTCTTTACACCAACGTTATCACATTCTTTGGAATCGAATTAGTTTGAAAAGCCAATGCTGAAATATGTATAACTTAGCAGAAGAGAGTTCACGTTTCAAATGTTTCATGCTTTATATTTTTCAAGGTTATAAAATAATATGGTTTACACCATTCACTAGGTCAAAGGTTGCAGTGGTGCAGTTGATAATGAATGAACATTAATGAAACATATCTCTCGCCTTAAATTACAGTATATAGAGAAATATGTTCAGTTACGCATGTCAATTATCTCGAAAATCTGAAAAATCTATCTTTTCCAACAGAGGCTCTTATATTTGTGCCTACTTACCAAAGATACAGCTAAACCTTTTAGATGACTCTCTCCTTATTGTATGAACCTTACCTGTAACACAGGAAAATAAATTATATTAGCAAAATCTGTATTAAAAACTGTGTTCCAAAAATATTTGTATTTAAATATTTAGTTACGTCGTTTAAAACACAATCTGAAAACATATTAACATCACATACGCATATACATATAATGATGGGTAGTTCTACCAAGGCAACTTTGAACCAGAATAACATACCAACCCTCGTTCAGGCTGGTCCAGTATTTTTTTTTATTCTGACATAAGCTCTTTATGGTAATTTCTCTTTGTTCGTCTCCTGTAATAATACTGAAAGAATCTTCGAGTGGAAATTACTAGGCATGCAATCTTCCGTCCGTATTGCAATTATAATATTAGATAATTTCCAGTTTGTAAAACGAGTTTTAAAATGTAGGGAAGAAAACTGAACAATTCATTCATCTTTATCTGATGAAACATTTGTTCGCTGTTGATAAAATAAAAAATAATTAAACATTTTGCATATAAACGGTACTTTTGAGTGAGGGAATTTCCTTGTAGGTCTTCGTAACATATCATGGAAGTGTGCTGAACTTAAATGCCAAATTTTCTATTAATAAATTTTATGGATGGAGTACGATACTTCCTCTACCCACTATAGGAAGATGACAGAGCAAATTAAAAATAAAAAATGAACGTCAATAGCTTTAAATGCATTGGATAAATGTATTTTCTTTCTTGGGGAAATGAAATAGCAGCAGAAGTTTGTATGATCTTAAAGAATTACTCCGTAAATAAAATACATTATGGTAAAAAAATAAATAAATAATACCTATGATCTAGTCCATAATTGAACCAGTTGAATCTTGCATTACTTGAAGTCCAATATATTATATGAATCAGGAAGGAGCGTATGTTTTAATAACGTTCTTGTTTTATAAGCTTGTTTGATTATCGTTGTCTATACAAGAAACATTTCACCTACAGTCAAACTGCAATCAGTTCCGTTGTGTTTCTTTATCTTAACGACATTGCAGTATTATCGTTTGTGCTAAATTGGAGTGGTCTTTTTCCCTTTCTGTGATTACTAAATTAAGTATCCCTCATTAATGCAGATGTACCTACAACAATAAACTTCCTGACAGTGAGAACATGAATCTACCAACGCTCACCTTACACAATACAGCAGATTTACGCAAGAAATTCCTAAATATCAGTTCTTGCTAATCGGTAAGAGGATCATTATGGCATTTTAAAAAACATGTCCTTAAATATTATTTTTTCTTTCTCTACCACACACTTAGTAGGTAGAAGAGGTATTGTACTCCATCCCAAATTATATTTGGAAAGTTGACATAAAATGCAACTCTTGAAACCCCTCAACTCTAAAACGCGCGCACGTTTGTGTGTGTGTGTGTGTGTGTGTGTGTGTGTGTGTGTGTGTGTGTGTGTGTGTGTGTGTGTGTGTGTGTGTGTGTGTGTGTGTGTGTGTGTGTGTGCCTGCGCACCTGTGTACAGCATAACTCAAGCACGAAATTCGGTATATACCAAACTTGGGATTTTCAAATAATACCCATTCAAAACCACCATTTTTCATTATATATTGTTTTCCCAAAACGGCCTAATGGGTCTGTATTAAAGTAACAGACGAATTTAAGATACAGACGTGGGTGAGTCAGCTGCCCCTTATTCTCGAGTTTTATGCTATCCGCATTTTATAGTCCAACATGAAAACATCGACCCCATTACCAGGTTCTACCCACGTATTTAACATGGATGTTAAAAACTCGATGAAATTAGTACTAATATAGATGTTATCACATCGCCTTTTAATATATTCGTAATTGGGCAGCTGACGTTTGCACTTCTGCAAATGTTCGCTGGAACTAGCGAATATTACATCTTAAACGGCATGTTCACCTCAAGCGTTACTAGGTAGCTCAGTTGGAACAAGCGCAAGACTCCGAAGTAATTTGTCTGCTGTGAAGGTGGTTCGAATCACCTGCATATGCTAATATTTTTTACCCTGTAATCCTCACAATTTACAAATTATTATTTTGAAAACTGTTATTATATTCATTTTTATTGTTTTATTTATGTTTTTTGGCATTGTTTGATGTTTATTGGTGAACTACAATAATTGTGTAGTTGTTTAAACACAAGAATAGGTAGGTGCAATTGAAATAAGGATCATTTATACACATTTGAACACAGAAAGCAACGAAATTACATTGTCAGAGTTAAACATGGAAGTTAAACTCAATTTTGCGGACAGTGAATTACTGTGCTATTAAAATTATTTCATAGTGATACGTTTAGGGGCGCTGGAATTACCCTTTTTCTATTCCTGGAACACGACTTCTCTAACGAAGCAAGTGCTCGAACTGATGACCTTCTTGGGTAATGCACGCCTGGGAACGCTGTTGGATGGAGCCCCTGATTTGGTGTAGCATGGCGGGTTGAACATTTCTACAAGCCACTGTAATACGCTGACGAAGGTTTTCCAGATTGCCCAGCTCCTCTGCATAAATGTGTTCTTTTAGATAATCCCAGAGAAAGAAGTCAAGGGGTGTCAGATCAGGTGATCTGGCAGGCCAGGAGACATGTCCTTGTCTTCCTGTCCAATGACCAGGATGTGCAGCATC
This sequence comes from Tenodera sinensis, assembly GCA_030765045.1. NCBI lineage: Eukaryota > Metazoa > Arthropoda > Insecta > Mantodea > Mantidae > Tenodera > Tenodera sinensis. The sequence continues at coordinate 241,032,673 of CM060962.1, forward strand.
CAAATGATTGCAGACGATCCTCGACCGATACGGAAGAGCACCGTTGTGTTGAAACCACATCGTCATTCGCTCCTGCAGTGGCACATTCCCTAGTAATAAGGGGTGAGCTACGGATGAATTCCAGGTAGCGTGCTCCTGTTAGATGCCCCTCGAAGAATAATGGTCCAACAAGGTGGTCTCCCAAGATTCCACACCGGACATTTACACCCCACTGCTCTTGGAATGCTGCCTCCCTTACCCAATGAGGATTATCAACTCTCCTATAGCGTATATTGTGACGATTTTCAGTTCCATTGTTGTGGAATCTTGATTCGACAGAAAACATTATCCTGGATGCGAATCCCACATCACTTGCTACTCTCTCCAGCAACCATTCACAAAAGGTTACTCGAGCTTCAAAATCTCTCCCGTGAAGTGCTTGGTGTAGGTGCAAACGATAAGGATGGAACTTATTAGTGTTCAATATTCTCACTACAGAAGATTGGCTGATGTTCACCTCCTGAGCAACTGACCGTGTACTAGTATGCGGATTGTTCTGGGTGGCACTCAAAACTGCTTCTGCATTAACACCCGATGTTGCTGGTGCGTGTCTATGAGGAGGCATTCTTGCAAGTGGTGCACGCAGACACCTTTCAACATTCCAGAAGGTGTTTGCTGTTGGTTGTCATCTATTCTGATATCTCTCCCGATATAGATGCTGAGCGGCTGGTGTGTTTGTTCTTGCTTCTCCGTAGATCAAAAGCATGTCTACGTACTCGTCTGTCGAATACATAATGAAAGACTGGCACAAAATATGCGACATCATACGTGTGGAGAACGCAAGTGTCGGCATTCACAACACAACACGTCATGCCAGTGCAATGAGGCGGAAGTCAATTACAAAATGCAGTAAACCAAAAACGATTTAAATTATAATGTGCTAAACCCTCAGGGACTTTATAATTAGACTATTGTGAATTCGGTTTCCAAGTTTTGATGAACATTTAAAACAATAATTAAAAAAAAAAAAAAAAAAAAATTTACAATGCTGAGACTCGAACCTGTGTCATTGGGGGTTAGCGCAGAAGACCCGTCACAATCCTATTCAGCTATTCTGAGACTTGACTGGAACAACGTACCGCTTCCAATAGTAGAACTTGTATGCCTGGCGCTATGCCATTGCCACCTCGCAAGTATTCGTGCTTGATTTAGCCTTTTAAGACAGTTTTAATCATTTACTGGGCGTTTTAATATTATTACTTAAATGGCAAAGGCTGTTATACATATTAATTGAGATGCACGAGGCGTAGTTCACGCCAAAATGCAAATAAACTGTTATTTAATAACATGTCCGTTTTGACTGTGCGCGTCCATGATGGATGAGGCGTGTCTCTAACCTTTTCCTGATTTTTAGCAGCCAACTCCTGTTCTAAGTACAAGAATCCACCATTTTCTTTTTAGCTGACGTTGTTAGTGTACCCATGTGATAGGTCCAATTTTTCCGAGGCGTTTGCTGAATTACGTTGCTATGTATACTCTAATAAAAAGTTTGTAAAATCGGCCGGAAACCGGAATTCGCTCTCAGTAAACGAGTCGTATGTTTCTGAGGGGTACTTTAGCGAGGAGTACGTTCTGTCCCTTAAACTACTGTTGCTCTCAATTTTGTGCATTCTTCTCTTGAAGAACGTCAAGCAATACATTTTAGTAAGCGCAAAACTGGACTAAGCCGCACATGCCGTTAGATGGGTGGCCTACCTTCCAAAAAAATAAGGCGCGGCTGACTCACCTGGTATATATATATCTTAAATTGTTAGGGACTAGACTCTTTACTCGTAAAGAAATTAGTATGATTTTCATTAAAGTAACCATAAGGGGTACACAAAAACTTGCTGCACAGTCTTTTTTCCGTGATATCCGTTGTTATAGGTTTCAGTTTCTCATTCTTGGTGCCTTTTGAAGTGGTTATCATTTAGTTGCTTCTCGTGATGTCATGGAACATTATGAAACTTCAAGGTCAGCATACAGTGACCCCGTGTTAAACATATGAATACCGCTTTGGTTTCATTTATACACCTTGAAACGAAATGGGTGATTAACTATTTCTGCAGACGTTTATATCAATTAATATAAAGTAGACCAAAAAATATGTTTTTGTAGAAATAGATTGTAAACTATATGAAGGCAAACGAATAGTGGATAGAGAAAGTAATGTGAATGCACCACCTACGTTTTTATCTTGTCCGTCTCCTCAAAAGGTATCAAGGATTCGTAAAATTTTAATTTTCTTGCAATTTTGTAAAAAGGAATGCAGCTGCCTTAGTTTATTTACCAAATCGCTAATTATGGCTTAGTATATGTGGAAGAGTAATGTTGTACCTACATACTCCCACTGTGGTTGTTTTATTTCATAGAAACTTTACTTAGGCGTAAACTTGAGAGACGGCCTTCTTTAAGGCAGTAAAGGCTCATACTTTGTTGGCATGTGAACTCAGTGGCATTGTAACCGGTAGCACAATATAACGTTTTGAGTAAAGGAAACATTTGCACTTAACATATACGTCTGCTACTTCAACAATGTATTGTACAGTCATGAACGTCAATTATGCTATCGACATAGTCAATAGATACTTATAAATTATATACAGATATATAAAATGAAAATTGAAAGCAAATAATATTAGGGGTAGCTAATTTCTTAAAACTCATATTTAAGGTTTTAGCAAAATATTTCTCGTTTTTATAAATGAATAGATTTTAAAGTGTGGGCAATTATCAATTTAAAAACATAGATCATGATTGATGTTTAGGAGTACTGCTCCCCTTCGTCTGCTGTCATCTCCTATTAATGCCCTATAATTTCTATAATCCCATGGAATGTACTGTGGTTCCGATCTAGAACACTATTTTAGCCGATTGTTATCTATACTGACCATTCTCATTTCCTGGACAAGCACGAATAGCGTGTATCTCGACAAATGTCTAAACAATTTCATTTCTGCTGTTTCTAGCCATTTCCGATATCCAAGTTTCTGAACCACATATGTAGGACAAATAGTACCACCAGATTCTAATACAAATTTGATACTGTTTACTTTCTGAGATATTAAGCTGGCACTTGCTATAATGTCAGTGTAATGACATTTGTTCCCTTTTATGGTTCTGTAATTCTGGAATAGGTACTGTAGCCTAAAATTTTAAAAGCAAGCATTGGTTCCCAAACTTTATTATCTAATACCTTTCTGCACTCTAATGCCTCTTTATGCTTAAAACCGAAGAATTGTACCAATGTTTTATATGTATCAGGTGGCCCACGCAAGCTGTCTTTGTCGTATGTACGTTAAGAGTTGCAGAAGTCGAAGGCATAATTCCGATGCAGCGGGTGCCACTGGTGGTGGCGAACTTTGTTCTGCTTATGAAAGAAGACAAGCTTCAACTGTTGTGTGTAGTCCGTGATAATACACAAGAACAGTCTTAGAATATTTTCCACTTTACTTACAGGACTTTATTTTCCAGGGAATAAACTCATTCCTATGTATGCTGCTATCGGCTAACATTACGGATTTTAGATTGTACATTGCCTTAACAAAATTCACACAAACATGAGAGCCGGTAGTGCTTAATTGATATTTGTTCGTTTGTTGCTAATGTTATTGTATTTTATTATTATTCTTTTAGTTATCTTTATTACTCTTGTTTGCAGTTATACTATTACTGTATGATTAAACTATTTATATTATTAATTTCACTGGTTTATTTTATTAGTTTATTATTTATTATTCATTATTATTGTTATTGTAATTTCTGCTTCTTCTCATTATCATTATTATTATTATTATTATTATTATTATTATTATTATTATTATTATTATTATTATTATTATTATTATTATTATTATTATTATTATTATTATTATTATTATTATTATTATTATTATTATTATTATTATTATTATTATTATTATTATTATTATTATTATTATTATTATTATTATTATTATTATTATTATTATTATTATTATTATTATTATTATTATTGTTGTTGTTGTTGTTGTTGTTATTATTATTATTATTATTATTATTATTATTATTATTATTATTATTATTATTATTATTATTATTATTATTATTATTATTATTATTATTATTATTATTATTATTATTATTATTATTATTATTATTATTATTATTATTATTATTATTATTGTTGTTGTTGTTGTTGTTGTTATTATTGTTGTTATTATTGTTGTTATTATTGTTGTTATTGTTGTTGTTATTGTTGTTGTTATTGTTGTTATTATTGTTGTTATTATTGTTGTTATTATTGTTGTTATTATTGTTGTTATTATTGTTGTTATTATTGTTGTTATTATTGTTGTTATTATTGTTGTTATTATTGTTGTTATTATTGTTGTTATTATGGTTATTATGGTTGTTATTATGGTTGTTATTATGGTTGTTATTATGGTTGTTATTATGGTTGTTATTATGGTTGTTATTATGGTTGTTATTATGGTTGTTATTATTGTTGTTATTATTGTTGTTATTATTGTTGTTATTATTGTTGTTATTATTGTTATTATTATTGTTATTATTATTATTATTATTATTATTATTATTATTATTATTATTATTATTATTATTATTATTATTATTATTATTATTATTATTATTATTATTTTAGTTATCTTTATTACTCTTGTTTGCAGTTATACTATTACTGTATGATTAAACTATTTGTATTATTAATTTCACTGGCTTATTTTATTAGTTTATTATTTATTGTTCATTATTATTGTTATTGTAATTTCTGCTTCTTCTCATTATTATTATTATTATTATTATTATTATTATTATTATTATTATTATTATTATTATTATTATTATTATTATTATTATTATTATTATTATTATTATTATTGTTGTTGTTGTTGTTGTTGTTGTTATTATTATTATTATTATTATTATTATTATTATTATTATTATTATTATTATTGTTATTATTATTGTTATTATTGTTGTTATTATTGTTGTTATTATTGTTGTTATTATTGTTGTTATTATTGTTGTTATTATTGTTGTTATTATTGTTGTTATTATTGTTGTTATTATTGTTGTTATTATTGTTTTTATTATTGTTGTTATTATTATTATTATTATTATTAATTATTATTATTAATTATTATTATTAATTATTATTATTAATTATTATTATTAAATCGAGGATTAAACATTTTTAAAATCTGAAGTGATGCATTCACACGACTTAACTCTATCATTGACAAGTTGACATTTACTCTGCAATCATAAAAAATTATTATTCGATTCTCGCTACATTACTTATCATATACTTTTGCTTATGACTTTCCCAAATGAAATAAGGTTTCAACATAAGATAATAGTGTTCTCGGCAACAAACTCTTGTGGCGGAAATAAAGCGTCCTTTAGACTGGGAAATGTCTAAACCTTACACATGGAACACTTCAAAAAGGTTAGCAATACGACAAAATTTTTTGGAAACAAAATGTGTATTTTATTAACATCTAAAATTTTCGTTCTATGTTTGTGCCTCTATCACTATTTTTTCTAATAACACACTACACAAAATTCACCCTAATAAGGGAATTTTACGAATATTCAGCCTCGTTAGTTCCCTGAGGGACCAACTGAAGAGTTACTTGATTGAAAAGTAGCGGTTTCTGGCCGAGAAGACTGGGAGACACCGGGGCGTTGACCACGTCCCACTCTCTAGTACTCCACCCTACTCATGACGTTTGCGATGGGCAGAGGTGGGGGACACAGCGGTCGGGCGGTACGCCTTGGACCGGTTGGGCTGTTGCGCTAGGGTTTATTATATACAATAATATTATGGTTAATACCGATGGGCAGCATTAATTCTTTAAACATATGCTGAAATTTTATAATTATTTTAGTTAGTATTTAATTCAGAGTGTATGTTCTACAATCCACTATTTTTAATGCATAGAAACGTATGCAAATCTGTGATTTAGTATGGAGCTGTAGCTGGTAAACTTCGGCCATTAGCGATTTCTCCTGTTCATTTCATTAACATGAGCGAAACACAAAGAGGGATGTATTGTGATGCAGAGTATGTCGCAACAGGATTATTCCCAAGGACCCAGGATCGTTGTTATGACAACGCCAAGCTGAGTTAATAAACACATGGATTAACCGCGCAGGCAATTTAGGTAATGGTGCTTTGAACCTCGTCACACAAAGGCTAGACACAGTCCAGGGAAGCAAAACCTTCTCTTTCTTGGATGGTTCTATCTAAATCCTTGATCTTCCAATAAAAAATCAATTTGAAAGGATTACCCTCGGAAGGACAATAACATTTCTCTGGCAGAGAGCTTCATATAACCGTGTATAAATAAAGAGATATTTGATGACCAAGCTTTCCTCTTGGCTTCATCCTTGGTCATCCGATAACCGTTATAGGAGCAAGTTTTATGTAGTTGGGTGATTCTTTGAGACAGTAGTTAGGTATATATCAAAGAAGTAAAGCCAGCCATTCATCTCCAGAAGAGGTATATTGGCAGTTTCTAAAAGAGCTCCTGGGGACAGTATCTTTAAACTACACCTGCATTCTTGTGTAATTATGCACACACATGGCGAAAGTCAATACATATGCAAATCTGTTTCCTGAATTCAACGTTCATACTCTCAAATACTTTATTAGGCCAAAAAGATAGAACAAAATCTGGTGAGTTGGTTACGCGATAACGGTTCAATTCCCGTCGACCACTCCTTTTGACCTTGAGGTTTTAGTGAGTCACCCTGGTTGGTACGAGGGTGCTGGGGTGGTTGTTCATCTACTCGTATCACGTTTATCTTTCCCTCGTTTCACCTTCATTCCATTTCCTTCCCATGTCTCAGGTTTCGTAATGTGTGACACTCCGGATAGGTGACGCGGTGCATGCTCCAAGGAAATAGTATTCCCCGTGTACAATAGAGGGCTGCCAAGTAGGACGGGTCGTTCATCACAACACAATAGAGGTCTGCGCGGACTCCCGCAAAGCAGGCCGGTTCGGACCTAATTTGATAAATGTTTGTCGGGCTCGGGCTTGAAAATTAAGAGGTAAGAGTTTTCATATATTATTGCACCATTATCCCAGCACTTCTTTACTAGGAATTCTATATTATTACTCTGCGGACACGCTTCATATGTTGCTAAGTTAATAACTGCAAAATAACTAACTAAAATAAAATTACACAATCGGACCCGGGTCGAGTGGCACACTGTAGCCGAGCGATATTCAACGTTTGCGAAAGCGGGGAGGTTGGATTTACCTCCTTCCACTTCATGTGGACTGTACCACTCTTAACACTCAATTGTGTGACAGTGGCGGTTTGAGTATAAGAGTACGTTGTATTTGATTTACGAAAGCACTTTCAAACCTTATGCGATTGACTTCTGTTCATTAGTGACTTCTTTGGTACTGCTTTGGCTTAAATGTTTGGCGACAGTGTCGAAGTGCATAGCCTTAGAAGATACACCAAGTGATCATCGCGCAACTTATTGCGACACGGACTTTTAACATGGTTCAATTTAGATGAACTGTTCGCAAATACTCTTGTATGTAGAGCTATACCCACTCTTATACACAATGTTCATGTAAATGCTTAGTACCTGGGTGACCAAACTTCGCTCAGCATTTACATAAAAGAAAAGGTAGTAGAGAAAACCACGTGAACGTAATACGTTGCATGGTAAAATGGATTGCAATAAGCCTTCTCCATGAAAAAAACACTTAGATGTGCCAATTTTCATGGCAACAACCACTTTTGGAGTTTACTCACTCTTCAACATACAATATGTATAGGCGTTGAAATGTATAAAGTTGATAAATGATGGAGAATAACATATGAATTGTTACGCAAAACAAAGGTGAGTAGAAAATATATTATGGATGTACTACGTTGTATTTCTATTTCAAACATATAGACGGGACAATCTGTAACACATAAACTAACATTTCTAGGTCAACTTTCTTACTGTATTCTGATAGCCCTGGAAGAGGACTTCAACACACTAACTCATTTACTGAAATCGATTAACAGAGAAATTATGCCCGAAATAAGGTTTAGAGTAATAGTGACTGTTACCAGCAGACTAAGATAGCTAAGTCATCTTTCTTTGAGTTTTCTGAAAGCTCTTTACGAGGCCTTTAGTATTCTGGCTTGTTTGTTGAAATTAAGCCACTAACAGAGAAATTATGGCCAAAATAAGGTTTAGAATAATTGTGACTGTTACGTTAAAATCGCGTTTTTTCAGGAATTACACCTATATAGATGAACTTAAAAAGCAAAACCCTATCTGAATACAAAATTTGATCGAAATCGTTAGAGCCGTTTCCAGGTTCCGCGGGATACATATATACAAGAATTGCTCGTTTAAATATATAGTACCTGGGCGACCGAGCTTCGCTCGGCATTTTTCGCCTCTGTTTTTGTGAAATCTTGTTTTTCGTGGGAGAAGATACTTATTTAGATAAACCGAAAGTCAAAACGTTAACTAAATAACAATTTTAGTCGCAATTGTGAAGAGTCATTTCCGAGATACAAATATTTCATAAACACCATCATTTCAGCTGTAAAACGTCTACTGCTGAACGCAGGCCTCCCCCCAGTTTTATGTTTTCGTTGAGCATTTGTTCCATTATGGAGTTCAGTTCTTTGCTGCTGCGATTGACTCCAGGGCATTATCACATTCGCCAAGGTCCTTTATCTTTCCGTCCAGTTCTTCCATGGCTTCCTTTACTCTGGCCAGTCGCTCGTTAGTATTCTCCAATAGATCTACCTTCATATTACATATTTCCGTCTTCTTCTTTTCTATTCCGTAGTTTACAGTTTTCCAATTCGGTTTTCATATTTGTTTCCTCTGCCGAATTCCAGAATTCATTTCATTTCGCATTATGTCCATCTTGGTTAACATTTATTTCATCAACTGTTCCATATCGTGCTTTTCGGCGCACTCCTGACATCGACTGTGATTACTTTACTTCTTTAAAATATTTCTTTACTTTTTATTAAAACATCGGAGCAACACTAAGCAAAAGGACTGTTGAACAATAACAAATACTACAGGAAGAAAAGCTGGTTGATAAAGCCATGTGAATTTACTATGCATTTCTGTTTCAATCATATAGAAAATTGTATGAATTGTTCGTAATTGTTCGCTGAAACGGGAGTAGTGAAAGAAATGTGATTGCGTTTAGTAAACTAAAAATGAGTAGGAACACCGTGTGAATGTTATACGTTGCACTTATATTTCAAGTGCATGGAAAAATGTATGTTTGTAGAAGAGGGATTAGTGTGTTAGGTAAAAGAAAAAGGAGTAGAGAAAACCATGTGAACGTAATACGTTGGGTGGTAAAATGGACTGCATAAAAACCTTCGCCATGAAAACAATTAGATATATCACTTTTCATGGCGATCGGTCAACCTGTTTTGGAATTTATCCACTCTAACATACGATATGTATAGGCGTTGGTATGTAAATTGTTACATAAAACAATAGTGAGTAGAGAAAATAGTATGAATATAATACGTTGTATTTCTTTTTCAAACATATATTATTGTAAGAATTATATGTTGAAGGGCGAGTAGTGAAAGAAGACTGACGGTGCCTCGTAAAGGAAGAATTAGTTGAGGAAGTCGTGTGAATGTAATACGTTGCATTTATATTTCAATCATAGAATATTATATGAATTGTATGTTGAAGGGCAAACCGAGGATAAATGAATGTGCTACGTAAAAGAAATGCGAGTAGAAAACCATTTGAAAGTAATATACTGTGTAGTAAAATTGTTACCATAAAAAATTTCCCCATGAAAAAATACATATACGTGCCGAATTTCGTGGTGATCGGTTAAGCGGTTTTTGAACTTAACAGTTAGATATATACAAACATCCAAGTTGTGTAGATTATATGAATTGTTTGTAGAAGAGTGAGTAGAGAAAGAGATGTGAATGTGTTACCTAAAAGTGAGCATAGTAAACAGTGTGAATGTAATAGCATTTATATTTCAAACGTATAGAACATGGTAGGACTTATTTTAAATGTGCGGGTAAAAATGTTTTTTGGTGCAAAACCACGTTTTTATGGAAAATTGTTTATAGAAGAGTGAGTAGAGAAAGAGACGTCAATGGTTACCAAAAAGTGAGTAGAGAAAACGCTGTGAATATAATATGCATGTATACAAACATTTAATCAAATCTTTAGAGCTATTTCTGAAATACCGTGACTATATACAGGAATTGCACCGTAGAGACTGGAATAAAAAATGTTATTTTTTTATGTGAAATCGCGTTTTTTCGGGAATTACACCTATATAGGTGAACTTAAAAAGCAAAACCCTATCTGATCACAAAATTTGATCGAAATCGTTAGAGCCGTTTCCAAGTTGCGCGGAATAAATGTAAGTATATATTTATATATGTATATACAAGAACTGCTCGTTTAAATATATAAGAATATATAGTACCTGGGCGACTGAGCTTTGCTCGGCGTTTTTCGCCTCTGTTTTTGTGAACTCTTATTTATTGTGGGAGAAGATACTTATTTAGACAAACCTGAAAGGCAAAACGTTAGCTAAATAAAACTACTTGTCGCAATTGTTAAGAGTAATGTCCGAGATACAAGAGATATAGAAATACATAAAAATATTGGATAAACACCATCATTTCAGCTGTAAAACGTGTACTGCTGAAAGCAGGCCTCCCCCATAGATATCCACCCAGTTTGAGCTTTTCGTCGAGCATTTGTTCCATTATGGAGTTCAGTTCTTTGCTGGTGTGATTGACTCCAGGACTTTAACACGTTGGCCAAGGTCCTTCACACTTCCATCGAGTTCTTCCATGGCTTCCTTAACCCCGGCCAGTCGCTCGTTAGTATTATTCGATAGACCTGTCTTCATATTGGAATTCCCGGCTTTATGTTTTCCGTTTCGGAGTTTACATTTTCAATTTGCCTTCCATTGTTGTTCCCATATTTTCTATTCCGTAGTTTACATTTTTCCAATCCGGTTTTCATATTTGTTTCCTCTGCCGCATTTCGGAATTAATTTCATTTCCCATTATGCCCATCTTGGCTAACATTTGTTTCATCAGCTGTTCCATAACGTGCTTTTCGTCGCACTCCGGACACCAATTGTGATTACTATCCTTTTTTAACTATTTCTTTATTTTTTATTAAAACACCGGAGCGACACTAAGCAAAAGCAGTGTTGAAGAATATCAAATACTACAGAAATAAAAGGTGGTTGATAAAGCCATGTGAATGTACTACGCATTTATGTTTCAAACATAGAAAATTGAATGAATTGTTCGTAATAGTTCATCGAAGCGGGAGTAGTGAAAGAAATGTGATTGTGTTTTACTTAAGAAAAATGAGTAGAAAAACCGTGTGAATGTTATACGTTGTACTTATATTTCAAGTGTATGGACAAATGTATGGATTGTTTGCAGAAGAAGGAGTAGTATGTTAGGTAAAAGAAAAGGGAGTAGAGAAAACCATGTGAACCTAATACATTGCGTGGTAAAATGGATTGCATAAAAACCTTCGCCATCAAAAAAATTAGATATGTCACTTTTCATGGCGATCGGTCAACCTGTTTTGGAATTTAATCACTCTTCAACATAAGATATGTATAGGCCTTGGTATGTATGAAGTTGATAAACCATAGGGAATAACATGTGAATTGTTACGTAAAACAGAAGTGAGTAGAGAAAGTAGTATGAATGTAATACGTTGTATTTGTTTCAAACATATAGCAAATTGTATTAATTTTATTTTGAAGGGCGAAGAGCGAAAGAAGACTGATTGTGTCTCATAAAGGAAGAATTAGTAGAGGAAATCGTGTGAATGTAATACGCTGCATTTATATTTCAATCCTAGAATATTATATGAATTGTATGTTGAAGGGCAAACAGAGGATACATGAATGCGATACGTAAAAGAAAAGCGAGTATAAAACCATTTGAAAGTAATATATTGTGTAGTAAAATTGTTACCATAAAAACTCTCAATGAAAAAAATACATATACGTGCCGAATTTCGCGGTGATCGGTTAAGCGGTTTTCAAGATTAAGAGTTAGATATATACAAACATTCAAGTTGTATAGATGATATGAATTGTTTGTAGAAGAGTGAGTGGAGAAAGACATGTGAAGGTGTTACCTAAAAGTGAGTAGAGTAAACACTGTGAATGTAACATGTAGCATTTCTATATCAAACGTGCACAAAATTGTATGACTTAATTCTAGAAGAGTAAGTAGAGAAACAGTTATGAGTGTGTTACCCAAAAGCAAGTAGAGAAAACAGTATGCATGTAATACGTAGCATATCTATTTCAAACATGCACGAAATTGTATGACTTATTTGTAGAAGAGTCAGTAGAGAGAGAGACAGAGAGAGAGAGAGAGATGTGAATGTGTTACCTAAGAGTGAGTAGAGAAAACAGTATGAATATAATATGTAGCATTTCTATTTCAAACATACGGAAAATTGCATGATTTCTTCATAGAAGAGTATAGAAAGAGATGGGAACGTGATACCTAATAGTGAAAGGAGAAAATAGTGTGAATGTAATAGCATTTCTATTTAAAATATACAGAACATGGCATTACTAATTTTAAAAGGGGGGAATAAAAGTGTTTTATTGGTGCAAAATCAGGTGTTTTATGGAAAATTGTTTATAGAAGGGTGAGTAGAGAATGAGATGTAAATGTGATACCTAAAAGTAAGTAGAAAAACCACTGTGAATGTAATATGCAGCATCTCTATTTCAAACATACAGGAAATTGCATGACTTATTTGTAGAACAGTGAGTAGAGAACGAGGTGTGAATGTATCACCTAATAGTGAGAGGAGAAAACAGTGTGAATGTAATAGCACTTCTGTTTCAACCATACAGAACTTGGTTTGACTTATTTTAAAAGTGGGGATAAAAGTGTTTTTCGGTGCAAAATCACGCTTTTTATGGAAAATTGTTTACAGAAGAGTGAGTAGAGACAGAGATGTGAATATGTTACCTAAAAGTGAGAGGAGAAAACAGTGTGAATGTAATAGCACTTCTGTTTCAAACATACGGAATATGGTATGACTTATTTTAAAAGTGGGGATAAAAGTGTTTTTGGTGCAAAATCGCGTTTTTTATGGAAAATTGTTTATAGAAGACTGAGTAGAGAAAGAGATGTGAATGTGCCACCTAAAAGTGAGTAGAGAAACCGCTGTGAAAGTAATATGCAACATCTCTATTTCAAACATACAGAAAATTGCATGACTTATTTGTGGAAGAGTGAGTAGAGAAAGATGTGAATGTGTTACCTAATAGTGAGAGCAGAAAACAGTGTAAATGTAATAGCATTTCTATTTAAAGCATACAGAACATGGTATGACTAATTTTAAAAGTGGTGATAAAAGTGTTTTTGGTGCATAATCACGTTTTTTATGGACACTTATTTATAGAAGGGTGAGTAGAGAAGGAGACGTACATGTGATACCTAAAAGTAAGTACAGAAACCACTGTGAATGTAATATGCAGCATCTCTATTTCAAACATACAGAACGTGGTTTGACTTATTTTAAAAGTGGGGATGAAAGTGTTTTTGGTGCAAAATCACGTTTATTATGGAAAATTGTTTATAGAAGACTGAGTAGAGAAAGAGATGTGAATGTGCAACCTAAAAGTGAGTAGAGAAACCGCTGTGAAAGTAATATGCAACATCTCTATTTCAAACATACAGAAAATTGCATGACTTATTTGTAGAATAGTGAGTAGAGAAAGAGATGTGAATGTATCACCTAATAGTGAGAGGAGAAAACAGCGTGAATGTAATAGCACTTCTGTTTCAAACATACAGAACATGGTTTGACTTATTTTAAAAGTGGGGATAAAAGTGTTTTTCGGTGCAAAATCACACTTTTTATGGAAAATTGTTTACAGAAGAGTGAGTAGAGAAAGAGATGTGAATGTGTTACCTAAAAGTGAGAGGAGAAAACAGTGTGAATGTAATAGCACTTCTGTTTCAAACATACAGAACATGGTATGACTTATTTTAAAAGTGGGGATAAAATGTTTTTGGTGCAAAATCATGTTTTTTTATGGAAAATTGTTTTTAGAAGACTGAGTAGAGAAAGAGATGTGGATGTGTTACATAAAGGTGAGTAGAGAAAACACTGAATGTAATATGCATGTATACAAAAATTTAACCAAATCTTTAGAGTCGTTTCTGAAATGCGGGGAATATATATACAAGAATTGCACTGTAGAAGCGGGAATAAAAGAATTATATTTTTTATGTAAAATCGCGCTTTTTCGGGAATTACACCTATATAGATGAACTTAAAGGGCAAAGCTCTATCTGAATACAAAATTTGATCAAAATCGTTAGTTGCGCGGAATAAATATATGAATTGCTCGTTTAAATATATAAGATTATTTCTCTATTTACTACATTTTAATCGACATAAGCATTTTCGGACATTCTTATTGCTAATTTTCTTGTAGGTGCAAGAGAAATAATGAGAACAGGGTAGGCTTTAAGCGATAGGTGAACTATTTTAAGAGCTGGTTGCTATCCGATACCTTTGAAATCTCATTCTCTTTGCAAGAGCGAGAGATAAAAAACGAATAAAATATTCCTTTTTGAGAAAAATATAAGCATTGCCAAATCCAAACAATCACTAAAGAAAATGCCGGAAATCTTACACTCAAAAGAAAAAAGAAGTATTTAACATACATTATGTTAATGAGATGTTTTATTTCATAAGCTTTTGGCTGTCTCTTACTGCTTATCATTTATGCAAAGATCATCCAGAGAAGAGGTATTGTGAGGACATTCCCAGAAATTTGAATTTATGACTTAGAAATTGCCATGGAATCGCCTGCTTGTCTCCGTCACTGGATACTGACTGTCTGGTTGTGAGCTGATTCAACCTCTGACTGAAAGAGAAGGTGGGGAATAGCAACTAATTACGTAAGCATCTCCAATGACACAAGGTTGCACGTCACTACTATAACCTATTCTCAGGCCGGGCCGGGCCGAACCTAGGAATGTCGGCCCGTGCAGAACTCTACTGCACAGCTCTAGTCATGGGAAGGATCTTCGACATCCGCACATCTCTGTGGCTTCTTTAACCTTCTTTGGTGCTTCACTTCAACTGGTCTTGCGGTGATCGCTACAACAATAGGCAGGTCGCAGTGCGCAAAGCGTCTACATATTAAAGATAAATGGCATTTTAAAAGATAGCTTTTAAAAAATACGTAGAAAGAATAAAAAGATGAAGGCCCTAAAATATGCAAACCAGTTTGGTTTATTGATAAATTGGAATGGTATCTGTTGTGTTCTTTTCTAATGCACATTAACATTTTCTTCTGCATTCTAAAAAGATACTATGTCAGAAAAGTTGTGAGTTCCTTGAACCTCTATATTCTCGCAAGACCCACATAGATGCTCTCTGTCTTTCCTTAGGCTGCTACCTATTGCAGCCTCAGCATATAAAATGAGCAGATATTATTGTACGTTTCATTAGGACTGTCGGACTTGAATAATAAAATAGCTTAAGAGGTACAAAGGGCTCCAAGTGATTACGCGTAGGCCTCTATTGAAGCCACTCAACATATCATCATCGTTATCGTCATCGTCATCATCGCCACCACCATCATCGTCATCGTCGTCGTAATCATGATCATCATCATCACCATCATCATCGTCGTCATCATCATCGTCGTTATCGTCGTCGTAATCATGATCATGATCATCATCATCATCATCATCATCGTCATCATCATCGTCGTCGTTATCGTCGTCGTAATCATGATCATGATCATGATCATCGTCATCATCATCATCATCATCATCCACCATGCTGGATTCACTTTAATAAATTTCACGCGATACTACAGTATATATAATATGATATACGAATATATATGATAACGGTTGCTGTTATTAATTTCGGCTTACAATATTTCTCCACATGCCAGCTCCGTCACTGTGTTACATGGTTTTCAGGCTAGAAGGAGGCTGGGAATGCAGCGGCTGTGTAGCAAGCCTTGGCATATTTGGACTTTGCGCACTACAGGATAGTGAAAGTCGACTTGCCTGTTTTAAAAATATCTTATATAGTGAATTCACACAATTTTCTCCACCACTTTGATATCTAGGTTACATTACGATCGATTGTTACCAAGGTATAAATTTTCAAATTAAGAAAGAAATGTTCAATATGCGGAAGCAGCATACAAAAGTTTATTGCTGGTGACAAGCTGTCACGCCGGAAAGAAAAAAAGGGGAAAGTATTCAGTAATAGTTTTTTGTCCAGCTTTTAAGTTTTTCTCGTTATACAAACTTACACACAAATTAAACTACTAAGGGGAAGTTCACATGATAATCAAAGATTAAGCAAAACATACATTCACATGTTACAAAAGTATTAAACTTGTGACATTTTAATAAAAATCCTTAGAACTGGTTATGAGAAAACAAAAAACATAACATTTGTTTCATGTGAAGCATAAATTGGTATGAGTGGAATTTTCTTGAAAACCGTTTTGCCATATCCCTGGGAGATGCTGAACTTAAAAACCAAGTTTGGTACTTATCATTTCATTTTTGCGCTGCACTGTTCTCTCACCGATACACATACACGAGCTTGTATGCTCTGTTGTTCCTTGATTTGGATTTATAAGGAATCAAAATCCTCTTTGTCATGCCTCTTCAATTTTCCATTCAAATGTGCCGCCGTAATAGCACCTTCTTAATGTCGTCTACCAGAAGGCCATCATTCTATGAAAATGAACCCTCGACGTCAATCGATCTTGCAATGAGGAGGAGGAGGAGGATGAAGAAGAAGACCAAGAAGAAGAAGAAGAAGAAGAAGAAGAAGAAGAAGAAGAAGAAGTAGAAGAACTATCACTAAAACAGGCGTTCATCAGCGGTACCCTTTGGGTTGATACTGACGTAGATAAAGTCGCAAAATTTAATGGCGGCTGGCTTAACCCAAAATCCAATCATATGCTTCTGTCAAGCCTTCCAGTATTGTGTAGTTAAACAAGCCGTGAAATAAGCTCCAACATTTGCGCCCACAGAATTTATTTGTACAACAGGACAAAGAATAGCAACAGTCAGCTATCAACGGCCTTTAAATTTTGCGCCTACCATAGCTATTAATGAGCAACTAAGTACAAAATGTTACAGTTAATATAACAATAAACTATTATTATACTATTGTATATTGTTATTATTATTTATATTATTAGTATTGTTATTATTATTATTATTATTATTATTATTATTATTATTATTATTATTATTATTATTATTATTATTATTATTATTATTATTATTATTATTATTATTATTATTATTATTATTATTATTATTATTATTATTATTATTATTATTATCATTATCATTATCATTATCATTATCATTATCATTATCATTATCATTATCATTATCATTATCATTATCATTATCATTATCATTATCATTATCATTATCATTATCATTATCATTATCATTATCATTATCATTATCATTATCATTATCATTATCATTATCATTATCATTATCATTATCATTATCATTATCATTATCATTATCATTATCATTATCATTATCATTATCATTATCATTATCATTATTATTATTATTATTATTATTATTATTATTATTATTATTATTATTATTATTATTATTATTATTATTATTATTATTATTATTATTATTATTATTATTATTATTATTATTATTATTATTATTATTATTATTATTATTATTATTATTATTATTATTACTATTAGTATCATAATTATTATCATCATGATTATCATTATTATTACCGATAATAGTATAATACGATAATAGTATCCACGTTAAGTACACAACAGATTCTCCAATATAGAAAACACGAGACACTTTTCTGTCATTCTGTTATAAAACATTTATTAGCCTTATATCGCAACGCGCTATTGTATGACTCACTAAAGTATGTCTGGGTTGTTCATTTGGTTAGGCACTGGCTTAGTGATATCAGAATCCCGGCCCAGACCGATGGTTTTATAGTGTGCTTGAAAGCGACAGCACCATGTCAGAAGATTCATTGTCATGTGAAAGAACTCCTGCGGGACGAAATTCTGGCACACTGGTGGCGCTGATGTTCTTGGCAATTTTATTGACAGTGCCGTTAAGAAACAAAATATTTATTTTTGTCTGCTTTTCCCCTTATGAGTTTTAGTGCGCGCTTTGAACAGCCTATATACAGCTTGTACAGAAAAAAAACATCGACAAAGTTTAGCATGTTGGACGGGACATCAAATTGTGCGTTTTGCAAGAGGGAAGCCATGTCCGGTAATTCATGGCTTGGAAGCTGCAGGGTGTCGATGTTTGTGCGCGGTTCGCATATGTTGATGGGTGTGCGTTCCTCATTTCATTAAGAAACCCAACAATAACATCCCAGTGTGCAGTAAATTGCAAAAGGGGTTAAAACTGTTGACCTGTTTGAATGTGACCAGACGCGCGGCTGTGTGCTCAGTATTTCGGCAGCGTGGATTAGCGTGTTAAGTTCTGCCTCTGATGTTACAGCGGTAACATACACCACAGTCTTCATTGTACCCCAGAGAAAATAATGAAGGGGTGTAAGATCAGTTAACCGTTCTGTTGTAGCACAGATCCCTACCAATCCATCAATTGGTGGTAGCACACTTTTACATAAAAGTAAGCTGGAGCTCCATAGCACACCTTTAAGCTCCAGGGTTACCAAACTTTTCGGAACGACAGAATTGGCAGAAAGGGAGGAAGGACTGCTATTTTGCTCGGAAACTCAATTGCTCATGCTTCTGTCATGCTGCCCGTACTGACTACGTTAGAGTGCACGACCACGATAACCAAACGGTGATGCTGGTGGCACTTTATTGGCCCCCTAACTCCCCAAATTTCACACAAGACCTCGAACAAATCCTCGCGTTAGGGGACCATGTTGTAATTGCAGGAGATTTCAGTGCCCGACACCCCTGGTGGTTTTCTCGCCGGACAAACGCGGCCGGAAATCTCCTGGTTGAACTTCTAACAGAAAATGACGACATTGAGGTACAGCTCTCCCCAGAACCCACCTTTTGGCACAGATCAGGGCACTTTGACCCCGAGATTTTTGACCTCGTACTCACAAAAACCACGACACTCTCAAATAACATCACTGTGTATCACAACCTGGGCTCCGACCATCTTCCTGTGCATTTCGACCTACCGGGTGCCATTACAGCCGGTGTCAGTGGCCCTCGGAAGAGTGCCGACACCAACTGGGATAGCTTTACCATGGAAATGCACAGATTAGGCTGTCATACTATAGTGAGACAGACATAGATGCTGGCATTGAAAACTTTACTGCCTCGCTACGCATGGCCAAGAGAAATGCTACCACATATACCACAAGACCACCCGGTTTTTGCACGTACCTGGAGGTAGAGCAACTCAATGCGCGGAGACGACGCTTGACAAGACTGTGGTGGTACATTCGTGAGCGTGTATAAAAAGTGCTAGCAAAATGGCTACGCAACGTCATTCGCAACAAATTAAAATCAACAAAAGTGAAGAGTGGGAAAACAAAATGTTGAGTACCACTCATTCGGACTCTTCCTTGTGGAAATTATTAAAGGCTTTCAAGGTTTCCACGAGCGTCACCTTCGCAAATGAGGCGCTGCACACTCAAGGCGGCCTGCACTTCTGCGCAGAGGAGAAAGCCGAGGTCTTCGCTGACTGTCTCCAAGACAGATTCACCGAAAAACCAGTCACTAACCGTCATCTAGAATGGGAGGTTCAGACGTGGGTACAAACATAGGTGGCGCAGAAGCAAGAGCAACAGCTATCCCTTATAACGCCGCAGGAAGTTTACAAACTCATTAGGAAACTGCGTAATGGGAAATTTGCCGGTCCAGACAAAGTGACCAATGACGAACTTAAACACCTCCCGCAAAAGGCCTTGGTGCAATTAACGAAGATATTTAATGCCTGTTTGCAGCACAGCTACTTACCCTCCACTTGGAAGTGAGCCAAGGTTATTATTCTCCCAAAGCAAAGGAAAGGCACCAGACAGCCCCAAAATTACCGCCCCATTAGTTTATTGTCTACTATTGGTAAATTGCTCGAAAAAGTTCTACTTTCTGGACTTCAAAAACAAGTATCAGAAATACATGAACTTTCAAATTCACAATTTGGCTTTAGAAAGGAATATTCCACAGAACTGCACCTTCTGAGATTAACTGATGACGTAGCTGAGCAATTTAACAATGGGACTTCAACGTTGGCGCTATTTTTGGACGTAGAAGGCGCGTTTGACCGGTGCTGGTACAATGGCCTCTGTATAAACTGCACCAGAATTACCCGGCCCTTCAAAATTACCTGTATTTGCTGCATAATATCCTAGAAAATCGGCGATTTTACGTTCAAATGGGAAACTCCTCCTCCAGGGAGCGAGTAGTGTGGGCTGGCGTACCACAAGGGTCAATCATGTCGCCTTTTTTGAATATATCATTTATCAATGATTTCCAAGTGGATGCCAGATGCAAGGTTGCCATGTATGCTGACGACACCGTAATATACAACCACCAAAAAATCCTCGTTTAGGCCTTGCAGAAATGCAAAGATACCCAAACAACTTCCTCTCGTGGCTCCATGATTTGAAAATCAAAATTAACCATAATAAATGCCAGCTAATACATTTTTCAAAGCGGCATCACACTTTGGCAATGGACCCAACGGTTGATGGTCAAATATTACACTTAGGCGTCACATGAACAGCGACTAAACTTATGCACCACCATCTTCCGCAGCAAACAGCTGAAACTCAAATCCTCACCTCTATACAAGTCATTTATTCTTTCGATGGTCCTATATGCATGTGTGGCCTGGGAAAGTGCCTCCAAAGCCGCCCTCAATCAAATTCCAACCCTCCAAAACCTCTCCCTTAGAAAAATCCTCTCTGTTCCACTCCGAACCACTAACCAAAACCTTCGCTTCGAAAACCAGATCCCATCCATCCCAGTGGAAATAACAAACAAAGCCTAGGCACTATTGACATGGATTATTTACCACGATGATTACGTGATCGTCAACATTGGCAAAGGTGAGCCGAAGCACCGCAAGAACGCAAGAATTCAAATTTTCTATACGCGGGACGGCTCGCCGACTAATGCGCGCCCATGCAATTCACACCCCAGGCCACACATAGACTAGGCCCGCGCCTCGGGAACCACCCAGGAGCTGCAATCTGTCCGGGCAGAAAAACAGCAGAAAACTGTACTTAGTGTACAAAGTGAAGTGTAAATATTCAGTGTGCGAGCTGGGACGCATATTTTTGGTGTGCCCAGGGAAAGTGTGTGTGCGTGTGTGTGTGCCTATGTGTGATGGGACATACTGTTCTGGTATGGTCAGGAGTGAATGCGTGTGTATATGTGAGTATATAAATATATTTGTATATATAATACCTGGGCGATCGAGCTTCGCTCGCCGTTTTTCGCCTCTGTTTTTGTGAAATCTTGGTTTTTTGTGGGAGAAGATACTTATTTAGATAAGCCTGAAAGGCAAAACGTTAACTATATAAAACTACTTGTCACAATTGTTAAGAGGAATGTCCGAGATACAAGAGATATAGAAATACATACAAATATTTCATAAACAGCATCGTTTTAGATGTAAAACGTCCACTGCTGAACGTAGGCCTCCCCCATAGATATCCACCCAGTTTGAGGTTTTCGTCGAGCATTTGTTCCATTATTGAGTTCAGTTCTTTGCTGGTGTGATTGACTCCAGGACGTAAACACGTTGGCCAAGGTCCTTCATGCTTCCGTCGAGTTCTTCCATGGCTTCCTTAACCCCGGCCAGTCGCTCGTTAGTATTCTCCGATAGACCTGTCTTCATGTGGGAATTCCCGTCTTCATCTTTTCCGTTTCGGAGTTTACATTTTCAATTTGGCTTCCATTTTTGTTCCCATATTTTCTATTCCGTAGTTTACATTTTTCCAATTCGGTTTTCATATTTGTTTCCTCTGCCGCATTCCGGAATTAATTTCATTTCCCATTGTGTCCATCTTGGCTAACATTTATTTCATCAACTGTTCTATATCGTGCTTTTCGTCGCACTCCGGACACCAATTGTGATTACTATACTTTTTTAACCATTTCTTTATTTTTTATTAAAACACCGGAGCGACACTAAGCAAAAGCAATGTTGAAAAATAACAAATACTACATGAAGAAAAGCTGGTTGATAAAGCCATGTGATTATACTGCGCATTTATGTTTCAAACATAGAAAATTGAATGTATTGTTCGTAATAGTTCATCGAAGCGGGAGTAGTGAAAGAAATGTGATTGTGTTTTACTTAAGAAAAATGAGTAGAAAAACCGTGTGAATGTTATACGTTGCACTTATATTTCAAGTGTATGGACAAATGTATGGATTGTTTGCAGAAGAAGGAGTAGTATGTTAGGTAAAAGAAAAGGGAGTAGAGAAAACCATGTGAACCTAATACATTGCGTGGTAAAATGGATTGCATAAAAACCTTCGCCATCAAAAAAATTAGATATGTCACTTTTCATGGCGATCGGTCAACCTGTTTTGGAATTTAATCACTCTTCAACATAAGATATGTATAGGCCTTGGTATGTATGAAGTTGATAAACCATAGGGAATAACATGTGAATTGTTACGTAAAACAGAAGTGAGTAGAGAAAGTAGTATAAATGTAATACGTTGTATTTGTTTCAAACATATAGCAAATTGTATGAATTTTATGCTGAAGGGCGAAGAGCGAAAGAGGACTGATTGTGTCTCGTAAAGGAAGAATTAGTAGTGGAAATCGTGTGAATGTAATAGGCTGCATTTATATTTCAATCCTAGAATATATCATGAATTGTATTTTGAAGGGCAAACAGAGGATACATGAATGCGTTACGTAAAAGAAAAGCGAGCATAAAACCATTTGAAAGTAATATATTGTGTAGTAAAATTGTTACCATAAAAACTCTCCATGAAGAAAATACCTATACGTGCGGAATTTCGCGGTAATCGCTTAAGCGGTTTTCGAGATTCACAGCTAGATATATACAAACATTCAAGTTGTATAGATGATACGAATTGTTTGTAGAAGAGTGAGTGGAGAAAGACATGTGAAGGTGTTACCTAAAAGTGAGTAGAGTAAACACTGTGAATGTAACATGCAGCATTTCTATATCAAACATGCACAAAATTGTATGATTTATTTCTAGAAGAGTAAGTAGAGAAACAGTTATGAATGTGTTACCCAAAAGCAAGTGGAGAAAACAGTATGAATGTAATACGTAGCATTTCTGTTTCAAACATACACGAAATTGTATGACTTATTTGTAGAAGAGTGAGTCGAGAGAGAGATGTGAATGTGTTACCTAATAGTGAGAGGAGAAAACAGTGTGAATGTAATAGCACTTCTGTTTCAAACATACAGAACATTGTATGACTTATTTCAAAAGTGGGGATAAAAGTGTTTTTGGTGCAAAATCACGTGTTTTATGGAAATTTGTTTATAGAAGACTGAGTAGGGAAAGAGATGTGAATGTGTTACCTAAAAGTGAGTAGAGAAACCGCTGTGAATGTAATATGCAGCATCTCTATTTCAAACATACAGAAAATTGCATGACTTATTTGTAGAATAGTGAGTAGAGAAAGAGATGTGAATGTATCACCTAATAGTGAGAGGAGAAAACAGTGCCAATGTAATTGCACTTCTGTTTCAGACATACCGAACATGGTTTGACTTATTTTAAAAGTGGGGATAAAAGCGTTTTTGGTGCAAAATCATACTTTTCATGGAAAATTGTTTATAGAAGAGTGAGTAGAGAAAGAGATGTGAATGTGTTACCTAAAAGTGAGAGGAGAAAACAGTGTGAATGTAATAGGCATGTATACAAAAATTTAACCAAATCTTTAGAGCCTTTTCTGAAAGACCGGGAATATATATATAGAAGAATTGCACTGTAGAGTTGGGAATAAAAAAAATGTTATTTTTTATGTAAAATCGCGTTTTTTTGGCAATTACGCCTATATAGATGAACCTAAAAAGCAAAACTCTATCTGAATACAAAATTTGATCGAAATCGTTAGAGCCATTTCCAAGTTGCGCGGAATATATATACAAGAATTGCTCGTTTAAATATATATAAACAAAAAACAAACACCGAAAGACAGAAACAAAGGAAAAACCTGGAAGAAAAACCTTCTTGGTGACCCATGGATGGTCACCGCATGGGTTTTTAACAAAACAAGATTTTTAATTATAAGTCCATCCCAATTGTAGCTGTAACTTGATAATAAAGAAACTGTGAAAGTGAAACTGTGAAACCGTGTTGCAGCCACACTAACTGACGAACTTTTAGTGACCCCATATCAAGTAACATTCCGATGAAACTTGGACACCCCACAAGGTCCAAACCATGTGTTTTCGAACGTAGATTCCCGCTTAAAAATGTTCGCCTATTGTCCTGCCCAACAAACTAAGTATTGTCGGTGATTTATCTATACACACTGTGTGAAAGTAATGCGCGTGGACAGAAGTTACGGAGGAATCAGAAAATAGCGAACGCACTTGTAGAGCCCAAGGAAATACTAACCATTATTTGTCCGCAAATGGTAAAAGTAAAGAAATGAATATAGAACAGGCAGTTTCTGTCCGCAGAGCGAGAAAGCGTGATAAATAAATAAATGCAATTTTACCACGTGAATAAAATTAAATTATTTAAGCTAATGCATGACGTGGGGCAGCTGTGTTGTTTTATGTGCAGCGGTTGTGGAAACGGTGATGAATAACACAGCACTGGGGCAGCAGATTTCTTCCGGAGCAGGAAACGGATATGTGGCAGTGGAGAGCTGCTCACTTAACCATTCCTCCCTACGCCTTGCAAAGGATCTTCATTCAAATTGAATGCCAATGTTGTTTTGTGAAAACATCTGTGGCGGGAACAGCAAATGCTCTAGAGAAAGACAAGAGTAAGAAATAGTGAAAACTGGAACGGTAACTTTTTATTCTTTGACATAGATATATTTAATAAACAGCCATCGTTATTCTGAGGGATTTTGGTGAAAACACTATCTATGAAAGATACCAGAGCAAATGGATTGTAATAAAAATGAATAAAATTTGCTGATAATATAGAAGTATTGACAGCAATTCTGTTGCTATATGGCATAAACAAATAAGTTATGAATACCATGTTTTAATAGAACCTTTGATAAGTTATTAAAACAATTTTAACACTCTCCTTATCAAAATTATGTTCCATATTGGTGAATTTTACTGTAATTTAAGTAACCAAGCCTATAATCCTATATCTCCGACACAAATTCCATTTGGGTCACCAAATTTCGGACCCTGGTAATAACTTTCCCAATGGCTTATATTACATGAAATATAACAACGGAAATCTTGCCCAGGGTTCAGAAAACTTCGCGATATGCAAAATCATTATCATAGTTCGTTACTTAACAATAAGAAGATTACAAGATAAGAACATAATCAGCACTATTTCTGTGTGCTTAAGATGCCTCAGTTTCATTTATGTGCCACATGTTATGTAATGAATAATAATAAACAAAATAACAATATGTACCTAGTGAAGTCAACGTTAACTACATTGAGTAAAAAGTACATTATAACATCGTATCTGAGTCTTCCGGGGAAGGCAGCGTCTTCTTTAAAATGAATGTCGACGTTTCGCCTCCCTATGTTGGGCTTCTTCAGGTTTCACTCCATGACGGCACCTACAAAACTGTGCTGACCAGAGAGAGAGAGAGAGAGAGAGAGAGAGAGAGAGAGAGAGAGAGAGAGAGACAGAGAGAGAGAGAGAGAGAGACAGAGAGACTTTTTCTAAAAGAAAAGCCATCTCGTTTTTCTTATTTTATTTTATTTACTATACTATAGTTATTCTGGGGTGACACAAATTATTTGAACAGGGGTGGTGTGGTGTCCGGTACCGCTGAAGCAAACCGGATGTTTGTGGACACATGTTAAGATGGGTCATTGGCTTGGGGAGGTCAAGTATCATGGTGGATGCCCTGACACTGACCTGTGATTTGGGATGAACATGTGTGGAACTTCGGGAGGAAGGGGAAATTTGGGAAGTGTCAAAATGTCCTCAATATGGTTGAGTCTAGTCTCCAGTGCTGTCCTGTGTACTTGTAGAATCTCTTCTAGCGTCTTATGGACCTTATGTATGCATGAGTCATTTGTGTAGGTGACCACTTTCTTCAGCTGCTTTTTGAAGTAGTCACCGAGGCTATTGTTTTCTTGGTGTGGCTAGTATCGTTGTTTGTAGGTTATGGGTGGTATCCTGGACGTCCTTGAGAGCACGAGTCAGGGCAGCCTCTCATGCTGCAACTCGGTAGGTGAGAGTCTGGAGTGCTCCCTGTAATTTCTGCAGTGCGGCGGTGTTGTGGGGTACGGCGGTGTAAAGTCTGTTGTCTACCGCGTCTTGTTGGTCGGCCATTGAACGGTTGGTGTTGATGTGCACTTGGTGTGTGACGGTGATGGTCTGGGAGTCGGAGACTGGTTGTTGTGGGGGCCGCTTGTGAGCTGCAGGTGGCTGATGGCGTGAATTCCTGGAGCACGCCGCCTGGCCTGTGAAGTGGCAGGTGCAATTGCACGTGGCACACTACATGGTGCGACGTGTCAGGTAGTGGCCGGTGCAGAGTGTGGTAATGGTGCCAGCGCCACAGTAGTGGCAGCGTGGGGCGTCGGTGCACGCGGCGGCGGTGTGACCGTATTGGCAACAGCGTCGGCAGCGAATAGGGTGGACACCTCGGCTATCCTCAAATGGGAGCACCTGCCCAAGAGCAGGGAGCCCGTCAGTCAAGGCAGCACGTAATCCACCCTATCCCAGAACTCCAGGCGTACCAGCGGTGACGGTCCTCTGGCTATAACAGTGCGCGTCGCTTTCATAAGAGAAAGCCAACGACATCGAGCTGCACTAAGGAGAAGAGAATCCGCAAGCTGCCGATGTACTCCACGCACAACTGTGCTGTAGCTCTGCAGCCTCGTGAGGTTAGTATGTGCGGGTATTCGGTATTCAACCTCTGGCAGTGTCATCTGTGTGCGATAGGTGGTTGGTTGGTTTCGGCGTGGTGTCGCAGGCTGATGGCGTAGACGGAGATGGAGGTGGTGAGGAGGCTGGCTGTGAGGCAGGGGCGGCGCTGGCGTTTTCAGTTCCCACAGAGGCTCTTCAGAGGGTTCTTCAATTACTGCGTGACTCTCTTCTTCTTTCTTCCTGCCATGGCCTCTGCGGTGGCTATGTCTGAAGTGCAGACACCATTTTTTTAAAGTTTGGCCCCACCTCTGCCACACCTGGTGACGATCATCCGAAAAGGATATACATGGCCTCCCCTACTAACCTACGCTACTGTGAAGCGTAGG
The DNA here is from genome assembly GCA_030765045.1 of Tenodera sinensis. Classification (NCBI taxonomy): domain Eukaryota; kingdom Metazoa; phylum Arthropoda; class Insecta; order Mantodea; family Mantidae; genus Tenodera; species Tenodera sinensis. Next base: position 241,060,114 of record CM060962.1, read on the forward strand.
AAAATTGGTAATGGATGTCCAGTACCGCCGAAGCAAACCGAATGTTAGTGGGTGAATTCTATAAAGGCACCTGCGTACATACAAGGGAGTGTGCAGGCAAGGTGGGGATTAGGTACTGATCTTGAACGGAGCCCAGATCAGGGACCTATTTTTAGTGGTGGTATTTCGTGCTCATGCAAAAGGAGCGGTGTTGAGATGTCATGCTAATTAGAAAACGTAGGTATTTATCTGTATGTTGAGGCTTCAACCGGTGAGGGGGTTGAACTTCATGGTGCAATATGGAGGGGGCGGGGTATATATATTGTGTTCCAACCATGCTCCCTATGTACATTCATATATATTCATACTTATCTTCTTGGTTCTTCAGCTGGTCGCTGATGGTCCTGAAACAAACTAAAACAGGGGCCACAGCCTATACAAAGGGAGGAGGGTTGGCTACACAGTACACATTTATTCGTAGTTGCAATATCCTTCATGAGCTTATCATATATATGATAGTCATATATGATAATGATACATATATTAAAGGTTTTCTCTTTTGTTTTGTTTTCTTAAATTTTTAACTTTATTTTTTTTCTTATGTTATTTTGCCAATTCATATCCTTTTAGTCTTCCTAGTCGTCTTAGTGTTGGGGGCGCCCGAGGCCATCCCGGTCCGCCCAGGGAGGGGAACTCATCCTTCCTGGGACTTGTGGGCATGTATGGTGGGACTTGATTGTTTAGGAACTGTAGGATGGCTTCGTCATCATCCGTACTAATCTCTGTTCAGGGGAATAATCCTGTCAAACAGCGATAGTGGTCTTTTGTGTTTGCGGTCGGATCGTAGGTGCCTAGTGAGCTTATGGCCACATTGTGGCTTTTCTTCTTTTGCTTGTACATGTTGGCTGCCAGCCTTTTAATAAACTTTTCTATTGTGTGCATTTTTGTGTCCTCATGGAGTATGTCCAATGGGACTGTCCTGGGAACCTTCGTTAATACTCTTAGTATTTTGTTCTCCATTTCTTGTAATCTCTTAATGTGCGTTTTGGCGTAATGGCCCCACGTGGGGGTCGCGTATGTCACTACTAGCCTAATTAGAGCAGGGGCGTGTTTCAAGAGGCATTGCGCTGATTGGCTGATGATCCACCAATCCCCGGTTCTTATTTAGTGCCTGCCAGATGGTGAGGAGATGTCGGAGACAACGGCAGATATATCCATACCATCTGGTAGACACTAATTAAGAAAGTGGAAGTGGCTCCCTAGTCTGTGCTGCTCTATACCAGAGAGCAGTTGTTTATTTAGCCTGGCGCCTATTTTATATTCCAGGTTTCATTACAATTTACAGTTTACAAATCGGTTACAATTATACCAATTAGGAACCGGAGATTGGCGGATCATCCCACCATCGCCAGGGTATAAATAAGGAGGCGTCGGTTGGCCTCTCTCACGATAGATGTCGCCATTGAAAACTTTACTGCCTCGCCACACACAGTCTAGAGAAATGCTACCACATACACCACAAGACCATCCGGTTTTTGCACGTACCCCGAGGTAGAGCAACTCATTGCGCGGAGATGACACTTGACAAAACTGTGGTGGTGTACATCCGTCAGCCTGAATATAAAGTGCTAGCAAAATGGCTACGCAACATCATTCGGCAACAAATTAAAATCAATAAAACTGAACAGTGGGAAAACAAAATGCTGAATACCACACATTTGGACTCTTCTTTGTGGAAATTACTCAAGGCTTTCAAAGTTTCCGTGAGCGTCAACTCCGCAACTGAGGCGCTGCACACTCAAAGCGGCTTGCACTTCTCCGCAGAGTAGAAAGCCGAGGTCTTCGCTATCTGTCTCCACCGCAGGAAGTGTTCAAGCTCATTAGGAAATTGCCTAATGGGAAAGCTGCCGGCCCAGACAAAGTGACTAGTGAGGAACCTAAGCATCTCCTAAGAAACGCTCTGGTGCAACTAACAAAGATATTTAACGCCTGTTTGCAGCAAGGCAGTTTCCCCTCTACTTGGAAACGAGCCAAGGTAATTATGCTCCCAAAGCAAGGGAAAAGCACCAGAAAACCGGAAAACTGCCACCCCATTAGTCTTTTGTCTACTATTGGTAAATTGCTCGAAAAATGTATCCTTTCTCGACTTCAACATATGAACTCTCAAATTCACAGTTTTGCTTTAGAAAAGGACATTTCACTGAACTACAGCTCCTCAGACTAACTGATGACGTAACAGAGCAATTTAACAATGGGGCTTCAACGTTGGCGCTATTTCTGGACGTAGAAGCTGCATTTGACCAGTGCTGGCACAGTGGTCTCATTTACAAATTGCACCACAATTTCCCGGCACTTAAAAATTATCTGCACCTGCTGCAGAACTTCTTGCAAAAACCAGAACTTCTACGTCCAAATGTACCGCTCCTCCTCGCGAGAGAGTGATGCGGGCTGGCGCTCCACAAGGGGCAATCGTGTCTCGTTTTTTGTATATATTATTCACCAATGATTTCCCTGTGGACGCCAGATGCAAGTTCGCCATGTATGCTGACGACACTGCAATATACAACCACCATAGAAATCCACGTTTCGGCCTTGCAGAAATGCAACGTTATGTTAATAACTTCCTCTTATGGCAGCATGACTGGAAAATCAAAATTAATCCCAAGAAATGCCAGCTGATCCATTTCTCTAAGGGGCATCACACTTTGGCGATGGACCTAACCGTCGGTGGTCAAATATTGCACTGCTGTCAGCAAGCTAAATACCTAGGTGTTACCTTGGACCTCACAATGTGTTGGTCCCCCCAATTAAAAAACAGCACCAACAAAGTCAGACAGCGGCTAAAGTTGTGCGCCTCCATCTTCCGTAGCAAACAGCTGCAACTCAAATCCAAATTGATCCTATATAGGGCATTTATTCTTTCGGTGGTCCTGTACGCATGTGTGGCCTGTGCTAATGCCTCCAAACCCTCCAAAACCTCTCCCTCAGAAAAATCCTCTCTGTTCCACTCCTCACCACTAACCAAACTCTTCACCTTGAAACCCGGATCCCGTTCATCTCGGAGGCAATAGACAAAAGAGCAATTGCGGCATGGACGAGCATTAGGAACCACGAAAATGACGTGAACGCCAACATTGGCAAAGGCGAGCCGAAGCACCGGAAGCATACTAGGATAAAAATGTTCTAGAAGCGGCTCGGCTCGCCGACTAATGCGCGTCCACGCAACCTCGTTCCTAGGCCACATACATGTTCCGGCAAAGGTCCTCGCCTCGGAAAATATTCAGGAGCTGCCACCGCGGGACAGTGTATATATGGTGAAAAGTGTAAATAGTGCAGTGCGCGAGCTGGGACGCATATTTCTGGTGTGCCCAGTGAAGATGTGTGTATGCGTGTGTGAATGCGTGCGTGTATGTATGTGTGTAAATAATTTGTAAATATGTACATATGTATATATAATATAAAGACGCAACAGAACTTAAAAAAAGACAAAAGAAAACTATTCTCGGTGACCTACAGATGGTCACCGTATGGGTTTTTGTATATACCAAAAAAAGTGTAAATATGAACAAAGCCAACTGTAAAAAAAAAATGTTAAATATAGCCTGTAAGCCAGGCCCAATGTACTGGCACCAAGCAAATTCTTTCCTAATAAATAACTTGAACTTGAGCCGCTCTCACGTCTTTCGTCGTCAGCATTCGTCGACAGATCCTTGTGTTTGAAGCACTGGTGTTCATGATGCTTGGTCACTGGTGGAAAAGCAGTTTTCAATAGGTATACCTAGCCAGGGAGCAGCAGGAGTTCCGCCACGACTGTGTCGGAGTGACTAGACCATCTGAACCAGAGAATAGCAAAGGTGTACTCCATAAGAGGCTTGGGAAGCAAGCTTTAGAGTACACCCAATGCTGAATCTGCTTTCCCGGACCTTCGATCAACCTAATAACGGCAACGCAGTGGGTACAGATCCCCTTCTAGCTTGCCGCTTGGCCACCGGTATGCGCCCAGGTACCAAGTTCCCCTTCTACTTTTGTCTTTCTTTCCTGTACTTGCGACAGACTGACTGACGGACCACAACACAGCGGGCTTACAAGACCCCAGCCAAGGGTTAGACCTCTGGCCCTACACCTCAAGCCGTAATGGCTTGCATAGGCGCCTCGTCTAAGGGGGTTCGGTCCTCTGTGAGCAGCCGGAGGGCAATCACGCCGACAGCGGACGATGGTGTTACACCAGTGTCGCTCGTCTTGCGTTATTCAATCTCAGTATACCTTCACGACTCCGTAACTCACTATTTACTTTATTGTCATAATCACAATCACTGCGTTTGTAATCGCATCTTACGTCGCGATACTTTTTGGCCTGAAACTGAACATTTCACTTTCACAGGTCTGTCGTTGATAACATCACAAGTCAGCGTGTCCCGGCCCTCTTAATTTTCCCATATATGCTACCAACACACACGCTAACTCAACAAAATTCCCTGATTGGGCAACTCTTGCGCGGTAGCTCCGAAATTTTAGGATTTTGGGTTTTGTGACTGGGTACACATCAATAACTGTCCCTGAGCTTCCGCGCAATTCATTCTGTTTACCACTTACTCCGGTACTTTTTACCCGCTTCGACCTTGTAAAATACTACCTTTGGTACATGACACAACCCCTAACAGTATACAAGAAAAGACGGGTCCCCTTCGTAACATACCGTCTAAAAGCAAACTCCGAAATATGTCCAGGATTCTTAAGCAATTAGCGTAAATAATTACATCAGTTGTGAACCTACCTATGTGGCGTTAAAAGATAACTAGAACATACGTGTAAATGTGTTCTAGTATATATCCGTATATACATAAGGATAGCTTATTACTTAATTATGATAAAAAGAAAACAAATTAACATTGTGTTGGCAAGAAGGTTTCCGTCACAAGGACATTGAAGCGATAGTTCGATGTCTAAAAAGTAGGTCACCAAAATTATTTTGAAATTCCATACTCCTTCTATGTGAGATAGGTAGTCGGGGGAAGCTTACGGGGAGCTTGTTTTTAGTTTAGAGGTCCTCCCTCTAAAATGGCGGTTCCTGACATAGTTCTGCTGACCTCTCCCAAGCAGGTGGTGAGTCCTATATGAAGTTTAGTTGGATATCGGGCGCGCCGTCTTTCTCAGGAAATAAAAATATGTTTTGTTTAGGAGCGTGGATTCGACTGTGCAGGAGTAAACACAGGTGTCGGTAATCCAGGGTCCATGGAAAGGTAGGAAGTGAATCATGTGCCGGAGTATGTATGTTTAACACCATTGGATTTATTCTCCACCATAAATGTCTCATTAGGTAATGTATGTCCTTGGCTTGCTGGTGTATAGGTTCCATTTCTCTTCAATCTGAAGCGAACTCGTTGGGACAGAAAACCCGCGGCGCCGTTTTCACATGTCAACAACTGGGACCAACGACGAGCTAGTGGCAGGCTGAGGTTCAGTCCGACGTATTTTGCTGCGTACCTACCCCTGTCGGGGTTCAACCGCAGATAGGAATGTATTTGGATGGGTATTTAAGGCTGGTGCGGTTTGGTTTTAGGTTGGTTTAGTTTAGAAAGGAGCTTTATGCCCATTGACAATTGACTTACAGAACGCAGCATGGTCTGCATTCTGATGGTGAACAAAACACTTTAAAATTGGGTATTAAAATAGGGTTTTTAATTTAGAATATTGATGGCGGTAAATTTTGGGAGTCAGTCAACTCTCTGTTGGGACTGTACTTGGAGCTCAGCTTTAGCTCCTGATGGGTTGTCTCCTTGGTTATGGGGCGTGCCGGCAAGCCATGCGGGGAACCCTATACGACCTGAAGCGGCGTGTAGAGGGGTCATAGTCCCCGAGAGATCTAACCAGGGCGCTTTGGTAGGTTGGTAATTTGGCGAATAATTTTGCTGCCTGGCACCTAATTTCATCCTCCACGTATGGAAGAGATGAGGCTTCGCTGGGACCAAGAAACATTGAACCCTCTTTTTATACCGACTGCGCCATCTCTGAAGTTAGAGCTATTCTAGGCTCATATTGGCCCTTTTTTGTGTGTGAAACATTGCATGGGTGCTTTTCTGCCTGCCTATAGGGTACTAAAATCGCTGCGGTTTGAATTTTGATGTCAGCTTCTGGAATATTTCATAGAGGTAACGCTTTGCAGCGACCTTCTACCTAGGCTGACATAAAGGGCCTGTTCCCCTCGCTATTTCGAACTGAAACCGTGCGTTTCCTAACATCTCCACATCTCCAAAGCCAGCCACTATTTTACACAAACATAATATAAACCTAATACATAACTGCTTGCTTACATCTAAGGATCATTTATATTAATGGGCTAGGTCATATATACATATATAGATACCTACCTACCTACCTACCTACCTACCTACCTACCTATGTACCTACCTATGTACCTACCTACCTACCTACCTCCTACCTACCTACCTACCTGCCTGCCTGCCTGCCTGCTTGCGTACCTACCTCCATACATATCTTTCCTGGATGGATGAAAGTTTCTGACTCACATGCCATCACGTGAAATAACTGAATGGTGACGACACATCAAGAAGTGATAATACTACTGAACATTTAAGTCAATAACGAATAACTCGGACATGACTCATACAACCAGGAAAACTATTAGAAATAAACAGTTTGTCGTAACCAGAACTATGTTGTTTATGTTGTAAGTTTTTGTTAATCTACTGGTTTACACGTTGCATCAATGTCAATTTGAACTTTCAAGACTGTTCCCGGAAGAATTTCAAGATGTCCATTTTGCGTAGTCAAGCATTGCGCACTGTAACTGTTGTTCTCGGCACTAGGTGAACACTGTCCTCCACGGGTAACGCACGACGGTGGCTCCTTGGCGGGGCCAGACGCCGGGATGAAGACCTCCCAGTACTTTTTAGGGACTTTCGCGAGTCTCTGTATACCACCCTGCGGTTCTCGTACATCAGCCCTTCCTTTGGGGGGGGGGGGGGGGGGGGAGTGTTAGCACAATAGATCTGTGTGGAGGTCGCAGTGCGTGACTTGTCCCCTCAGTGTATACCCTCTGCCCTTTTATTAGTCAAGCACGATGTTTTAATTAAAATCGTTAGTCATTTTTAGAAAAAAAAACTTTGATGTGTCGTACTCACATGACTTTCTCTATTCTTGGACTAACCATTCTTACAAACTGATATTCCTATATATTCTTCTTCATGTTAGTTGAGATAAACATTTGCAGAAATTATCTTGTTACTTATTTCCTTGTAGGTGCAAGGGGAATATTGGAATACAGTAGGCTTTGAGCGATAGTCAAAGCTTTTAAAGCTTTCAAATTCCGTTCCCTTTGCATGACTAACATAAAAAAAATGAATAACAATGCTCCACTTGATGAAAGTTTGTTTTCAACAACTCACAGAAATAACAAAGAGTATCTCCGAAATGGTTCACTCCACAAAAAACAATTATTCGAACATAAATTGTATGTTTTAGCAAGGTCTACATTTTTTTGTACAGTGAGGTTTGGTCTATCTTACGGTTCACCAGTTACGCAAGTCATCCAGAGTAAATAGGACTACATGGGCTATAGCCAGAAAATTCAAAATATGCATTTCATTTTTCATAAAAATGTGTTAAACATATGGCATTTTAATAAAAACCTTTAGAGCCATTTTCGAGAAAATCAAAACTCTCGAAAAATTTTCCACGTAGAGGCTCGTTTAGCAATTTTCTTTAAAATCTTCGTGCCGCATCCTTAAAAGACATTGAACTTTTGTTTTTAACCAACTTTTAATTTTTGATTTATACTGTCCACAGACTGACAGACACATACACACACAGACACACACACGCGCGCGCGGACTTTTATCTAAAATTGCTTTTTTTTTTTTTTTTTTTTTTTTTTGGATTCAGGGAACCTCAAAACATATCTCCGGTGAAATCTCTACGTCGAATTTTTGGATGGAATACAACACTTCCTATACATAGTAGAGAAAGTAATTAAAAATCACAATATTTTTGCGTGTTTGTATTCACTCGCGTACAGGGATTCCTTTTGTTTCAATCTTTGCACTTGTGTATAACGATAGGCTTTCAGTTTTAACGCACGTATTGTTGAGATAAATTTTTAGCAATTTTCAAGGCGATCGTTATAAACTGGCACAAATTTCATACAGCTGTATGAACATTCTAGGAGAACAGCGTTAACAGAAAATAAACTGTAAACTGTGTTTCTTCCTACAGCAAAAACTATACTTACATACGATCGTTAATTAAATTGAGGTTGTGTTAGATAAACATTCTAGGAGAACAGTGTTAACAGAAAATAAAAAGCGAGTGAATTACTACGATTGGTTATTCCAATCTGGAAAAAGTGGTTTCATTGATCCACAGCCTTTGTTTTTCTCCTATGAATTTGGTTTCACCTAAATGTATGCGTGAACGCTCAAAACAGTCGATCTGAGCTTCAGAAATAACTGCGTAACTACATGAGGCGCTACAAGATGATGTGAGAATTAAGTGCTGGGAGAATAATAGGGCCCGTTTTCTTTAATGAAATAATTAATGCAGAGCGATATTGCAGCTTAATTCTAAGGCCATTTTATGATTGCTTGATAGAAGAAGAAAAATCTTAGGTTGGTTCATACAAGAATCTGTAAAAGTACATACGATTAGCAAATCATTAAGTGAAATAAGAAGGATGTTTAATGAACAAATTATACTTTTTGATTTGTGGTCCCTTTTTCCCCCGAAAAAGCTGCTAATTTTTTATGGGGTTCTTTGAAATCAGTGTATCGTATACTGCACTAAGAAAGAATAAAACAGCTTCTCATATCTGTGGGGAAATCCAAGAATAACAGTGATTCGGATATCGACGGCATTTGCCCATTATGTTAAGCATCAATATTTCACAGGTACATGTCATTTGTTAACGCAAATCTTTACACTGATATAACTTGCATGCTCTTTCTTTGCATATAGATTCACTATTATTACTTTCTCTACTGGTAAGTAGGGGAAGTATTGTATTCAACCCAAAAATTCGATGTCGAGATTTCACCGGAAATATATGTTTAGAGGCTCCCTGGATAAAAAAAAAAGAAAAACATTTTTAGAGAAAGGTCTGTGTGCGTGTCTGTGGACAGCATAACTCAAAAATGAAAAGTCGGTTAAGAACCAAAGTTGGTATTTAAACTTAATGCCTTTCAGGAATGCGATACCAAGATTTTGAAGAAACTAGCCCCACCATGAACTACCCTTTACATGGAAAAACGTTTCGACAATTTTGATTTTCTTGAAAATGGCTCTGACGATTGATTAAAATACTATATGTTTAACATATTTACATGCCAAATGAAATGTATATTTTAAATTTTCTGGCTATAGCCTATATAGTCCTGTTTACTTTGGATGACTTTTGAATAACTCGTAAATCGCAAGAGATAGACAAAATGTTACTATACAAAAACGTAGATCTCACTAAAACACACAATTTATGTGCATTTTTTTTTGGGGGGGGGGGTAGAGTGAACCATTTTGGGGATACTCCTTGTTATTTGTGTCAGTTTCGGAAAGCTTAAAACTTTCGTGAAATGGAACATCGTTGTTCATTTTTTTATACGTTAAGCATGCAAAGAGCACGGAATCTCAAAGCTTTAAAAGATTTGACTATCGCTCAGAGCCTGCTGTATTCCCATATTTCCATTGCACCTACAAGGAAGTAATACCATAATTTGTACAAATGGTTATCTCAACTAACACAAGGAAGCTATAGGAATAAGAGCTTGTATGAATAGTTAGTACAAGAGTGGAGAAAGTCATGTGAGTGCAACACATCAGGTTTTTTTTACTATTGTCTTTGTATACGAATATAAATAATACCCGCTCTACATTCAAGGCACAATCCAATTGTGTCCGTGCGCATAAACCTAACGTGTTCTCCACGTGGTCACTATTAATGGCAACGTTACCTCTCTCTCCCCCTCCCTCCCTTCCTCCCTCTCTCTCCACGAAATCCGAATCCCTTTCTTAATTGACGCCGATTATAGTAGGCTGTGGTGGAAGTAAGTCCATGAAAACAGCTGCCTCTAATTGCAATTTGTTTCCGATGGTATAATTACCGGCCCTCACCAGATTATTAGCTGCTAATTACGACCCGTGGAGAATGTGAATTTCTAACACTTTTATAACGAAAGTTAAGCGTGGCATATTCATATTCGTTCACACCATAAGCACCATCAAGAGAAACGGCGAGCTGGTCTGCGAACATAGCTCCAACAGAATTACCTGGTTGCCACTGGAGTCATTCGAGAGAAACTCGCAATTTAAGTTGAATATAAATTTCTTAGTAGTATATTACATTTAATTCAGTAGTTCCTATTCTCGACGGTTTATTCCTATACCTACACTATGTTCTCCAAATCAAATCTGTGGTTTAACAACATTTTTACCCGTTGAACTACAAACCAAATACTTGTTCCTCAGTCTAGTGTTCAAGGAGCGGATGAGTGGTATCACGTGACTTAAAGCAAAGGAAATTAATGGTTTTGCTGTTTTATATATATCTAAAACTAAACGTCATGAATATGTAACTTAATTTTTAATTTTATTTAAAGATGTTTAATTGTCAAGAAGTTATCAGTGTCACCGCAGTTCTTTTATGTCAGTGTATCTACAGTAGCGATATATTTGGACACTTCAGTGTCATCATCTTAAAACAATACTAAATTTTGCATTTTTGCATGACAAATGACTACTTTTTTGATGTTATTTAATCCAAGCTGTTAATCCGTCGTCCCTATCGAATAGGCCTGCACGTTTTGAATGGAAGTTATGAAATGTTTTGACGTCTATCTCAGCATTCCTCCATCGATTCTTTTGCCACAAAATATTTACCAAGTGCACACACAAGGTGGTACACGGGAGAGGAAGTGGTTATATGCTTTTCCTGGAGGTGGGTGGAATAATTCATAATGTGCCACTCTTGGAGGGTAAGGCTTAATTGACGTAACCGTGTTTGTTATTATTCTTCTTAACATTATTTCCTGCAGTACTAAGGTAGGTACATAGATTCTATGTTGTTTCGACACAGAATATCCGACAACATCAAGAAACTATATTTAATGCTGTAACCTTGGGGTTTTACTTTCATAGTAAATGGATAGAAGTAAAAAAATCTAAACTATATTGTTTCTGTTTTTTAGAGTACAGCTGCACTTCTCTCATACGAATTCTAAAATTCTCACTTCAAGCTTATCTGCATGTGTTGATTGTTTACACAATTCCTGAATATTTTCAAATCTTTCTTTATTTGTTGGCCCTTTAAACGTCACTTTTACGTCGTAAATCATACTCTCAAAGTTGCTGAACATGTATTCTCGCAGTATTCAGAGTACGTGGTAGACAGATGGTCTTAATTACGTAGTCGCCTTCCAGTGACGCCTAATTTGTAGTTGTGGAATTAAACTATCTGAAGGTAGACTTTTTTGACTTATCGATTTATCGATTGCTGTCCTGTGGGAACATACATGTATGAGAAAATGGCATTAGTTGCGTATTCGCCTTCCTATTTCAGTTGTTTGTACAACATTGATACACCTACTTGCATAGTCACTTTAATGATCGCACTACCTATTTCGGCTGATCCCGTAGCTCTGTCGGGAGGCCACCTGTCTTCTGTGCGAGGGCTCTCAGGTTTGATTTCAGCTGGGATGGGAAAATTTCTTTAAACCAAAAGTTTTTCGGTATGGTCATAATCTAGTGTGTGATTGTGAGAGCTTTTGTGTATGGTTTATTGGTTATATATTGTAACAAAACCAGCAAAATTGCGAAGTTCGTTTACTTTTCTAACCCTTTATTTTCCTCTAAATTTTACTACAAATGCAATTTCCTTCTCGTTGCTAACACAGTTTATAGTCTTCTCTACTATTACAATTCACAGATGTTCTTCCTATAATCTTTCTGTCTTTCAATGTCTTTCTCAAGTTTCACTGTCTCTTATGTCTCTACTATCGCGATACAATCACTCGACGACACATACATACTCGCTGACAGGCTGGCCGATTCACTCTCGTAACTAAAACTAAATGTACACGACGACTTAAATACTCTGACAGTCACTCAAACTCTGACACCAAAAAGCTAAACTCTAACTCTAAAAACTCTAAAAACTGATTGAACTGCTCACTGTCTATCCTATTTATACTAGAGCCGGCTTGACGTAACCTCCTTCGAGTGTTTTCCTTGCGCACGTGTGCATGACTGATGAAAGAAACTTCTAAAGCTTGCCTGACACTTCGGTGTTCTCACGCTGTTCGATCGCATACACACAACCGCAGGTTATCCTGTAGCCCCGGACCTCCTCCAAGCTTCTCCGTCATTATTACGGTCACGCACACACAACCGCTCGTCGTATCCAAGGGCTCCCGGCCTCCTCTTGCTCTCATATTGTTGAACGAGCCAATGTCACACTATTAAGTTAATGTCCAATTCGGCCATAAACAGTGTTTCAGGATTACCGGTGCTCAAAAACCTGAATTCCCCGCCAAGTGACAGTTATAACGTTCCGCAGAGCTAACAAATTTAATATTTTTGTAGTTCTTTTGTGGTATTTTTGTAATTTGTTCCCTCATAATCCATACTAATATTATAAAGAGAGAAAATATGTATGCTTGCATGTGTATGTATATCTCAAAAATCGCTCACTGATGCAGTAACTCTGTCAGCATGTCCGACTCAAGATATTGTCCATGTAAATGTAAATATCTGAGGAGCATAGTAATTAATCCATGCGTGTAAACCAATATTTAATGCTAAATTAGGTGATTTAAAATAGTAATGTAAATGTTTAATCGACACACATTTTAACGATTGAGATAATAAGAACTTGTTATATATTAAGGTGATATATAACGTCAAAAACACTGCCCATAGTTGAGAGTTTTAGAAGCTGCAAGTATACATTCTCAAGTAGAGAGATCGGTTTTATGACACCCTCTGGTCGTCAGGCTTTTGTCTAAAGATGCTAGGGTGAATTTCTTTTGTATCGTTGTAAGAAAATTGGTTTAACGGAGATCAGTGTGACAGTTAACTTCTTCGACATGTTTCGGGAAATTTTCATGCTGAAAATTATTAGGTGGGAATTTCGTTCACCCAATAGGAATGAAGATATACTCACAAAATTTGAAACTTCTTGTAAGGAGCGAACAATGGAACAATAGAAATTTGCTAAGTCGAGGAAGAATAAGCTGTTATATAGAGCCGAGAATTCAAAATTCGGGGGAGTTTTTCAGAAGTCGTTGGCCAGTGAACACGTCTGATCGGAGGTGAAATAAATCAGTGAACAGGCAGAGTTTTAATGCTCATCCGCGCACTAAACTCATCGGAAGAAAACCGTCAAAAGTATTATGGTTTTATTGGATGTGGGAACTGCGTGCTGCGTAAGTAGAAATACGGGCAGTATTTAACACCGAACGTGTTTGCATAAGTGAGCCGTTTAATTTAGTGTGATATGTTCAAAAATGAATGAAGGCATGCAACCTCTTAAAAGTTAAGCAAGGATACATAATTTCTGGCCTCCGTACCACCCCGAGACTGACGATTCCTTTACCAAGGAATAAGTCCATAGCTCTATTACGTTCTGAAAATTTGAGCTAGCCAGTGGAAACCAGTGGAAACAAGGAGGGGCCACAGCACTGAATCCACAACGCCAGAGACGATTGCCAGGTGAGCCAGTAACCCTGCAGGACGGAAGTACCCGCCCCATTACATGATTTTTGTAATTCTTTCATCATAAAGACTAAAAAGAATTTAGGAAATCTCACAGAGAATGCCATGAAGTAGAATAGTTGCTGTACTCCACAGAAGTATATAGTATACTTGTGTATAGTATACACAAAAGCCGGTTGCGTTTCATTCCAGACAATATGTCTATGTGCCATGAGGTAATACATATGAAATTACAGTTATAAAGGATGAATGGGAGGATACCCTATAACATTCTTTAGATTGGCTTACAATAATACCTATAAAGAACAGGGAGTAGATAAATGAAACGGGAATGTGCGAACGTTTATCCTTCGTCAGCCTGTCAACTAAGCTGGTCATACCTCTCGGGATTTATCAGGGTGGGGAGGATGTTATGGATGCTTAATATGCTACTTGTGTTTTTTACTATTTACAATTCTATGTTCAGAGTAACAATAAACATGCAAAAACAATACGAACTTTCATAACTTCTCAATACACATGTTTACCTAACAAACTATGTCAATTTTCTGTGAATACCTTTGAAACCCACTTCATTCGGAATTGGTTTTTATATAATTCTGCATAGGTTCTGAATCATAACAGGTAGAACAGCTAATATCTCTACTAGGTCCTTCAGACCTCGGGCGGAAGGATTAGATGGTAGTATCCAACGGGCAGTTGGCGACCCACAAGGGGACACGTGCTGAGGGTGGTTCCCTACAGGAAGCTTTTCGTCTCAACGGGAGTTCACGCACGGAGCCCGTTGGGTTTCGATTAGTGGCCATTCCCCGTGACAGACTACCGCAAAGCCACCTCGGCTCCGAGAACCGTATTTACAGAGTGCAGTCACCACCCACATAGAGGCACCACCGGAAAACACCTGAAAAAACCCATGGGCCACAAAAGTCACCGGCGGTAATCACACCCACGACCTCCCGGTTGCAAGACTCACACGTTACCGTTCGGTTTCATGCACGCTCGCGCGCGTGTGTATGTGTGTGTATTTGTTTCTGTGTGTCTGTCGCTACGCCTTACTGTGAAGACTGTAGCTTAACAAGGCAAAGTTGGTTTAAAACAAACTTGGTAACGAAGTTTAGCTACTGCCAAGGCCGCGAAAGGAAGATGCCCAAGAAAAACTCAAACTTCCAAATTACACTATTTACCAGAACATTTTTTCGTTAGTTTTATTTTTTATTATTATTATTATTATTATTATTATTATTATTATTATTATTATTATTATTATTATTATTATTATTATTATTATTATTATTATTATTATTATTATTATTATTATTATTATTATTATTATTATTATTATTATTATAATTATTATTATAATTATTATAATTATTATTATAATTATTATTATAATTATGATTATTATTATTATAATTATTATTATAATTATTATTATAGTTATTATTATAATTATTATTATACTTATTATTATAATTATTATTATAATTATTATTATTACTATTATTATTACTATTATAATTATTATTATAATTATTATTACTATTATAATTATTATTATTATTATTATAATTATTATAATTATTATTATTATTATTATTATTATTATTATTATTATTATTATTATTATTATTATTATTATTATTATTATTATTATTATTATTATTATTATTATTATTATTATTATTATTATTATTATTATTATTATTATTATTATTATACTTTCTGACAGACTAGCATCCTTAAATGTTCTTAAAGGAAGGTTAATCAGATATAAGCTGCTTTGGGTGTTCCTGGAGGCCCTAAATGGCACTGGCGCTGCACAATTCAGTGAAATTGATGTGGGGGCCAGGGCATACAGGAATCTATGGCAGTGAAAGGGGATAAGATCTGGCTAAAAAGGGGGCAAAGACTGCCTTTGTAGGTCCTGAACCTAGACTCGAACTTTCCTAGGGATATGTACGGGGAGCAATTCGTGGGTGGACAAAGGAAAAAAAAAACACAGACCACTGGGAATCCCAGTTGGGATACAGGCACTAAAAGCTTAGTTCTTATTAAAGATACTAGTTGGGCGACCGAGCTTTTCTTTTCCCTTTCTTTAATCGCGTTTTGTTTGGGGGGGGGGGGGGGAGAAGATACTTATTTAGATAAATCTGAAAAGCAAAGTGTTAGCTAAATATAAATTTTCATCCTAAATGTTGGAGCCGTTTCCGTGACGAGACCTTCAATATCCTGGCTTGTTTGTTGAAATTGGCCCATTCACGGAGAAATTATGGCCTAAATAAAATTTCGACTAATTGTGACTGTTACGCGTAGACTAAGATAGCTAAATCAAAATTCTTTAAGTTTTCTGAAAGCTCTTGACGATATCTTTACTATCCTGGCTTGTTTGTTGAAATTGGCAGATTAACAGAGACATTATGGCCAAAATAAGGATTAGAGTAATTGTGACTATTACGCGTAAAATAGCGGGGTTTTTTTTTTCCCCAGAAATGACACATATATAGATAAACTTAATAAGCAAAACCCTGTCTGAATGAGAATTTAATCGAAATCGTTAGAGCCGTTTTCATGTTGCGCGGAATATATTTATATACAAAAGGTGCTCCTTTAAATATATAAGGCAAACAAGAGTAGGTCAGACGAATATAACTGCTCTCAAACAGACAGCAAGGCCAATAACGGGGCAGTGTCAGTTATATGGAAATCTGTACAAAATCGGTAAAGTAGTTGATGCGAAATGTAAACAATGTAGGAAAAATAATGAAACTGTTCCTCATCTATTATGTGACTGTGATTCTCTAAGTCTTTGGAGTCAAGCACTTTAATCGTGAAACCATGCAATTGCATGAATTTCAAGCAATAAAGGCCAATAAACTTTGAGAAGGAGACTAAGATCTTGGCTATTTAAAGGAAGAGTGCACAATCGATGTATTCTGGTCGCGGTATATGGGGCTCTGAAGGCCCGCCCTTTTTTAAGTGATAAAATAATAAGCTTTTGTGAGAATAATATGAGGATAGTAGAAAGAGCGATGTGAGTAGAACAGAGAGATTTTCTGTAAGCTGCCCCCCCCCCACACACACACACACGCGCGCGCGCGCGCGCGCACGCACGCACACACACGCACACGCACACACACACACACACACCGGCCCCCCCTATTTTCTAAAATCTCTTCCTTTCTCATGATATTCATATATATTCTCCTAGGGGTAGGGATGTGGCGACCCCATCTCCCGGTCTCTTAGACCGCAGCCAGCCAGCCGAGCGATCCCCTATGCAATGACATCGTCCTCTATGAGGGCGGAAGATCAAACATAGAAGGTAACCCTTCAACTTTGGGAATTAAATGGACCAAGAAGAAAGGGACGAGCAGATGGGGCTCTATAGTCCAGTCAGTCAACCTATCTGGGAGAGAAAACTCCGAAAAGAACCGGGGAAGAGGACTCTCGTTACTCAAAGAGAAGACAACCGTCTAAGGGAAGAACACCCCAACAGAAAAAACCTTGTTGACCATAGCCGAGGTGGTAGCTCCACCATTGGTTTTAGGTACTCCACGCCGCACTCGTAATGCGGCTACAAGACAGATCAATTACTGGTAAGCCTCAGAAAAAATAATTCAATATAGGAAAAGCATAAAACTAGTATAAACTAGTAAAAATGTGTTCATGAAATAAACGCAGACTTGAATTTCACTCGCTTGAGTAAATATTATAAAACTTATTTTCATTCTATTCAAAACCACACTTCTTTATAATTAAGCGAAATTACAATAATAGGTACTTACTATCTGTTAATGAAATAACAATGCATACCTACTATAAATGATAATATCATTAAAGAATTTTGAATTTAAAACGAAGCTATAATGAGCATATTTTATTCCAAGATAACAGAAAAATACGTCTAAGGCACATAGATTCTTTATGTTATAGCTTTCGCGGCCTTTTTTATCAGTGCATTCAGCAACATAAATTGCCTTACAAAAATTAAACTAAAACAAACAGTAAACAACCTCGCATACGGAATTTAAGATAAATAATTTTAATGCTTTTTATTTTGATATAAGAACATAAGATCACTGAGGTGCTAGGCATCCAAATTACGCCGTCTTTCGGAGAAAATAAATCAAGCAGAACTAAAACACCTTTCACTTAAGGAACTTGTAGCCTCCACAACACAATTAAATTTACTCCAACCTGAACTTGGAATTCTCTGTCTCACATTTGCATCTTGCCTTTCTGCCAATGTGTAAACACGAGAGGCAGGTTTCTCTTCTAGTCCTTCACTTTTTAATGTTTTTTAACTATTTAACATGTTAAACTTGTGCTTTAACTTCACGTTTTAACCACATCAGGTTGTGACTGTTCTAGACATTAAAATTTGACTTCGGATCCAAATGACCTAGCAGTCGATGGGCTCTCAAATTCCATTCATTCACACACAAACACGCACGCCCACACCCACTCTCTCACTCACTCACTCACTCACTCACTCACTCACTCACTCACTCACTCACTCACGCGCTCATTCACTCACTCACTCACTCACTCACTCACTCACTCACGCGCTCACTCACTCACTCACTCACTCACTCACTCACTCACGCGCTCATTCACTCACTCACTCACTCACGCGCTCATTCACTCACTCACTCACTCACTCACTCACTCACTCATTCACTCACTCACTTACTCACTCACTCACGCGCTCATTCACTCACTCATTCACTCACTCACTCATTCACTCACTCACTCACTCACGCGCTCATTCACTCACTCACTCACTCACGCGCTCACTCACTCACTCACGCGCTCACTCATTCACTCACTCACTCACTCACGCGCTCATTCACTCACTCACTCACTCACTCACTCACTCACTCACGCGCTCACTCACTCACACGCTCACTCACTCATTCACTCTCACGCTCTCACATTCGCACACTTTCTCACACTCTTTCCCTCACACACACTCACGCACTCTTTCTCATACACTTACACACATGCTCTCTCGGCCGCGCCGTAGCCGAGTAGTTTGACCAGTCGCTTCTCACCAGCAACCGTATCTGGGATTCGTGGTGGACGCAGCGGCACTGGGGCGAGTTTCCTCCGGGTTCTCCGGTTTCCTCCACTATCTCATTCCAACGGTGCTCCATCTTCATTCCATGTGTCATCAGTGTCACCACCTGTGGTGCCGTATGTCGTAAAAGCGGGCGTTAAACTCTACACAAAACCACCCTCTCTCACACTCGATCTCACTCTTTTATACATTCTCTCACACATTCTCTCCCACTCTCTCCCTCACACATACTCTCTCTCACACATATATTCTCACATACACTCACTCTCTCACATACTCACACCCTCACATACACACTCTGTGACCCAAGCACTCTCGCACACATACTCCCTCACATTCTCTCAGACTCTTTCACTCACCCTCACTCTTCCAGTTGTAACCACGCCGCTCTGAAAGTACCCTGTTGACCTGCTCTCCATTGTGAAGTTGTAACTGCCTAAAACATGGAACAAGACTAGCAAGAGTATTGGTCCTGCTAACCTTGTTTATCTTGTTTAGTGTACATTGCACGTTGCATAATACCAAGGGGTACACAAGAACTATAACGAGAAAACATTCCTCTCTGCATAGAATAGTATGAGTTAAACAGATATGTGACCCCGTAGTTCATGCGGAACCTCAGTTGTGCTGATGGAGCCGTTTGATTAGACATGAAGATGAATTTACGTTTTGCACTCTAAGACGTCTTTCTACGAAATAGCAGGAATATACACTTATATTCTTCCAAACACGTTGTGCCTTATAACGTGCGTCACAAAGTAGATTCAGGTCAAAATATTGGCTAGCATTTTGGTTCTTTGTTGCACCCAGGGCTAGCAAAACACTTTAATTCCAACCTCCAAATTTAATGAAAAATTTAGAGCCAGTATTATAATCGCCTGATATTGTATTGAAAGTTCGAATTGAAAGCTAAATGTTTACTCCTGTGTTACCTAAAGGGTTTTAGTTAACGCTTTAGTATCTGCAACGTATGGTATTATTTTTGTTGTTATATAGCAATTTTGGGCTTTTAATGTAGCTGCTACATCATCGTGTATTTTTACTTCTCTAATACGTACAGTAAGTAGAGGAAGTATTGTATTCCACTCCAAAATTTTATGTCGAGATTTTACCGGAAATATATGTTTTGAGGCCCCCTGAATAAAAAGGAATTTTTAAAAAAAGGTCCGTCTGTGTGTGTGTGTGTGTGTGTGTGTGTGTGTGTGTGTGTGTGTGTGTGTGTGTGTGTGTCTGTCAGTCTGTGGACAGCATAGCTCAAAAACGAAAAGTCAGTTAAAAATCAAAATTGGTATTGCAGTTTAATATCTTTTAAGGGTGCGACACGGAGATTTTGAAGAAAATTCCTCCACCCTAAACTACCCTTTATATGGAAAAATTTTCGAAAATTTTGATTTTCTTGAAAATAACTAGCGATTTTGATTAAAATGACATATGTTTATGGCAAACGAACTGTATATTTTGAATTTGTTGGCTATAGCCTTTGTAGTTCTGTTTACTCTTGATTACCCTTGTCTAACTGATAAACCGCAAGAGATAGACCAAATCTTACTATACATTTTCTTTTCTAGGGTGAACCATTTCGGAGAGATTCCTTGTTATTTGTACGAGTTTTGGAAAACTTAAACTTTCGTCAAATGGAAGACCGTGATTCACTTTCTCATACCTTAGCCGTGCAAAGAAAACGGAATCTCAAAGCTTTAAAAGATATGACAATCGCTCAAAGCCTACTTCAATCCCATATTCCCCTTTTACCCACAAGAAAACGAACAGTAAGATAAGTTCTGAAATTTTTTACCTCAACTAACACGAGGAAGATAAAGGAATAGGAGTTTGTATGAATGGTTAGTACAAGAATAAATACGCTGATGTGAGTGCAACACATCAGTTTTTTTTTTTTTTTTTTTTTTTTTTTTTTTTTTTTTTTTTTTTTTTTAAATTTCAGCATTTTAAATAAATGGTTCATGGTACTTTAATGGCTCGGTTGTTAGGGACTGATGTATTAGATCATGTGAATTAGTTGTAAGAAAATAGCCATAAATGTTAAAACATGTTTGTTAATATATTATAAGCTGGGCTCCCATGACTAAAACGAAAAAGAGACACAGGTGTTCTCTTTAATTTAAATATCAGTCTTTGAAATAATCTCTCATTTGATAGGAAATATGCTAAAATTAATTTTCAGGTGTAAATATATGTTGTACATTTAACCAATCATAGGGTAAGATGAGGTAGACGGGCGGACTTCGGCACTGCGACCATTTAGCCTTTTGTATCTGTGGCACCTGGAGGAAGGGATGAGGCGAGGGGGAGCAGAGGGTGGCCAATTCAGAGTGGAGCGCAGGGTCTCTACCATTTCCAGATTGAAACTCCAAGGTGGCCTCTAGTGCAACCGGCAGCTACCCCCACTGGAGCTGCACACACACTTCGCAGGGCTTCAAGCCGGAGACTGCACAGTCAGAGGGCGAAAGTTCACAGAGAGCGTTCCCACCATGCAGTTCTGAGGCACCGGATCTATCCTGATGAAGGGCGAAGTGGAATAAGAATGGAGGTGAAATGTAGGGAGAGGAAATTCGGGAATGTAATGAATCTTTCCAGCGTTCGCCTAGCAACCTGGGAAATCCCAACAAAATCCCACTCTTCAGGAAGGTCGGACACATCTCCCGAATGTGGGCCACAGCCATCTCACTCGGTAACCGTACGTAAATGACAGTGTTGTGCATTATTGTGTCTTATTTGCAATTACTTTGACCAGTTTAGTGATTTTACATTGGTAAATGCAACTATATAGTTGTACAATAATGCTGAGAGGGGAAATAGTTGCGGTTCTAAATTGTTAGCAAGGACTGTAAACGAAGTCACTGTAGCCCGACAGGGACTTTAAACCTCACCATCAATAAATATTTTTTGAGAACGATGAGAATTGATGCTGCGCTAGTATACGTTATAACATCTATTTCTACATAACTTTAAGCTAGAGTTATTCTTTCCTTGAAAAACCAAGTTTCAGTCCATTAAGGGTTGTCCCTCCTTGCACTTTACCACGAAACCATCTCGCGCGATTAGTTGTGTACGGCTTGGATATACGGGGTGGACGGGAAGTCATCACATTAATTTAAACCAGTGGTAGATCTCGGTATTTGGAACACATTTTGTACCTTACGTTTTTGTCTCTGACCATTTCCTACGGAGATATTTTAGTTTTGTCAAAAACAAGCTGGCAACAGAGCGGATTGTGTGGGTGGGACTTTCCCTAGCTCGGTACATAAACAAACTTCCTACCGGTGTGGCTTGTCCTTCTGTGTTTACTGTGCATGTGTAAGCCAATCACAAGCGGAAGCTTCCAAAACACAAGGCGAAAGCGAAAGTGTTTACATCCACAAATCAGGTCAATTCCCTGACCAACCTCAACGCAACGTTGTCGACATGTTACACGTCTGAAGGAGCTGAACACAGTATTCCTTCACATCTTTTAAGTGATTAATTATTTTGAAACCCTGTCTGACGTCTGGTAAATACTACCGAAGGTATTTCAGGAAGAAGGTACTCCATGCATCTTACAAGTAACAAACTGTTATCTTCGTATATTCTTGTGGAATCATGCATCCAATTAGGATCAAAAACCATTTAATCATTCGAAATCGGCTGACCAAAGAACAAAATGCCATTCGAGTTTTTTGTTTGTAATGCTTCTATGAAGCACATATTAGAAGGAATGTAATGACTTCCCTTGCATCCTGTATAAAGCACGAGAGTAGTACAGAACATTCATATTGTTTCTGGCTAATTCGCCATAAACGTTTTGTGCATCTAGCAACTGGGGAAAAAGTTCCTTTCACACTGCCAGTATATTATTTGACTTTTAACTTGTGAATTATTTCCACCGGTTCACTTTGCAGATTACTGCTGAACTAAATGTCCATAAACTTGACCTAAGCCGCGAGAGTCCGAAGCTGCTAAAGCTAATATTTGATCATATTGGATGAGAATTATTGCAGCTTCGATTTCGGTGTTTGCCCTTCGATTGGGCGACTACTGCAGGGTTTCTAGAGTTGCTAAGTCTGGGTATATGTGATACGAACAAGTAGAAAGTAATTAATATAGAGTTTTTCTCTTCCCCTCACATAAGCCATGCCATGCACCTAAACGACTGAAAAAGAAAGAATGGGTTCTGATGTTACATTCACCTGAATTCCTGTATTTTCTATTACCTTTTAATACCCTCTAAAAATTATTCTTAGGAAAGCTTAGTACTTTTTCTACTACTTACAGCAAGTAGGTGAAATGTTGCATTCCACCCAAAAATTCGATATACATATTTCACTGGAAATTCAAATTTTGAGGTCCCCTCTGTGTGTTTGTGAGCGAACTGCAAAGCTGGTTAAATACCAAACTTGGTAACTACTTAGCTTCAGCCCTTCCAAGAGTGAGATACGAAGATTTTCAAGAAAATTCCCCCACCTTTTGCGTGGATCATTTCTTGAAAAATTTTATTTCCTTCAAAATGGCTCTAACGATTTTAATTTAAATACCATATGTTTAAGACACATTAATGACAAATAAAATACCTTCAATTTTGTGGAATGTTCTCCTTCACTATGGATGACTTTCGCATAACTGCTAAACAAAAGCGGTAGACAAAGTTTAACTACACAGAAATATAGTGCGCGTTAAAACACACATGTCGAATGCATTTCTCAGTTTTTTGATCTTTTCTTTGAGTGTATGAACAATTTCCGAAATATTCCTTGTTGTTTATTTACATTTCCCAATACTTGCACTTTTCTTAAATGCAAAGTCGTTACTCATTTTTATCTCTTGGCCATGTAAAGAGAACGGAATGTCAAAGCCATCACATAGCGACCAGCTTTAGGGATTTAACTATTGCTTAAACTTAATGTATTCATGTGAGTGACTGAGTGAAGTTTAAGCGCCCTTCGACAAGGTCATTTGGACCTGGTATCTATTCCCATATTCCCCTGCACCTACAAGAACATCACCAATAGCATAATTTCTGTGAACGTTTATCTTGACTAACATGAAGTAAACTGAGGGATAAGCGTTTCAGCAATAGTAGAGAGACATGTGCGTGGAGCACATCACATTTGTTACTTACTTCACCACATACGTGTCAGGTAGAGAAAGTATTCCATTTATTTATGGCAACAAGCTTACTGTGGGTGTCTTTAAACACACAAACCGTGTGTGGACAATGTTTGAGAGGTAGAACAAAAGGTAGAACCTAAAAATGTAATGCTACAGCTGGGATTTGAACCAAAGACTCTCCACTTACTAGGTGGGGGCATTGAATTTTTAAGTTCCAGTTCTACCTCTCAAGTATTCCATTCCACCCAAATATTGAGATTTCAGTAAAATGACATGTTTTATGATCTCCAGATTAAAAAAAATATATAGTTTTAAAACACTATCAAAACACGCTTTTATAGCAATCCGAACTAAACGGTAGAAAAAGTTTTAAGTATGAAGAATTTGTTCTATAAAGTCAAGTAGTTCATTATATTCCAAAATTTTGTAATAAGTTTAAAATAAATACTAATTTATTTTTTTAAAATAAATACTAAATTTTGTTAAACAGCGTGGGCTGCTTTTTAGATGTTTTTATTATATCTTTCCTTTTATAAATAGCGACCAATGAACTACTAATAACAGCTGATAACATACACCCCACTCTGTTTTACAACAAAATGTATTCTTTTGTTAATATCAGTTAGTTTTTATTTTAAACTAAAGCGCGTTCCACCCTTAGAAGACAGTACACGTTAAATGGAGAGCAGTGTTGCAACATGTACTAGTTGCGACTCTTTCTGCGCGCGAGATCCCTATGTGACCGAGTCCTGTACTTAGTCCTTCAATTGCTGCTTGACGGACACTTTTAACTTCGGTAAAAACAATTGATTTCCCCTGGTCCCTAAACCTTTTTACGTCTTTTAGATATTTATGTAGCCATCTGATGATATCGATATCGTCTCTTTCTATTAATATGCACTTGTTACCCCTTCTTTCATATTCCAACCACAAATCATGTAAGAACCGACTAAGAGTGGCCCTTGAGAAATTTGGTAGGGTCTCATCACTGTTGACCCGTGACAAAAGTATATTTAGCGTGGGTTGAATATTTGCAAACAGTAAAGGATGAACAATTCGCCGCACTCCACATTGCACTATTCACTATATACTTCTTTTTTTTGCCCGCCCTTTTTGCTTTCTTTTTCGATGGCGTTCTTAGAGGTCCTTTCATTACTTCCTTTTTAATCCTATACAGTACTGCTTCTGAACACCCGATAGCCTTAGCTATTTCTTTTACTGCCTTACTTACACGCATTTTACTTGAAAAATAATCTAACACATTCACAATTATTTCGCGTTCCTTACTTCTTAATTTACCAATATATCGTCTCTTTCTAGCTTCCCCTTCCATAACTACAAATATTTACGAAACTATTAAACAAATAACGCAATAACAGCTCATAGATTCCACACAGTTACGCACCGACTTCTTTTGAACTAATGCTAGTGCTGCTCCTTATACTATCTTCTGTGACAGGCCTGGCGCGAGAATACGCTGAACAGATGAATACCTTTTGTTTGCCCTACTCGATGAAAGAAAGAAGTTACAGCCTTTTGGTTTATTTTAAAAACTTTCTCCAACCTTCCTTAACATTTGTTCTCGCTGGTTCCCTGATGTAAACTCAATAACAAAAAAGTTTCACACTGCGTAACTTTTGCAGTGCACAGGAATAAAATTTTCCGGAAACATTTAATTTAAAAAATTATAACACTTAACTGAGTAAACATAGATAATTCAAAGTGGGCAGGTAGTAGCACTATAGTTTACTCTACCTAAGAACAAAATATAGACGCATTCTAGCAATTAATTTGTTAGTTAGTGCGTGATGAGTATAGAAACAGCGCATATCGGACTTCTATTGAAAAAAATGTTTTTTGAAGAAATATGGTCCTATAGAAATGTATAATGACTCTAAAAAGGATATATAAACTAATAGAGAAAAAAATTCTGCGTAGGATAATGTGTTCAAACCTGAAATTTATAACAACTGAATATTTATACCATGCTATTAGGAGCCTGGCAACGGTGCGAGGGTAGAAAAGGACGAGGCTAATGGCAACTTGTATGCGCTAGATAGAGACAGATATATCCCATTTAACTCCATACTGTCATCTAAGAGTGGAACAACGTATAATTACAAAATATTGAAATATAATGAACTACTTATAAGTTAATACTTAAAAGTTTTTTCCACCTTTTAGTTCGGTTTGTTATAAAAGCGTGTTTTTGTAAGTTTTTTAAAACTAATTTATGTTTAACTTTTTAGTCTCAAATTTTTCTAACCAATTTTTTTTCAAAATTTTTATTTGAAATCTTTTTATAATTTGTGAGTTCGAAAAAGTTTTCAGATCACTTTTTTTTGAACGCTATTAGATTAAAATTGCCGTTTTAACTACGCTATCAGCTGTTCTCGTGTCCCTCGCAAGTCCTTTCTCCGGGCATCCACGTCTTTCAATATTTTCAAGAGACTTAATTCCTTTGTCCAGTGTAACCTGTGTCGATTACTAAACTACCAACTGCTGTGGGTATCTTGGCAGGTCCGCGATATTTCCTCCGGGTCTCGTGTTCTTTTCAGGTCCTCTATCTGGGCACCTACGTCATCCAATATATACATATCAATCTAATTAAAGCCATTTTCAGGGTGCATATAGACATGTTCCCTAGTGACATCTAAGATATCATAACTGTACCATGTTCTATAAATTTACTAAGTCATTCGTTAACCTCACGATCCTGGTCAGGACATTGGGACAGGTCCTGATGATATTGTATTCGTATCGGTCCTTATCACGTGTGGAAATTTTCAAGTCAATGAGACAACTCTAACTTGGTGAAAATTACATTGAAAGATTCAGTTACATTGATAAATGTATCTAGGTAATATATTTATCCTGATGATCCTGGTCAGGACATTAGGACAAAGTCATTCTATTATTATTGTATTGCCATTGGTCCTCGACATTTGTGAAAATTGTCAAGTCAATCAGACTAATGTAAGTTAGTGAAAATTACGCCGAAAGATTTCATTACATTGATAAATTTAGCTAAATAATTTTGTTTTTTCCTGATGACCCTAGTAAGGACCTTAGAATAAAATTATGATACTGTTTTATTGCCATTGGTCCTTGACACGTGTGCAAATTTTCAAGACAATCAAACGACTGTAAGTTAGTGAAAATTGCGTCGGAAGATTCCGT
The DNA here is from genome assembly GCA_030765045.1 of Tenodera sinensis. Taxonomy (NCBI): domain Eukaryota; kingdom Metazoa; phylum Arthropoda; class Insecta; order Mantodea; family Mantidae; genus Tenodera; species Tenodera sinensis. Next base: position 241,087,175 of record CM060962.1, read on the forward strand.
TACATTGATAAATTTAGCTAACTAATTTTGTTTATCCTGATGATCCTGGTCAGGATCTTAGGATAAAGTTACGCTATTATTGTATTGTCATCGATCCTTGACACGTGTGCAATATCTGAAGTCAATCAGACGACTCTAAGTGGGTGAAAATTACGTCGAAAAATTCCGTTACATACACACACAAACACGCACACGCAGACGCACACACACACACAGACACACACACACACATACACACATACAGGTGAAGCCAATATAAAGCGTGTAAAAATGTAAAGTATCTGAGTGTGTTTTTCTAGCTATGTGCCTGTGAACTCAAAAATGAAGAGTCAGTTTAATACCAAAATTGGCGTTTAAGTTAAAAATCTCTCAGGATGCAAAACGAATATTTTCAGGAATATCGGCCTACCCAGGCTACCTTTAAGGCGCAAATTGTTTTGGAAATGTTGAGTTTCTCAAAAATGGCTCTTACGATTCTGATTAAAATACCATATGTTTAAGATCCTTTCATGACAAATGAAATGTACATCTTGAATTTTCTAGGAATGTCTACAGAGGTCCTTTTGATTTTGGATGGTTTTTGCATAAGGGTAAACCCTAAGAATTATATAAGTTCTCGCTACACAAAAAATGTAGAAATTGTTTACATACACAATTTATATCTAATACATCTTTTTTGTGGATTTAACCATTTCAAGGCATCCCGTGTTATTTGAATTCTCCAATACTTATATTTTTGCTCAAAATGTGAAATCCTTACTAATCTTTTATCACTTGGCCATGCAAAGAGAATGATATTTCAGATACATTACATAGTTATAAGTGTTACTCATTTAGTTGTCTTATAAGTAAAACTGGGCTTTTTGAACAACTGTCTATTTGGAAAATTAATTTTATAGCGTAGTTGTTATTGGAAAATTTAGTTCTTTCAAAAAGAATCATGTATTTGAATGCTTGATTTCTAAAAATCACATGCATTTATACAGTTATTTCAATTTGAGAGACCATTGAGACCGTTTTTGAGACCATTGTGACACAGTGTGGTTATCCATTCACCCTGAAGTACTAAAATGATTTATCAAGACTTAGAGTTCAAGACTAATTTTAAATGTTACTTAGTTGATGTATTTAGCGGTTCGTCCACCGACGACGTTTGTGTGGGTCGTCCAAAACCAGTTGTTGATGCTGTGCAAAAACTAATAATGCAAAATCGTCATGCCACATACGATTAGTTCCAGAAACATATATTAAAAATTTCATGCTCATTTAGACGAAATAAAGATTTGTTCTCGTTGGATCCCACCTAATTTGACGCAATCTCAAAAAGATACTCATTTCGATTGGTGCACATAAACACTCAATAAATACAATGACGTTGCTTCAAAAGACGTGTATAAGATTGTAAGAGCCACGACGAAAACAGGAGTCGGAATTATTTAAGAGATCTGACTTGCTCATTGAGGAAACTTTTGAAGGGCCGCCTTTCAATGTGAACCACGTCCAAGAAAAGTTGTTCGTTTTTTTCTTTTCAGAAAAACTGGTCATGTGGCAACAGTGCCTTTAAGGTAAGTAAAACGGTCAATTCAATCAGTGGTACACAACCATTTGTTGGCCGGAAGTCTTCGTAAAATATGGAAAACAAATTAGTGCCGTCGGACCCTTCTTCATCAAGACAGTGATTACACTCACACATTTCGCCCAACAGCCGAGTAGTAGAACACCCGAAAAATCCAATTGGTGGCTCACCTACCATACAGTCCTGATTTGGCGCCCAATAACTACTTTCTGTTCTTGAACGTCAAGAGTAGAATGAGTGGACAGCGATTTTCGTCGGTAAAAGAAGCTGTTGTTGCGTTCATAAACCATAATTTCGATGCGTATGAAGCTGATTGAAAAAAAAAAAAAGAAAAAAAAAAAAAAAAGAAAGGGGGAAAAAAAAAAAAGAAAAGAAAAGAAAAGAAAAAGAAAGAAAGAGAACCCGCTATGGCAAATAGTTTCAACGCATGCCAAAGTGTATTTATCATAAAGTAGAATATTTCGAGAAACTATAAAGCAATTTTCAATGACAAATCTGTATTTTTATTACTAGACTGAAAATATATGTAGCACCCTACAGCTGGAAAGAAAATAGTTCTATTCCTGCACGTTCATTTCATCTCAGCTAATTCCAGTTTTGCAGCATTGCTTCTTTAAAATGTGTGGAAGGAGCAAAGCTTTCTTATTGGCAGCCGGTTGTGTGTGGAAAATCTGAATGACGGAGTTTTGTAGCTTCATTGACAAGGATTTGTTTGTAAATTTGCACACGCTGAGCGACTTTGATGCGTGTTTGTTTTTATGTGCGGGTGCAGATCTTGGAAAGAAGATAGCTTCTGTGGTTTTTTGACATCTGGATGTATGTCTATTTTACAGCATGTCGTAAAGTCGTCGGATTCATACGTGGATAAATATTTTGTTCTTTTTATGTCTAGTTTAATGAGGTCACGTCTGCAGGGAATAAAAGTCAAAGGCCTTATCAGTCTCAAAATTCGCAAAATACAACTGGAATGGCATTCACTGCCAACCTCAAAATAATTTAGGTACTTCCAAACTCTGTGATAAATTGCCAAGGAAAAAGGTTTAATGTGTAGCTAGAGTATTTCATTTAAGTGAACCAATTCTGTGAAAATTGTCAAACATTCTTAAACATAAGAGTTTTTTTGGCGTTAACAATAGCGATGGGTATCCTGCGTCGTGGCACATAGCGTGGTTTGCCCGTTTCTAGCCCATCCATGCGGATTTTCGACCTTTATATACTACTCGTGTGTTTTTTAGTTTAATTATTCTATTTGATTTTTATTTTATGTTTTTATTTTATGTTTATTTTGAGTGCTGCGAACCGTCTACATACTATCTTTCACAAAAGTGAATACTCAACTTTAGTGAGACCTGAGGGAAGGGACACCTAATTCTAAGGCGTAACTCGCATAATTGGTATGAGAATTAAATTGGTCATATCCTTCCCTTGCTGTTCAGAGGACATGACAGCCTTGTCACCTCGTAGCTCATCTCGCAGTTTTGAAAAGCCATATTTCAGCAATCTTTCTACATTAACGGGCAAGCATTGCAGATTCAACTTCAGAGCACCTACAGAAAATATATTATTATGGTGTTTTACTAAGTTGTAGATTAGAACTAAAATGATTCCATTGTTGGGTGCTAGATTTAAAGACGTGAGCTTAATCAGTTTGCTCAAATTCGTGTGTTCGTCATAGCGGAACTGGCGAAGGCGTGTTCGTTCAAATCAAGTGTGATATAAGTTTGCATCCCATTTAATGTTCAGTTTTTTATTTACCTTCTTTTTTTCTTTCCTATATATATAACCTGCGTGAAGTATAAGATTATACAAAATAATGGAATCTATTTCTAATGAAGCTCCTCTTTGGGTATTTTTATTCAGCATACTGTTGTAACTTATCCCGCCGTCTAATGAATGCTGCAGTACGATTGCAATTTTACATCTGAATGTTTTATAAGATATTAATTACAACTGCTGAAAATAAAGCTGCAACCTACCTCAATTGTGACTCATGTCTCCCGAAATTAATATTTCGCTTTAAATATTCCCATTCAATAGCATCTTTGTAAATTTCGTAGGCTATTACCATATTAAAATATATAAGCGTGCAATATTGTAAAATACAATAGCATAAATTATAGAATTTGGATGCCAGTGAATAATGTAATTAATAATATATTTAACACTACAGAATGCAGTTGTAGGTTACTTGAGGGTGAAGCAAACTTTGCACCCAGCAAGGTTGTCATGTCGTTTATTTCCAAGCACTACACAACGTTGTCATGTTCGCATCAACGCAAGTATAAGTTCCAACAAGCTTAATATCATATGATAGAGCGCGAATGCCCAAGTGAACAATGGCCGAGAGCGTCGAGTCGCTGACCTGGAATTGAGAACTTCTAGCTGCCGGGGCCTCGATTCCCACCTTTTGTCTATTTTCTGAAATACGAAATTAACAAACGTGCTTATTTCTCTACAGCTTTTCATCAGGAATGGAGAGTCGGATGGAGCCACAATGCTAAAAATTGACTTAATGTGAACATGGCAACATTGTGTAATGCTTGGAAATGAACGACATGGCAACCTTGCTAGGTGCAAAGGTTGCCTCAGTTAAAGTAATCAACAACTGCATTCTATTCTGTTTAATATGCCATTAATTACATTATTCATTGGCTTCCAAATCTTGTAACAATACATTTTTAGGAACATTAGAACCCTAGTTTACAGTATTACACGCTTATATATTTTAACATGGTAATGTATACGAAATTTATAGAGATGACTTTGAATGTAAAATTTACATGTAATATTTAATATTTAAAGTAAAACATTAATTTCGGGAGGCATGATTGACAGTTGAGGTAGGCGTGTTCCCTGCTTTATTTTCAGCTACTGCAATTGATATCTTCTAAAGCATTCAGTTTTAAACTTGTAATCACATTGCAGCATTCATAAAAAGGCGGGAAAGGTCACAACGGTATACTGAATAAAATGCCTAACGGACGAGATTTGTCGGAAATAGATTTCATTAGTTTGTATAGTTTTATATTTCGCACGGGTCATATAAATAACAATGTTTCAGTTAAAAAAGAAAAAAAGAAAAGGGAAATAAGAAAGGAACGTTAAATGAGATTCGAACTAATGCTAGAGCACCATTCTTGATTTGAACGAACACACCTTGGCCGTTAGCGTGGCTGTCTCACGTTCAAGAGGTCGTGAGTTCGAATCTCGCTTAGGGTTAGTTATGCGGGTAAGGTTTTTTTCCGAGGTTTTCCCTACCCTGAGAAGACGAATGTCGGGTAACTTAAAGCTCCATGGACCTCCGGCTTATTTGAGCATCATTTCACCCATTTCATTCATTCACCGTCCGATATGACACTACGCTGGAAGACGTTAAATTATAAAAATAATAATAATAATAATAATAATAATAATAATAATAATAATAATAATAATAATAATAATAATAATAATAATAATAATAATAATAATAATAATAATAATAATAATAATAATAATAATAATAATAATAATAATAATAATAATAATAATAATAATAATAATAATAATAATAATAATAATAATAATAATAATAATAATAATAATAATAATAATAATAATAATAATAATAATAATAATAATAATAATAATAATAATAATAATAATAATAATAATAATAATAATAATAATAATAATAATAATAATAATAATAATAATAATAATAATAATAATAATAATAATAATAATAATAATAATAATAATAATAATAACAATAATAATAACAATAATAATAACAATAATAATAACAATAATAATAATAATAATAATAATAATAATAATAATAATAATAATAATAATAATAATAATAATAATAATAATAATAATAATAATAATAATAATAATAATAATAATAATAATAATGATAATAATAATGATAATAATAATGATAATAATAATGATAATAATAATAATAATAATAATAATAATAATAATAATAATAATAATAATAATAATAATAATAATAATAATAATAATAATAATAATAATAATAATAATAATAATAATAATAATAATAATAATAATAATAATAATAATAATAATAATAATAATAATAATAATAATAATAATAATAATAATAATAATAATAATAATAATAATAATAATAATAATAATAATAATAATAATAATAATAATAATAATAATAATAAAATAAATAAATAACCACGGCTTAGCTAGTTCCGCTACATCAAACACACAAATTTTACCTAATTAAACTCACATCTGTAAGTCTAGCACCAATCACTGGAATCATTTTAGTTGTACTCTACAGCTTAATAAAAAACCGTAAGGACATATTTTCTGTAGGTGCACTGAAGTTAGATTTGCAATGTTTGTTCGTTAATGTAGAAGGATTGTTGAAATATTCCTTTTCAAAACTGAGAGGTAAGCTACGAGGTGACATGACTACCATGTCACAAAACAGCAACGGAAGCATATGACTAATTTAATTCTCATACCATCTATGCAAGTGCGCCTGAGAAGTAGGTGACCCTTCGCGCAGGTTGGGTATTCACTTTTGTGAAATATAGTACATGCTTGCATTTAGAATTTAGTTTCTAGAGGTAGGTTTATAGGCTATATTCATATAAGCTGGAAATGGATACACAGAGAAAGGACAAATGTTATATAAATATTATTTTCATGAAGTTTGGCTATCGATAATGCCAACTCAACTTAGGAAAGTCATATTTGATAATACATGCAAAACGAGGAAAAAATGCTGTTTAACGTCTTTGACGCATATAATGGTGCTTTTAAGTGTGACGTAAAGACTAGGTTTTGTTTTTATGTTTACATAGGACATTTACAGGAAACTCTCGTTTTTCTTCTGTTTGGTGGCCAGTAAGACAAGGTTTACATTATGAGTGGGCTTTACGAAAATACCTGTAGCATTTTATCAACTCACTTCAAAATAAAACTGAGAATAGCTTCAAAAAAGAAACTATTGCTGAAATCACGGAAAAGAATTTTAACAACCATGAATTGGCCATCCTATTATGGTTTACACCAGAGCCCGCCCGGCTCCAATATTTAGCATTCCTCGATTCCTTGCTTATTCTCAACGATGCTTTGATAAATGTAAAAGTTAATACTGTCGCCAAAGCAATGGGCAAATCTAGAAAGAAATTCCTCAAATATTTTCAACTTTTCGTTAACTTATCGTTCTCTGCAATCTAGGGATACCTAGGAGAAAGGTTCTTACGAGAATGTAAACGTTTTCATACAGGCTGTTAGGGAAATAAGTGTAGATATGTGTGTTGCTAATTGAGAACTGTGCAATGAACAATATTACATCAACATTTGCTTCATTTGCGGTTTTAAAATCTTATGTACTAATAGTAATATATTTTAAGGTGGGTTAGTACCTTTAAGTAGATCTGCAAACGAAAACATGACACAGAGTGGGCGAAACGATTGGAACTGAGTTCGAATGCCTTCTACTAAGGCCAATGACCTCTATTCTCTTGGCCATTGGGTCTCGTGTTGAGTTGTGGAGCAAAACGGATACTCTATCTCACGGGCGTTGTTCATTTTGCGGCTATGTTACGACCATGCAAAAAACCTCAGGTAGTAAACAATGCAATTAGTTTGTGGAAAAAGTGTTAGACGATACCGCAATGGGTACAAATTAAGGTACCATTTATCAATATATCTGGCACTTGGTACATTCTATGTTAGCCATGTGCGCCTGTTACCAACACAGAATAAAATTATTTAGGTGCTCCTTGTCTTCCTCATTTGAAAGATGAAAGAAGTTTAATACACATGGTCAGTCGCTATTCTTTGACGATGACTTTTAATTTTGGACTTAATGCGTGACATGGGAAGAGAGCCTGAAATATGGTGACAATGCGTTTGTTACATTAAAATAGGAAGGAAACGTTCTTGTCTAGAAATTTAAAAGAACTATCTTTATGCTAACGTATTTTTAGATGACCTTGCAACCAAATGAATAAGAAATTGTAGAAGTCACGTATATGAAATTTTCATCAGCATTTCCTAAGTGAACCGACTTTGAAATGTTTACCGGCCACTTTGCAGATATTGTCTATTCCACCCAAGATGTAAGTACATATTACATCGGCAGTTAATGCTGTGACCTGTGCAAACAAAGCAACAACAACACCACGTTCAGGCTACGTTGTGCAGAACTCACGCTTTCTATTGATTTACAGTCATTGATGATCGTTAGTAATGCAAAGAAGTATTTGCTGGATATTCATTATTCCTATCACGAGCCTCTTTGTGCTGATAGCTTATCCAGAGAAAAGTATTTTCTGAGATTTTGTTAGCATATTTCAATGGACAGTATTGACCATAACTCCACATTTTTCAGTTTAATTTCTCTGCCTGGGTGATTAGAGGTTTTTACTCAGTTTTAATGTATTTAGAAGTGAGAACAATAATTGAATAACATACAGAATAACTTCACACAATATACACCTATCACCCAGGAGAAATTTCATTTCGACAATCCTTGTGCAACATTTTTTTAAACTTAAGCCATTCTTGGATTGGAATGGTGACTAACAAAGTTCTGGCATATTTATGGACTAGTAATCAATTTATAATACAAAGATACGTTATAAGCACATTCTAACGAACTAAAACTTTATAAAATATTGGCTTACTTTAAAATAACGTCCTGTTTATCATGTGTCCTTGCGATAGTTTGCATTCGATATCGGTACAGACATCCACCTGCCCAAAATTGCAAACAAATTTTGGCTATAAACTTTGCAAATACTTCAGCAGCCTTGGAGGCTAACTAATGATGCGGTAATATTAATGTGAAGTGACGTGTGTAGGAGCGCGACCACGACCCCGACCATGATATATTGCAAGCAAGGGAAGGGATGAGGCAAAGTGAGGTCCTAGGCTTGCTAGCGGACGGAGTCAGTGAAGCCCAGAGACACACAGAAGTCACTAATAAGTAGTTTGAAATGAGAAAGGAAGGGAAAGGAATCCGTGGAGAAGAGAATCCACTCCAGTGTTCACTTAGTGACAAAGGAAAACCACGGAAAAACCCAACTCAGAGTGGTTGGCCGACGGCTATGAAATCTGGGACCTCCCGAATGCAAGACGCACACGTTGCCGCGGCACCACCTCGCTCTATGCGGTAATATTCTGTATCAGTAACAATTAGGGGTTTGTCTATTTATGCAGTATCAGCACTTAATTGACTTTTTTCTTTAAACAAATCTGTATATTTTCCATACGTTTTAAAATCTTTGTGAAATATTTCCCTTACCTCTCTATTGCAGCCTTTCATTTGTTGTGGAACATTGGTCTGGGTGGTCAACGTCAATAAATATTCATTCCTTTCAACATTTAAGTTGTTTGTTTAATCCATTCATTTTAATTTATTTTGCAATAGTTTGTCCTGTGACATAAACCGTACTATTTTCTCTAGTGTTTTCTTTTCATTAATGATTGTGAAACGTTCATCCTCTTTTTATCACCTAAAATTCCTGCCGCCTATGTAATTGTGGAATTATACATGTCCTAGAAATTCGTAATTTCAGTTTTAAAATTATGTAATTCTCTTACAGGAAACTTTATATCACAGAAACCCTCTTACTGTGCCAATTCGTACTCAATTAGCTTACCTTTGCCGATCGCAGTTTTCTTCATCGGATTACCCTCCTCTTATGTAGGACTTACACCCCCTTGGTCTTACAAGCCGGTGCCTAGGGTCAGATGCCTGTTGGAGAGCAGAGGGACCTCTGGACCAGACAGAGTGAAGACCTGGAGGCGGGTGCTCAGCCTAGCACCAAGTATGATACTGAGGAAGAGGATGATATGAAATGCAGGCGAAATCGATGAATGGAAAGGTGATGATGGAGCAATTGGTGGAATGAGTCGCGAGGGAAACCGGAGAACCCGGAGAACACCCGTCCAGACGCCGCCTCATCCACTACGAATACCACATGCGGGTCCCTGAGATTGAACCCGGGCCATTTAGGTGGTAGGCACAGGTCTAACTGCTCGGCCACGGCGCCGCCCTTACCGATCACAGTAATGGATTAAATAGCTCCCTGTAGCTATATTTTATTTTAAACTACAAATGTTCATCAGTATATATAAATCCAGATCAGACCAAGGCCAAGGCTGATTTTGTGAAATTTATGAATTTTTTTAAAGGGAACATCGCCCTTAGCTAGTCTTTCAGGATTTAAAGACAACGAGACTCTCTTTGATCCGCTTCTCTTCAGCTACGCACGTGGTAGGAATATAGATACAAATATGTTCAGCATTATCTGGAAAACCTATGCTGAAATAACATTAACGATTATGAACGCAAAAGCCCATTGTTGTTGACATTAGCTATACTGTTTCATGCCAGTTAACTTTTGTGACCAATTTCTTTCCTTGATTCCCAACCCAGTGGATTTAAGCATCCTGGAAGACGTAGCAGGCATGTGACTCGGGTTTTATAGTGTGCTATATAATCCTTTACCAATTTAATGATTTATTATCTCTCTGTGGTAATTAGTATTGGTTTGAAATTGGTTACTGTGATCTCTATGGCTTTGGGATAGTTTAAATTGGTACCTCTGGCAAGATTGTAGTCCACTGTTGACTGTTATTACCTTTCAAACCCATGAAGTAATTGATTTTCTATAAATACCGCAAATGTAACACTTTTGACAGCATATTTGTGTCACAATAAATGCAACGAATGCTATTATATGGTCATTAAAACATATGGTAACTGTTCATGGGATTTCTCCACTGCGCACAAGAACTGAGAGTTAAGCAAGTGGTAAGTGTGGGAGGAACAATAGGACCCACTTTGTTTAATGAACAATGATACTTAGTGCGCGATGAAAGGATTATAGTGCGCCTCTGCCGGCACCACTTCGCCGGCCACCCATGATTCCCTCCCTCAATGGAAAGAGTCCACCATTGGGTTGCTATAGAGTTTAATGTCCCAAGGTATTCACTTTGCACAACAATAAACTTGGACACAAATTGTTTACTCATTAGTGGTAGTGAAAGATGCAGTTTGTGTGAATAATATTCGAGAACGTTTAGTGACTTTGCCAAAGAAACCGTGTACCGATTAAAAGAGGAGACAATCAGTTCATGTGACAGTGAGCAACAAGATATCCTGCTTTCGAATATTATATGATATGCGTCCAGGATAGGAGGTAGATTGGAAAAAGTGAATACATTAATGCCAAACAAGTGTCAGATCCTTGTTTGGCACAGACGCATATCAATAATCTGCTTTGCTAATGAAGTGTGTTTAGGGAAGAGAACAAGAGAACATTAGAATCGATATCAACGTTCATGACGACGCATTTTCGAAAATTAATGGGAACAGTTGTGATGAGACGTCTATTATTCAAGGTGCATTGCGAGAACACCACACTCACACACACACACACACACACACACACACACACACACACACACACACACACACACACACACACACACACATACACACACATATACACACACACTCACACACACATACACACACACTCACAGACATACATACACCCACACACTCACACACACACACTTTCTCACACACACACACACACACACACACACACACGCGCGCGCACACTATAAAACTGTGTAAATTCAATAAAAGCGTTTATAGCATTGCCTAGCGTTGTATAATAGTTATCGGCAAACAACCTTATTGTCGCAATAATAGTGGTCGAAAATTGGACCTATAAACCATGAACGATTTTTGATCTCACACAACTCCCTATACTGGTATCATCTCTAAAACGTCTAGAATTACACCATCGCTTTGCTGCTGCTAAGTGAACGTAACAGTTATTATATGTATCATTTTACGTGATTTTATACATTTACTGAAGATTCAGGGGTATTGCTGTGAGTGGAAATACGCTGTAATTCCCCTCAGAATCTTTCTGTTCAAATGCCATTAGCATGTTATACAGATAATTTAGACGTTGTCTTCCTAATGCAAAAGATATACACCTCTTGACCGTTTCGTGCACAGGAGCTCACGGTTCCATTCCCGCAGTGTAACATTGCAAGGACCGCAGACAATATATTGATATGATTTTTTCCTAATGTCCTCACCAGCATTATCAGGATGAAAGTAGCGTGGCTAAATTCAATAATATAACCTAATTTTCACCAACTTGTGTCGTCTGATTAATCTGAAAATTGGCACGCATGTCAAGGACCGATGACAATACGACTTTGTCCTAATGTCCTGACAAGAATCATCAGGGTACAAAGTGACTTGGCTAAATTTAACAATGTAACGTAATTTTCACTAGCTTGAGACGGCTGATTGACTTGAATATTTGCACACATGTCAAGGTCGAAGATAATAAAATAATATTACAACTCTGTCCTGATGTCCTGACAAGAATCATGAGGATAGAAAAGTGATTTGACTAAATTTATCAACATAACGTAATTTTCACCAACTTGAGACGTCTGATTGACTTGAAAATTTGTATGTATATCACGAACCGATGACAATGTAATGATACCTGGACTTTGTCCTAATGTGCTGACCAGCAATATCAGGATACAAAAGTGACGACTAAATTTAACAATTTAAGGTAATTGTCGCCAACTTGAGGCGTCTCATTGACTTGAAAATGTGGACAGATGTAGGATTGTTTAAAATACCACAATATCTTGAATTTGTCCTAATGTGCTGACTAGGATTTTCAGGATAAAAATGACTGAGCTAAATTTATCAACGCAAAGGAATGTTTCGACATAATTCTCACCAACTTAGAGTATTTTGATTGACTTGAAAATGTGCACATGTGTCGGGGACCAATGGAAAATCAATAATAATAATAATAATAATAATAATAATAATAATAATAATAATAATAATAATAATAATAATAATAATAATAATAATAATAATAATAATAATAATAATAATAATAATAATAATAATAATAATAATAATAATAATAATAATAATAATAATAATAATAATAATAATAATAATAATAATAATAATAATAATAATAATAATAATAATAATAATAATAATAATAATAATAATAATAATAATAATAATAATAATAATAATAATAATAATAATAATAATAATAATAATAATAATAATAATAATAATAATAATAATAATAATAATAATAATAATAATAATAATAATAATAATAATAATAATAATAATAATAATAATAATAATAATCATAATAATAATAATAAGATTTTGTCCTAATATCCTGATCAGGATCATCAGGATAATAAAAAATTACTTTGCTATATTTGTCAATTTAACAGAATCTTTCAACGTAATTTTCACCAACTCAGTTGTCTGAATGACTTGAAAATTTGGCACACGTGTTAAGGACCGATGAGATTACAATATCATCGTGACTTTTCCCAATGTCCTGACCAGGATCGTCAGGATAAAGAATGACTAAGCTAAATTTATAGAAAAGGGTACAGTTATGACATCTGACATCTTAGATGATACTAAGGCACACTTCTACATGCACCCTGAAAATTGCTTTAATTAAATAAAGGCATATTTATATATTGGATGATGTAGATGCCCAGAGATGACGCCTTAGTAGGCAGAGGTGGGGGAAGCAGCGGCTGGGCGGCAGGCCTTGGCCCTTCATGGGATGTCGCGCCGGGGTTTAGTTTAGATGTCCAGAGAGAGGACTTGAAAGGAACATGAGACCCAGGGGAAATATCGCGGACCGGAGGGCCAAGACACCCACAACATCTGGTGGTTTAGAAATCGACACATGTTACATTGGACAAAGGAATTAACCGCTTGAAAATATTGATAGGTGGTGATGCCCGGGATCCCACCTGAGAGTGACACAAGGTTTCGGGGGAAGGATTGCGGTTCGAAGATTACCCAGGGACACGAAGTCCACAACAGCTGATAGTGTAGTTAGAACAGTAATTGTATTCTAATACTGTTCCTAAAAAAGGTGATTTGAATATTTTCAAAAAACATTTGAACGAAATTTCGAACTCATAGAATTTTAAAAAGATTTCAAATTTAAAATTTTGATAAAGATTGAATAGAAAAACTTCAGTCTAAAAAGTTAAAAATAAATGATAGTTTTAAAAAACTAACAAAACACGCTTTTATAACACACCGAACTAAAAAGTAGAAAATAATTACTAAGTATGAAGAACTTGTTCTATAAGCTGAAGTAGTTCATTATAATTGAAAATTTTGTTATAAGTTTAAGATAAAAACTAATTTATATTAACAAAATAATACATTTTATTGTAAAAAGGTGGGGTGTCAGTTATCCAATGTTATAGGTATATAGTTACAATGCTAGCTATTTACAAAAGTAAAGTTAGGATAAAAGTAGCGTGAAGATCACGCCACGCTTTTTTACAATAAAATTTATTAGTTTGTTAATATAAATTAGTTTTTATTTTAAACTTATTACAAAATTGTCAAGTATAATGAGCTACTTTACCTTATAGAGCAAGTTCCCCATGCTTAAAAATGATTTTCTACTTTTCAGTTTGGTGTGTTATAAAGGCGTGCTTTTGTTAGTTTTTTAAAACTATAAGAGCTTCATTTTTGTGATTTTATTTTTTTATAGTTTCAGTCAACTCTTTGTTTAATTGTATCATATAACAGTTTTAAAATGTTCCCAAAGAAACACACTATTGGACAAGTGCAACCTAAGTCTAAAATTTGTATGGCTGAATAGTCAAACCACGGGCAACGCTGGGTGTTTCAACTAGTAACAGTATAGAAAACAATTTGGGTGACTTCGTTTTTTATTTCTTTAATAGGAAGACCACCAGCCTTTATTTTCAATGACCTCATAGAGTCTCCGTGACACAGGAAAGTAATGAGCTGCAGATTTGACGTCGTGTCCTCATACACTAAGTCTTCCCAGACATGTTCTCTTAGTGCCCTATGGCGCTTTCGTGACATTGTTCTCAATCCGGAACCTTTAATGTCCAGACGTTCTCAGTTGGATTAAGGCCCGGAGATTTCTCAGGTCATTTCCAGAACCGAAATGTCTAGGTGGTGCTGAAGTCTAGCCTCTGTGGTCCGGCATGTGTGCACAATATTGTTGTTGTTGTTGTTGTGCATGAAATGTATTACCGGCATTTCCTCTTTCAGGTAGATCGTCCGCACCGTTGGGATTATGCAGTCTTCCAGAACTGCAGCATATTCTTGGGAGCTTATGTTGGAGGAAGCTTTAGCAAGCTCCCGAAATGCACTGGTGCTTATCCAGCCCCATACAGCTAAGTTTATCCTGCCATTTCGTGACAACAATGGGTTCAGGGTCAAAGCGAGTGTTGTCAGTTCACCACAAAGAGAATCTTCCATTCTCGTCTGAAACACTTCTTCGTCAAACCATATTATCTTCTCCCAGAAGATAATAGATGCTGGCAGATATTGGAGGCAAAAGGCCACGCGAGATTCCCTTTGTTCTTGCTTAGGGACACCCTTTCTCGTAGGATTGCTATGTTTCAACATCCACTGGGAGATTTAAGACTTTTGATTATTCTTGTGACTGGAAGGAAGGGGATCTCTTTGCGAACCTCTGCTTTAGCTCTGTCGTCTTCTGACGTGGTCTTCTGTGGCCATCCTTGCTTTTCCTTTGTCTTAAGCCCCTCTTCAACCTCCCCCTGAAATAGTTTCACCCATAAGCGAACAGTCTCTTCTGCCCAACCGCTTGGCATATTTGGGCCACTGTGCGGCCATATTCCCATATTCCTACAATGTGACCCCATGTTAAGTCACTTGTGTGTGGCATGGTGTAAGGAGTTTTGATAGAATATGCTCCCAATACTGCCCATTTATATCGCTTTACATGCTCCATACTTCATTGGGTGATTACTAGTGCGTTGGCCAATACACAGCAGTGACAAATGACACATGCTATCAAGGTCCTTAAAACAAACCATAGGGCATTTAGCGTGGTTATTTCCTTGGAGTAACGGTTAAAATGTTCAGTTTTCTGTTGGAGGAGAACCTTTTATAACCCTTAATTATATTTGTTTAGTATTCTCCGAAGAGTAAGGAAGAATTAAAGGCAAGCATAAATGAATTCTGTTTGAACTAAAGACTAAAGCATGTTGTTTCCTTAATTTGACTGTAAACAAGCAATATGGAGGGTAATTTGATTATGTGGCTTCTAAAGATCTGCTGCAGAAGAAGTAAAAAGGAGGAGTAGGAATTTGGAAACATCCCAAATATTACATTTATAGATCTCCGGCGTTCCTAGTAGATGAATTTAGTTCTCGAAAGGAGGTACTTGGATGTTTCTAGCACATGAATTTCGAAAACCTGAGATAGCCAAAATCAGGTCTTCCGAGTGTGAAGTGCGTTAATGTGAAAAACCAGAGTGCGATACGACAGCAGCGCTTTGGTAGAGTGCCAGCTTCTAAAACTGAAGTAAGGGGGTTCAAATACTGAAGCATGTGTGCGTTTTTTTCTTTCTTGCCGGGTTCTATCTAAAACGAAAAAGCTTGCTTTCCACGTCTTCAGTTTTTTACAATATTCGAAAGGTATAGGATACAATTGTTTAGCTAATTGAAATTCTTTCACTTTACAGGTATAAACCAATTAATATTCATTTGGAATTCAATAGCTGATTATAACCAAATATAAGCACAACATTGTTTTCACGTGTATCCTATGTTTCATATTATTTCCACTGGTGCAAGCTTAGAGAGCTAAAATTGCTGTCATTAACCTGTTAGGGCGTTATTTAATGCTAGAGTAGTGTGATCTTAACCTACTTCCATTATTACTACCATCAGTATAAGATTTGTAACATTTGTTTGTCAAGAGCAAAAAGCCAATATGACCATTATGTAATTGAATTTTATAGCTATTTAAATACAATTTATTTGCAATAATTGCTAGAAAAAAGGAGCATTCTAGCAGCAGTGGATGTTGTTAAGTAAGTTAGTAGACATGTCGTCTACCATAAGTATTTTAATTGCATAAATTCCCTGTGCTAAAGGTACACAGTTATTTCTTTCTTGATCTTCTAAATTATAATGCACTAGTAAATACTTATTGATAGTAAAAACATCGTTTCTTAAATCAAGCTTCTAACAGTGTAGGCTACTATCGTACAAAATAATGGTGTTAATGAAGAACGTAAGATTCCAAAACTTGTCTCTCACCTGCTACTTCGGTAGATAAGACCCTTGACGCCATACGACCCTTGCTCCCTCCACCAGCATAGGGATGACCAAAGAACGCATACGCGACTCTTTCTTTCGAAACGTGACCCCAGTTCCTTTTATGAGTGATTGTACCAGTAAACGACACAATCTTGGTGGAACCATGGTGGAATCACCTCTCATGACACTCTCCATAAGAAGTTGTTGAAACTTGTTGATTACATTTCTAATGATAGAGACGTCCTTGACCTCTGTATGAAGAGTTGGAATACCCAATTATCTGCAATGTTCTTAGAATACTGGACATATCAAGATATATGCTATGGTCTACTGTTACGCGCGAATTCAAATCGCTTTCGAAAGTATCGAATAAATCCAAGACCTTCCCCGCTCACTCTTGTACAAAATATTCGTAAAAATGCTTATGTTCTATCCACTCCATATTAATCGAGATAAATATTTGTAGAAATGATTCTATTGCATGTTTCCTTGTAAATGCAGTAGGAAGAGGAATACAGTAGGCTTAAGCTATAGTCAATCCTTTAAGAGCAGGTCGCTATTCAGTGATATTCCATTCTGCCCAAGACAGAAAAGAAAAAAGAAACAACGACTTCCCATTTGAAAAAAGTATAAGTATAGGAAAGTTCAAAGAAATAAAAAGGAATATCTCAGAAACTGTTCACTCCAAAGAAAATGTAGTTCACCTAAATTGTGTTTTAACGAGAACTACATCTTTTGTGCAGTACACTTTGTCTGTCTATTACGGTTTATCAGTTATGCAAAAGCCATCGAGTATGAAGAGGACTTGTGAGGTCATTACCAGAAAATTCAAGTATTACGCTCCATTTGGCACGAAAATATCTTAAACATGTGACATTTCAATTTAAACCGTTAGAGCTATTCTTTATAAGATCAAAACTTTCAAAGGATGTTCCATCGAAAGGGTGAGGATTTTCTTAAAAATGTGTTTCGAATCCTTGAAGGATTATGAATTTAAATACCAGCTTTGGTATCTAACCGACTTTTCGTTCTCGAGCTATGTTGTTCACAGACACATGCACTCCGTTTCTGTCTCTCTCTGGCTCTCTATCTCTCCCTGTCTCTCTCTGTCTCTGTCTCTCTGTCTTTCTCTCTCTCTCTCTCTCTCTCTCTCTCTCTCTCTCACACACTCACACACACACGCATATACACACAGACACACACCAAGGGCATGTGGGCGGACGCTTTTCTAAAATGCTTTCTTTGGTCACAGGGGACCTTAAAACGTACATATCCAGTGACATCTTAGTATTCAATTTTGGTGTGGAATGCAATACCTTCTGCACCTACTATGAATGTACTATGTGGTAGAGAAAGCAACGAGGTCCGGGTGTACGTGTGTGCGTGTGAGTGTGTGTGTCAGTGTGTGTGTGAGTGTGCGTGTGTGCGTGTGTGCGTGCGTGTGAGTGTGTGTGTGAGTGTGTGTATGTGTGTGTGAGTGTGTTTATGTGCGTGAACAGCATATCTTCGAAGGGTAAAGTCGATTTAATACCAAACTTGCTTTTTAAATTCTTCGAAGGATTTTACACGAATATTTTCAAGAAAATATCTACCCCAACCCCAAATATCTATGTTTAAGATATTTTCTTGACAAGTGAAACCTATATCTTGAACTTTCTGAAAAAGGCCTCTGAAGTCCCCTTTATTCTTTATAACCTTTGGTATAATTACTAAACCGCAAAAGATAGACAAAAACTTACTGCAAAACGAATGTAGATCTCATTAAGGTGTACAATTCATGTGCAATATAAGTCGCAAATAAGAAGCCGTTAAGTTGTTCCCCTGATCACTCAAAGGTAAATTCGTCATTCAAATATGTCACGTCATGCACTCATAAAATATTTGTACCCACAGGAAAATAAGACTTTTAACAGTAGTTTGTTGAGGAATTTGTGGAGAAGGTCATGTGAACGTAGCACGTCAGATATTTTAAGAGGTGTCGCCATTCAGTTGTTTCTCGCCTGTCATGAAGTGAGTATGGAGTTATAACGCCAGGATACAAACATTTCACTTTCGCTTCAGCCAGCCATATCCTCTATCTACCACGAAATATGTAATAAAATATTTTTCGTAGAGTTTTAAATAGACTGACAAGCAGAGGACGCTAAACGCTAAATCACCGTAAGATCCTCAAATGTGTCAATTTTTCAAATTAATTTCAACTTGTTTATTTAGCAGCACAAATGAGAGTAAATTAATGAAATTGTGGGTGCCGCATCTAAAGGATCGTAGTAAGTACTATTCCTGCTATTTGACACTGGCAGCACCAAACCTGTGTTAGGATTAGAAAGTTTGGCCGCGAGGATCAAACCACGACCTCCTGAATGCGGGTCACACATGTTTTACTCCTGCGTCACCTCGCTCTGTTGCTTAGGACTACATACTGGAAATACAGTAGGCTATACACATACTGTGT
>CM060962.1:241108873-241278873 GCA_030765045.1 Tenodera sinensis
GTGGTGGTGGCGGTGGTGGTGGTGGCGGCGGCGGCGGCGACGGTGGTGGTGGTGGTGGTGGTGGTGGAGGTGGTGGTGGTGGTGGTGCTGGTGGTGGTGGTGGTGATTCAATTGAACGGTAGTTCTGATTAGCATTTAAATGTAAGGAATATGTAATGTGATTCGAAGCACGTTGCAAGTTCACGCGTGAATATGTATAGGTTGAAAGGAAAGATGGCAATACTCGTAGCACATGAAGAATTACGACTTGATGCGAAAGAATTGGAACGGTCATATCTTTATGTTATGAAATTTGTTGGTGTTTGTACTGAAAGGTGAACCATAATAATTATTTTTATTTTTCAGTAGATGTGTATAGCTTAAGTAAAAAAACAGCTTATTTTGTTTTTGAAAATTAGGATTAGTTAAACATATTTCCTCGCTTCCTTAGGACCTGAATTTAACAGAAAAACTCTAAATATTCCAAATTCAAATAAGCTGGAAAAAAAAAAAGGAAAACGTTCATTTCTTTCAAGTTCATTTTATAGGTGGAACTAAAAATCCAGAGTAAAGTGTTGTTTGTTCTGTATGTTAACTCTGAGCTAGGTCTCCCCTTTCAGTAATTAGTAGGTAGTTGAAGTTTTGTTTAGTTTTCCTTTTTCTCCGCAGAAATGCTTTTACATCCTGTCTCCGAGCCAAAGTGAAGTGAAACGCCATTGTTTCGTGGTGCACTTCCTTTCTCGCGAATTTATTCTCAGGGAAACGGTGCAGCAAAGCAACAGGTGGTTTATGAAAGTGAAGGAAACGAAAGTGCAAATAATAGTTGGAGGATATCTAATTATTAAAGGGTGCTTAAAAACCCATTAGAGTTTTAGAAATAACATTCTCTCTCTTCCAAAGTTTGCACGTTTAAATACAAACGCTTTAGCCCGGGTTTTAGTCTTGTGTGAAAACATCGGCCCACTCTTCAAACAAAAATTCCAGCTATTTTGGATGCTGGTACTGAAGTTATTCACAGGAAAGTTTAATACATTGCTAAATAATATAACCATAATAATGCTGCTTATCAAATAACAGTTTAGATCTAACGTGTGCACCTCAGATTTCCATATGTATTTGGTAGCATCTCCAGAGTGATAGCAGCAGGAAACATTCTAGTTTCTTCGACACAGATCATGTACTTTGTGTTTTCCTTATAGAGTAAATCCAAAAGGAATCTAGGAAGATATATCATTAGTTCAACTCAACCAATCCAACACTCAGGAGAACCGGAAATGTAATACCAGGCTATAAAAGTCAATGACATAGCCGTGATTTGAACCGCGGGTTTTTCAGCCTCCTTAGAAACCTCCAATAGAACACTAAATTCCCCAACTGATTCCCATTTTTGCCGGTAAACCACAAGGAGCTCTCAAAATCGTTTGAAATGACATACCCAAATGGCAACTTACCTAAAGTACATTTATTTCGATTAGGGTAGTTCGAATTACTGAGCACTGCCAACTGAGGAAAACGAAACCTAAGAACTACATGTATTCGGATCTTATCTTGTTATTTTTAACATTAACAAATTACCTTTCTTCTGGAAAAGTAAATTAATTATTAAAAGAATAATTGTTAAAAACGTACTTGTCAAATTGAAAAAGTGCTATTTTGATTGTTCATCGATTGTGATGTTAAATAAAATTTATGGGATACAGTTGGCGACAGTATGACCAAGTGATAATTTGTACAGAAGAAAAGAATGACCAAGTGATAAATCGTATATTATAATTTAACTCCCCAATGTATGAAGTATTCAATGGGGCGTGTTACCTCAAAATGAATCTGAGATTTCCATGTAGTTTAGCGAGAAAAAATGCGAGTCAGTTGGAGAATTTAATGTTGCTCCGGTACGGTGCCGTGGTAACTCTTTGAGCCACCGGATGGAAATCACAAAATCCATGGTCGAAATCCCGTCTATGACATTGAACTTCTCAGTCCATTTCTATCTCCACAGGCTTGTCCTACACAGATTTTCTATAAAAACAAATTAATTGCCACTCAGAAGAATCATCATCCAACTGTTTCACTTGATGCCCCAACACTTTCCTATTATTGTCTTTTTTTTCTGTAAGAAACAATAATAGTAGAAAGAAATATATTTATACTATATATTTCTTTCTAGCTATTATTTTTGAAGCTGTTCCTGTCTTAGTCTTTCCATACTGTTACCAGTAACTTGAATTTCGCAGGCCAATTGTGATGTCCGATTTTCTGTTGAAGCCGTGAAGCTATATTTATTATTGGCTATGTCATCTAACGGCATTGAATGTGCTTTTACGCAAATGCCTATATTTAAAGTGACCTGAGTTGTTTGACCCAAAATCCTACATATTAGGGATAGATAGCTAAGGGTAGAGGCTACTCGCGGTAACGGCGGAAAGGAGAATAGCTAAGGCTGAGACCGTCTGAGAATATTTCCAAGAAGTTTACTCTATTTGCATCGGCTGTAAGGGCCTAATCTCGCTACTTGAGCACGTGCATACACCTGTGTTAACTGAGCTGGTCTTGATGTTCACAAAACAGCGACAGCGTGACCGACAGGAGATTGAGGGATACTAAGACTTAGATGAATAGCTTATATTGCTTCTTGGTGCAAAGGCACCAGCGGTTTACTGTAAACGATTCCCAATCTGTTGTGGCTTCAACACTTTCTCACATGTTGCATATCTTCCTCATTGGTTCTGGTCTAGGTGAAGGATCGTTACAATATTAGGTACAAATTGTTTTATTTACGTAAGAGCTCAGTCCTTTACTCAAACGCTATGTTTACACGGGGATAACTATGGTTAGAAAAACCCCAAAGCACAATAGAATGTAGATTCCGGGCTTGAAGGTCATGGTTCAACCTATGGAAATTGTAGCAGTTCGAATTCACGCCACAGAAATAGGATACGCTGTTTTGTATAGCTATAGGTACTGGGCGGATTTTAATGCTGGTATCTCTCAGAGCATGTGGCATGCAGAGGAACCAGCAATAGCAGATTATTTAAACAATAACATGATGCATCAAGTTTCACTGGAGAAGGATGTATTTTCCGTAAATTCTTCCCAGTACAACCAACAGTAACAAATTTTAAAAGTCCTATTTCCAACAGCTTCTTATTAGACTCACTGAGTGAACAATTATAATGATACAAGATTAGGCGAAGAAACCTCTCATATAATATGATTAATCAATTACAATTTCGTTCTACTTCTTATAAGGAATCCAAATCGAAATCGGAGCATCTGAGAAAAATTAACTTTTCTGTAACTATATGTTGCTAAGGGAAAAACGTTATGCGCTTCTACGTTGTTTTTAAACTGGATTACCGAAAAGGCTTGCTCTTAGAATAGTTTGCGAATATTTATTGAAAATAAACAACAGAGCTATCTTCACTTTACATAAATGTAAACGTTAAATTACAAAGAGAAACGCATATTAAATGGATATTGGATAAAGGATTACATAACACCATAAGCATAACGATCCATATGTAAAATATAATAAAGTTAATCCTATATAAACAAAATCAATAAATTAATAAATCAAATAAGGTGAAAATTATTAAATTTAATCGCTGACATTAATTCTTGCCACAACTGCCCCTTTTTTACTTGCGTTTGGGTTTAAATTAGTAAGAAATTCACAATTATCCACTACCAAACGCCAAGTAAAGAAACAATTACCCTCCTATTTGTGCTATACAGTATAATATCGATCAACATTTCAGTACATACATATAATAATACATTTTTATATTATCATCATTGACATCAAGATAGGCCAGGCCAGTAATATAATTTTTTGGCAATTTTCTGGTAAGTTTGGCTCCGAGACATAACCAAAAAGACATTCTTATGTTGTACCACCTCTGTAAAACTGTGAACGACTCAGGAGTTGATTAATTTTTCCTTTGGACTGTATCCACGCAGAACACTTGTTTACAGACCTCATTAGCAATGTTTGTATAAGGCTATCACATTACTTGTGTAAGAAAATAGAGGCTAGAGTTGTCATATAGCTAGAGAGCTCTCATCTCCCTTCCCTTCCCTTCCCATCCCTTCCGGCAAGTGTTTGATATTTGTTCGCGCCAAATCCTTTGTTATGGGAAATAAGAAATAATAACAGTCTGATTACTGAATCTCGCTTCAGGCAAAGCGTTCTTGTAATACAGACCTTTATTTTCCCTAGTTTTAATTTGGCACCATTTAATTTTCTCTCTGACATATGCTGGTGAGTTTTTTCGTCTTTTCTAGCATTCACTTTACGACCATATTAATTTTATAAAGAGAGAAAATCTGTACGTATGTGCGTAGGTGTAGCGATCTGAAAAACCGCTCAACCGGTTTTTATAGTTTTTTCACTTTTATATGATCTTGAAACATCTCATTTAGTCTCGTAAATTATTAAAATATTCAAAATTATTTACAAAGCTTTTGTATTTGCATGCAAACGCATTGGTTTTATAAAAGAGCATTCTCCCAAAATGGCTCAGGCTTTTGGCTGCAGATGCCATGGAGTAGAAAATAAATGTTATTCCCAAGAAAATACATGTTAAACAAAGCAAATGCCGCGTATATGTATATGACTATCACTTAGCAACTAAGTCACAAGCAAAAGAAAGGAAAAAGAATTGAATCTGCTTATAATAATACGGCACACATGCTATAGCACGCCATCCCTCAAGTAACAACGTTTTGCTCCATTTCCTTCGCATGTTACAATCTAGATCAGGGTCTCCCAAAGCTTCAAATCGCA
This sequence comes from Tenodera sinensis, assembly GCA_030765045.1. Lineage (NCBI taxonomy): Eukaryota > Metazoa > Arthropoda > Insecta > Mantodea > Mantidae > Tenodera > Tenodera sinensis. Next base: position 241,113,639 of record CM060962.1, read on the forward strand.
CCGGGTGCAATCCAGGTTGCAGAGCTTCCTTGCACCGTGCGTTGTGGCAACCTGCAGAGCGACGAAGTGAAGCACGTAAGTTGATAGTCGGCTCGCTTATCACTGAAATAGGTACCTGCGATATAACTACCTAATAATGGAGCGAACTGCCCCAAAGAAAGCAACGAATGCCGGAAGTCAATTTATATCAGAGTGGGAACTTTCTTATTTTTTTGAAAGTCATGACGATAGACCCAGGTGCGTCATCTGCAGCACAAAAGTCACGTGTGTAAGAAAATTATGTGTTGAAAGAAACTATAAGAGAGTACACACACAGAAACATATGGTATAATCATAGCATGGGGGGATGCAAGAGAGGGACAATTATTAGAGAGGTTGCTACATGTTTTAGAAGTGCAGTTTTTTTATCCAAAAATGAGCTTTGTACTAGTGCTTTCTAGATCAGTAGAACAAAAGACTAGATTTGGTCATAAAAAACCAATTAACCGGTTTAACAATGCACATCGCGCGTAAACGTTACACGAGAAGAAGAAGTAGCGCTGGAAGCATGGAAGAGTGAGAAAAGCGGCAAAGCGTGCACGAGACAAGCCTAAGGAAAGAACGAGGTCAACTTTTCGTAGGTAGTCGCAGTTTGCATCTTGCACCGTGCATCTATCCAGAGAGACCCTGACCTGTATCGTGAGCAGGGTCTGTTAACTAATTGAAAAACGAGAGAATGTGTTGTCCAGCTAACATTTGAAATCACTAAATCGACTTTTATGATCAACAAGTTGGAATCTTATTTTTCTACATGGTCGCTGATAACGTATCTAGGGTATTTATCGACTATACAGCATTTCTAGAACATTGCAAAGTGTAGGGGAGGTTAAGAAAGTCGGACGTTCCACCAATGTTACACAACCATTTGCCTAAATTTTTCATCAGCTAATAGTAATGCGAAATTATAATGCTGTGCGAAATTACGTTTATGAAGAGAAAAGGGCAGAAATCATTCTAAAAATCTCATTGAATGGTGAATGGTGTTTAAGTTTATTTGGGTAAAAGTCGTATTAATCTCTCTACTGTAATTACACATAGAACGGTAAATTAAATTAATTTAAAAAGCTGACCGTGCAATACCGCGCAGCCAGGTAGTAGGATAAAATAAACAGTTATGTAAAGTACCGGATGCTTTAACAATATCGAGTTAAGAAGACCGATCTGTTAATTTTCTCAATCCCTTAGTATTCTACTGAGTGTTTTGAATTATTTACTACATTTTATTAACTTATAAAGGCTTACGGTTGCAAAGCTTGGTGCAGATATGTTGAGTCGTTCCTGAATTATGCGTTTAAAATACAAATTTAAGTTACTTTACAAAAACCAAAAGTAAGAGCACAAAATGCACCTTACATTGCAGTTTTCATAACATGTTAAACATATTACAGATTTATGTTTCTTATTTGAGCTAGAAAATAATTTTTCAAGTAAATATAAGTTTTGAGATGGTAGAGTAAGACTGAAAAATTGAATACCATGACCGGGATTTGAGTTACATAAATATACGTTTACTTGTGAGTTTCAACTTTAGGAAAATGTACACTTCTCCAACTTGGAGGAAATTGGTGACACCCATTTAGATTAGATTAATATTGAATAGTTAATTTTATTGAGCTCGCATTGGGGAAACAATCTCCAAAATTTCACTCTGGTAACTTAAAAATTGCATCAAAGGACCACTTTAAATGCTGATAGTGGTAAATGTTCTAAACATTACAACCGAAAAAAAAAAAAAAAAAAAAAAAAGGAAAATGTGCTAGTATGATATGGTTAGAAATTCTACTTATGATGCATATTTATGCATTTTTATTAAACAGTGTACACTTTTACCTAAAATAACTTATAAACTGATAAACATATGTCCAGCAAATATTGCAAAAATGCTTTTAGAAAGTTTGGAAAAAAAGTGACTATTACCAGAAAGAGCCTCTTAGGGCAAACACGCACCACTTTAAATGCTGATAGTGGTAAATGTTCTAAACATTACAACAGGAAAAAAAAAAAAAAAAAAAAAAAAAAAAAACGGAAAATGTGCTAGTATGATATGGTTAGAAATTCTACTTATGCATATTTATGCATTTTTATTAAACAGTGTACACTTTTACCTAAAATAACTTATAAACTGATAAACATATGTCCAGCAAATATTGCAAAAATGCTTTTAGAAAGTTTGGAAAAAAGTGACTATTACGAGAAAGAGCCTCTTAGGGCAAACACGCATTCCTCTCAGAGTTACTCACATTATTGCCTCACTTTCTCATTTTTACTGCGATGGCAAAAACATTTACACGAAAACGTTCCTAGAGAATCTAACGCCATAATAAGTCAGAAAGTCTAAATTGTAACCCTTTTTCTAATTTTGCCCAAATTTTACCGACCGGTTCCCTTAAATAAGATTAACCCTCCGTCGGTAACAGGGGCTACGCGTAACCCCAGACAAAATTGTTTTTGTTGGTAATGTTGGAATTTTGAATGGCTCGCGCTTGTTGCTTCTTGTATTCTTCTACGCAGTCCAAGTGCTTCATTCGACACAGCTGGTTTGTTCGGACATCAGCTTTGTAATCAGGTATATTACTGTCGGAGTAATAACCCCTGTCACCTTCCGTGTTTATAATCTTTTTACATCATATCTTCCAAAAGGATGTCTTGAAAGGTAAATGGTCCAGATTTTTTTTTTTTTTTTTTTTTTTTTTTTTTTTTTTTTTTTTGTGATTTTGTGCTTCATACATTGGAGGAATGTGACAGGCTCTAACTCTGATGATGAAGCCTCCTCAGGTGAAGAAGACAATGTTCATTTCCCATCTAAAGGTAGTTGTGAAGAGGAAACTGGCCCTTCCGGAAATAAGGGGGTAATAAATGCATCTTCAAATAGAATAGAAGGTAGCAATTGCTTTTATTTGGACTTTCATGCCCCCACCTTCCAGCAAAACTCAGTGCAGGAATATTGTCAAAATTCCTAAAGCCAGGCAACAAACCACTAGCTCCGAAACTGATGCCTTCAAAATTGTCACAAAACAAGAAATGATTCATATTATTGTAAAGCATACTAATGAGGAGGTTAATAAGAAAAGAGCTAACTATAATAACCAGATATGTTTTTGAAACCGAGTCACTGATAATGTAGAGATTACTGCTTTGACCGGTCTCCTCTACATAGCATCCTCTCCTCATGCCTACACTGTTCCTAGAGGCACTCGTCGCTGACCACTTAGGTTGTTCTAGGAAACATTAGATCAAGCCGGCATTAATGCAGCGAGTAGTAATTCTCAACAGAAGATGAAATGAAAAGACTTTTAGAAGAACCTAGGAATGCAGCTCACAAAGCCCTACTTGACTAGCCGCCTTGAGAAAATGTACCACAAGAACTTTCTTCAAGTATATCTTCACTTCTAGGGCACAAACCCTTCTTCAATATGAAAGACTCCAGAAGCAATCAAGATGTCCACGTGTCCAAGGTTCAAGCATTAGAAATATAAAACTGCCTGTGGAAAGTGCAGTAATTCAACTCGTAACACTGGCGTGGAATATGCATTCACTGATTTCAAGACCAATGATCGAAACATAAACAAGTAAAGTAAGAATTATTGTTATCTAAATGCCACTGCAAGCCTCAAAGTGGCTGTTAATAAATCAGTTCCATTAAAATATAATTTGTTTCATTCCTGAGATACGAAAGAAACCGTGGAGTTATCAGTAACTCCTGTTACCTTTAATGGGTGTCATATTTATATTACCTGCGGAGGGTTAAGTTGAAATGGGAGCATACATCGTGTTTTAATGTCTAGCAAGCCCATTTAAGATTAAAGAGATTGAATTGGTAATGAGAGAGGCAGCCAAATCATCTTCTAGAAAACTGAAGCCGAAATTGTGAACGCCATAATTATGGATATAATACTGCATCATATGGCGGAATTAAATAATCAGAAAATATTCAAATCCTTACATGTATAAAGCTACAGAATCTCAAGGATTAGTTGTGACTAAAATTGTCAAAAGGCACGAAAAGGCACAGACAAGTCATTAGGGGCGAGCTTCAGGTAGTCAAGCGAGGCCTGGTAAGACCTGTTTTCCTGGAAATCGCTCAGTGCCGGGGTTGAGCCGGAAAACAAGGGATGGTCGTTTCTTCGAAACCCTGTTGCTAATTAGGAAGTGAAACGTATTGAGAGCGCCATTACGCACAGAGACTTGCCTGCGAGAACCCGGAGAGAAAGGGTCGTTTAGACTTGCCCTCCAGAAACTGGCGGGTCAGTACACTTGTCGACCAGATCTCCGAACGAGCACTTCAGTCACGGGACTTGCATTCCGGATCCTCGAGTGTGAGGACACATTATATTTAATAGTAACAATCTTCGGTCTTAGTCAAGACACAGTAACGACTTAACGTTGTTAATAACGATCGGCAAATCTCACGCATTCCTATTTTGGTGAGAATAAAAGTGTTTCAACGAGAGTTATGGTTTTTATTCGCAAACACCCACGCATACCCTGAGGTTAAAATCACATGCCAGAGCAGTCGGAGCAGAAATCACCAGAAAGCAGCATTCCGCGTAGGATAGCGGAACGGAGGAGTGGGTAATACCGCATCAAAGCTTAGAATGAGGTTTGGACACTACGTTTCGGATTCATGTCCGCCATGGAATCCATTCAAGTTGAAAATACAATGAGAGAGATCATACAACACGAGTTCGACTTATGGATGAAAAAATTAATTCATAAATTGGCAACTCAATGCCCCCTGATCACATTAGACAGAGAAAAATAAAATCTGTTGTCTTGCACTCACAGGACTCTATTCTTGTACAAATTTTCTTACAGAGGTTTATTCTCTATTTTCCTCAAGTTAATCGACATAAACATTTTCAGAAATTACGAGTAGGTATTTCTAATTTTCTTATAGGTATAAGGGGAATATAGGAATGCAGATATTCCTTTTTCAGAAAAGCATAACTATTGTAAAATTCAAACAAGTAACAAGGAATACCTTGGAAATGGTTTGCTCCATTAAAATATGTACCTGACATACATTATGTGAAGAAGATGTGCAATTTTTTTTTTTTAGTAAAATTTTGTCTTTGGCAACGGTTTTGCAATTATGCAAAAGTCATTCTGAATGAAGGAAAATTCAAGGTATACACTTCATTTGTCATGAAATGCTTTAAACATATGGTATTTTAATAAGGACCGTTAGAGGCACTATGAGGAAGATCAAATGTTTCGTGCGGCAGGATTTTTATGGTGTTCGTGGCGGTTTGAAATAATTACTTTTATATAATTAACCTCAGCTACGACTCTTTCTCTCGTAGGTGATCAGAGCTGTAGCTTCTGAAATAATTACGGGTGAAATCCTTATTATAAGCATACCAACATTTACGCTGCCACTTTAAAATCGTGTATTTTACAAATATTCCTTCAGGTAAGCAACCACATATGTCCATCAAGTATTTCTTACTATTTACGATACTGTCGTTCCCATTCCTTATTTCTTTAAACTTAAAGTGTTGAACATTATAAGGGTATCTGGTATAATCTAATATAATGACACTAGCCAACATAATATGCTTGCGGGCATACCCCATAACCAGGGAGCAACTCCATCAGCAGCTAAAGCTGAGCTCCATGTATACTCCCAACAAAGAGTTTTTCGGCTGACAAAATTACCCCCTATCAAAATTCTAAATTAAAAAGACAAAAACTTTTAAAATACTCAATTACTGTATCCTGTGAGTCATTTGTTAAGGGTCATAACAGCTTTCTTCTAAACCAAAACAACCTAAAACTATTAAAGCACCATCTTTATATATCCCTTCAAATATTTTCTTATCTGCGGTTAAACCCTAATGGGGGTAGGTGCGCAGGAAGAATCATCAGGCGGAACCTCAGCCTGCCAGCAGTTCGTGTCGTGTAAGCCGCGAACCCAACCCTCTGATCTTTCTACTCCCGATCTCCCAGAATGGCCAATCGAACTAGGTCAGGTACCTCTTTCCGGATTGCGTTCTGGAACACGCGTGGACTGACCGGCCAGGTGGGCGAGTTATCCCACGTTGCCCAATCCTATCTCCTAGACGTCATCTTGGTCGGTGAAACACATCTCCGTCCAAATGTCCGCTTCCGCATTCCGGGCTACATCTGCCATAGAACAGATCGTCAAGGTTGCCCTGGGGGCGCAACGGTGTTGTTCGTTAGGCACAACGTGGTCCATCGTCCAGTCCAACTCCCACCTCTTCAAACCTTAGAGGCAATGGTAGTCACTTTGGAACTCGATGACACGGAAATTTTGGTAGCCTCTGTATACCATCATCATACCCAACGACTACCTCTCTATCTTGGCCCTACATCCCAGTGCCATCATGGCGGGCGACTTCAATGCCAAGCACCAGCGCTGCCATTGTGGTCGACGGGCGGATGCCAGAGGCTATGCAATCATCCGCCTCAATGACGGGACGCTGAACTTCGTGTACACGGCCCATGGCAACCCACACACCATCCGCGAGGCCGAGGACTACCTTCTGTCATCGAGTTTGTATTATCAAGCACTTCGCATTTCAACTCACCCTCACATTAATCAACACTCTTCAATCAGACCACAATCCAGTGTTCACAGAAACCAACACCCAGATTTCCAGTCATGACAGCTCGATTCAAACTCGAGAAACCGACTGGGAAGACGTACGCAATTACCTCCGCAACTTCATCCAACCCAAACCCAACTCCTCATCCGCCGCTCCTGGGTGACACTGAGACCCTACCACTGACACCGCACCCTTCACAGCCAAGCCTTGCTACGGCGCTTGCGCCGACAGGTCTTAGTCCGCCTGCACGAGCACCAAGTGCAAGCGTGGGAGGACAAGATGGCCAGCCTGGGCACTGAAAGTGGGAACGTGTGGAAGACAGCAAAAGGTCTTCGCAACCGTCAAGGCCAATACACCTCTCCACTCCAGGACACTCTAGGCCTGGCCTATGAGCCCTAAGTCAAAGCAAATATGCTTTCCGACTACGTGCAACGTACCGTGTGTCCAAGAGACGACCTCCCGGACGACCGATTTTCGGAACGTGTCCAGCAGGACGTCCGTCGAAATTTTCGATGCCCCGGAGAACGCGGAATGACTCCCGGCAATACGCCCTAGTGAACTCCATGGCGCACTCCAACACCTGATACCCAAAAAGGCTGCGGGACCTGACGGGCTGACCTCCTCAGGCTTCGCCATCTTCCCTTCAACGCCGTGCTCTTTCTGACTAGGGTGCTCAACATGTACCTTGCCCTGCGACACTTTCCCTGAGAGTGGAGAGAAGCCCGGGTGATCTGCATCTTGAAGCCCAGGAAAGGCCCGGTATACCCCTCCAACTACCGATCCATAAACCTCCTAACCACTCTCTCGAAAGTACTCGAGAGGATGGTCTTAAACAGCTTGTCCCCACTGCTGGGGGACATTCAAGTAATCCCTGAGCACCAGTTCGGGTTTCGTCCTGGGCATTCTAGACCTCAGCAGCTGCTGCGATTGGTGGAGGCTGTCCTGAGTTTCCAGGAACGCGCCTTCACTGTAGCAGCGTCTCCAGATGTCTCTGGACGTTGAAAAGGCCTTTTCTAAGACCTGACACGCGGGACTCCTATTCAAATTAATCCAACTGAGACTACCCACACAAATTATCAATATCATACACAGCTTCCTCAGACATCGCAAATTTATAGAAACAGTAGCAGGGAGAACATCTACACTAAGACCAATAAGAGGCAGAGTCCTCAAGGGATCTGTGCTGTCAACCACGCTATTCAGCGTCTATATGGCAAATTTTCCATCACAGCCACAGGTCAGCATAGCTCAATATGCTGATGTCGTGTTGCTGTTCTGCACCAACCAAGACATCCTCAGAGCCTTCAACCCCACACAGCGACACCCCCGCCTCGTCCAAGAGTGGTACCGGCGTTGGCGAATATCCGTTAACGCGGACAAGAGTCACACCATCCTCTTAACGAGCCGCCACACCCCCGCAGACTGCCCAACCTTCCAATTTCAAGGTCAAAGAATCGAGTGGAGGAGCTCCATTACCTACTTAGGAGTCAAACTGGACAGGGGACTAAGTTTCCCCGAACTCATCCGAGACCTCTCTTCAAGGACACAGGGGCTATTGCCTCTCTACCCCATGCTGAGGTCCGAGATGCCAGTCCACCTGAAGTTACATGTTTTAAGGGCTCTTGTAATCCCCCACATTCTATATGCCTGTGAAGTCTGGGACACGGCCGCAGGCAGCTTGATCCTGTGCCTCCAAAGGGCACAGAATATAGGACTCCGGTCCATCTTTTCTGTTCCCCTACCTTTCCCCGTGAGACTACTTCATGAAGCCTCATCTCTTCCATACGTGGGGAATGAAATTAGGCGCCGGGCAACAAAGTTCTTCGACAAACTACCAACTCACCAAAGCGTCCTGATTAAGTCTCTTGGGGGCTATGATCCCAGAATACGCCGCTTTAGGTCGTACTGGTTTCCCGGCATGGCTTGCGGGCTCCATAACTAAGGAGCAACTCCATCAGCAGCTAAAGCTGAGCTCCATGTATAATCCCAATCAAGAGCCGTTCGGCTCTCAGAATTACTCCCCATTCAAAATCCTAAATTAGAAACTTTAAAATTTTGATTTAGAAACTTTTATTCCACGAGAATGCAGACCTTAGTGTAACCTGATAGACAATTGTCAGGGGGCAACAATTTTCCCTCAAAAACCCCAACATCCTGAAATTTCCAACCCAAAATATTTCCTATCTGCGGTTAAACCCTGAAGGTACGCAGCAAAATACTTCAGGCTGAACCTAAGCCTGCCAGCAGCTTGTGGTCGTGGTATGCCTCGGAGCGGCTAGGTACTGCGGAAAGAACACCCGAAGGCGGCAAGCACCGTTCGACTCGAACCTCCTCTGGGCCTTTGGGACGCTCTGCCGGTGATTTACGGTTTTTGTAACTTTTGGAGAAGAATGGATATACCAAAAAGGTGCCATATAGATTTATTATTGCTGGCGTCTGTATGTCGCTGCCTTATCTGCCGTTCTTGCTCTCTGGTGAAATGGGGATTTCTCGTAGTATAAGAAACTTGTTGGTTAAGAACATCATGATATATGGAAATACACAATCATATTATAAATATCCTATTACCCACGGGATACCATCTCAGAGCTATGCGATGCCTTGGAAATTTCGTTATCCTTGTAAGGCCAAGAAATAAAAAAAAATAATAATTAAAAATCTGATGTGTTGCATCCACATGACTTTCTCTACTCTTGTACTAACCATTCTTACAAACTCTTATTCCTATATCTTCCTTCTTGATAGTTGAGATACACATTTGTAAAAATTATCTTATTGGCTATTTCCTTGTAGGTGCAAGGGGAATGTTAGAATACAGTAGGCTTTGTGCGATAGTCAAATGTTTGAGGTTCTGTTGCCTTTGCACACTTAATATATAAAAAAAATGAACAACGTTGATCCATTTCACGAAAGTTCTAAGTTTTCCAAAACTCACACACATAACAAGGAATATCTCCGAAATGGTTCACCGTACAAGAAAATTTATTGAGACATAAATTGTGTATTTTAGCAAGATCTACATTTTTCATAGAGTATAATTTGGTCTATCTCTAACGGTTTACCAGTTATACAAAAGTCGTCCAGAGTAAATACGACTACAGGGGCTATAGCCAGAAAATTCAAGATATACATTCATTTGTCATCAAAATATCTGAAACATATGACATTTTAATCAAAATCGTTAGAGCCATTTTCAAGAAAATCAAAATTTTCAATGTAAAGGGTAGTTTAGGGTGGGGCGGTTTTCTTCAAAATCTTCATGTCGCATCCTTGAAAGACATTAAACTTAAATACCAACTTTGGTTTTTAACCGACTTTTCGTTTTTGAGTTATGCTGTCCACAGACTGACAGACTGACAGACTGACAGACTGACACACACACAGACACACACACGGACCTTTTTCTAAAAATGCTTTTTTTGGATTCAGGGGGCCTCAAAACATGTATTTTCGGGGAAATCTTGACATCGAATTTTTGGGTGGAATACAATACTTCCCCTACTTACGAGTAGAGAAAGTAAAAAACGAATAACATATTCTTATTTGAGAAAAGTAAAAGTATTGGCAAATTCAAGCAAATATTGAATTATATCTCGCAAATAGTGCACTCAAAATAAAATAGAAGGATTTTACATAAATGGTACGTTTTAACGAGATTCACATGTTTATTACTTTATCTACAGGTAAGTAGGGGAAGTATTGTATTCCACCCAAAAATTCGATGTCGAGATTTCACTGGAAATATATGTTTTGAGAACCCCTGAAGAAAAAAAAACAAAAAAAAAACAGCATTTTTAGAAAAAGGTCCGTGTGTGTGTCTGTGTGTCAGTCTGTGTGTCAGTTTGTCAGTCTGTCAGTCTATGGACAGCATAGCTCAAGAACGAAAAGTCGGTTAAAAACCAAAGTTGGTATTTAAGCTTAATGTCCTTCAAGGATGCGACACGAAGATTTTCTTTGATTTTCTTGAAAATGGCTCTGACGATTTTTATTAAAATGTATATGTTTGAGATATTTTTATAACAAATGAAATGTATATCTTGAATTTTCTGGCTATAGCCCCTGTAGTCGTATTTATTCTGGACGACTTTTGCATAACTGGTAAACCGTTAGAGATAGACCAAATTATACTATACAAAAAATGTAGACCTTGCTAAAATACACAATTTATGTCTCAATAAATGTTCTTGTTGGGTGAACCAGTTCGGAGATATTCCTTGTTACGTGTGTGAGTTTCGGAAAACTTAAAACTTTCGTGAAATGGAACATCGTTCATTTTTATTACTTTCTCTACTGGTAAATAGGGAAAGTATTGTATTCCACCCAAAAATTCGATATCGAGATTTCACCGGAAATATATGTTTTGAGGCCCCTTGAATCCAAAAAAAAGCATTTTTAGAAAAAGGTCCGTGTGTGTGTCTGTGTGTCAGTCTGTGTCTGTCTGTCAGTCTGTCAGTCTGTGGACAACATAACTCAAAAACGAAAATTAGGTTAAAAACCAAAATTGGTATTTAAGTTTAATGTCGTTCAAGGATGTGACACGAAGATTTTGAAGAAAATAGACCCACTCTAAACTACCCTTTACATGGAAAATTTTTCGAAAATTTTAATTTTCTTGAAAATGGCTCTAACGATTTTGATTAGAATGTCATATGTTTGAGATCTTTTTATGACAAATGAAATGCATATCTTGAATTTTCTGGCTATAGCCCCTGTAGTCGTATTTATTCTGGACGACTTTTGCATAACTCGTAAACCGTTAGAGATAGACCAAATCATACTCTACAAAAAATGTAGATCTTGCTAGACTACACAATTTATGTCTCAATAAATTTTCTTGTACGGTGAACCATTTCGGAGATATTCCTTGTTATGTGTGTGAATTTCGGAAAACTTAGAACTTTAGCGAAATGCAACAACGTTGTTCATTTTTTATATGTTAATCGTGCAAAGAGAACGAATCTCAAAGGTCAAAAAGATTTGACTGTCGCACAAAGCCTTCTGTATTCTAATATCTCCCTTGCACCTACAAGGACATAAGCAATAAGATAATTTGTACGAATGTTTATCTTAACTAACATGGAGATATAGGAATAAGAGTTTGTTAGAATGGTTAGTACAAAAGTAGAGAAAGTCATGTGAGTGCAACACATCAGATTTTTTTATGTTAAGTGTGCAAAGACAACAGAATCTCAAACATTTGACTATCGCACAAAGCCTACTGTATTCTAACATTCCCCTTGCACCTACAAGGAAATAAGCAATAAGTTGTAAAAATGTTTATCTTAACTAACACGAAGAAGATATAGGAATAAGAGTTTGTAAGAATGGTTAGTACAAGAGTAGAGAAAGTCATGTGAGTGCAACATGTAAGATTTTTTATTTATGTAGCACTTGTCTGTCTCTTACTGTTCATCTTTTATGCAAAAATGAAGAGGTCTTCTGGGGACATTCCTAGAAAATTCAAGTGATGACTTTGAAAGTGCCATTGAATCGCCCGTTTGTGTCCGTCACTGGATACTGACTCTCTTATTGTGAGCTGATTCACATACCGATTGAAAGAGGAAGTGGGGAATAGCAACTAATTGCGCAGGTGTCTCAAAACAGACAAGGTTGGGCATCGCTGGTTTAGCATATTTGACAAAAAATCTAAACCTCACACGTACTCAAGAACTGGAATGAGCTCAACACTTCAAATGTTATTTATACAGTAGGGCCTGGTAAGAATATCCTTGCTTAAACAAGTTGTAGAGCAGTAAACCGGTTGGGGTGGAGGGAGACATGCCACTGGCAACTGTTTAGTAAGACAGGATGTCGTCTTAGACCTCCCATCCCCTTCCAGTGCAATGAAGCTGTAATGAAAGGCTAGAGGGGATCATCACCAAAATGTCGAATATCCCCCTAAAAATAACCCCACATGACACAAGAGGGAATGTTCAGTAATAAATCTAGAGGACTGCTTCCCCTTGCTTAAGACAAGATGGGGGTGTTGGCGCTAGGCCAGAGGATCGTTTCAAATCACATTCCGCATAAGTGGAATACAACAGATTCATTTGATGTGTTTCATATCAAATACGAGTACGTTTTGGTACTTAAGTTTGCACGAAACAATGCGGAAAAAAATCTGATATGTTATATTTACGTACAGTTTGTTCACCAGCTCATGCTCCCTGGCGGAAATACGAGTCAGTACATCAATAAACAATATCGAGGCATACAGGTGGATTTATGCTTCTGATTGCACTTACTACTTGCAGCCAGAAGCAAATATTATTTACTGATGATTATTAACTGACGTACTTACCCGTTGCATTCCTGCCAGAGACCAGAACTGGTGAGCTTGTTTCTTTCTTAAATGATGCATTTCTGTGGCACCTTTAGCATGCAAGGTAATATCGGCGGCTTTTTATCTTTGTAACAAATGCTGCATATTAATGATGTTTACTCGCTCACAGTGTCCTAATCTTTGGATTTGTACTACTTTCCGTAATTACATTAAGTTCACACACACACACACACACACACACACACACACACACACACACACACACACACACACACACACACACACTCACACACACACACACACACACACACACATACACACATTCGCACTGTCATTCATACCTGCATATTCTAGGGAGCATGGGAATAACTCTGGCTAAGGATCAATTCCCACCTTCCAGGCAGAAATCAAGCCCGGGACCTCCAGATTTGAATGTTTGCACGAAACTGTTATTACCTCATGTTAATCGAGATAAACATTAATAGAAACAGTGTGATTGCACTTTCCTTATAGTCACAAAGATATAATAATAATAATAATAATAATAATAATAATAATAATAATAATAATAATAATAATAATAATAATAATAATAATAATAATAATAATAATAATAATAATAATAATAATAATAATAATAATAATAATAATAATAATAATAATAATAATAATAATAATAATAATAATAATAATAATAATAATAATAATAATAATAATAATAATAATAATAATAATAATAATAATAATAATCATAATCATAATCATAATCATAATCATAATCATAATCATAATCATAATCATAATCATAATCATAATCATAATCATAATCATAATCATAATCATAATCATAATCATAATCATAATCATAATCATAATCATAATCATAATCATAATCATAATCATAATCATAATCATAATCATAATCATAATAATAATAATAATAATAATAATAATAATAATAATAATAATAATAATAATAATAATAATAATAATAATAATAATAATAATAATAATAACAATAACTATAGCAATAGCAATAACAATAGTAATAGTAATAGTAATAGTAATAGTAATAATAATAATGGTAATCATAATGATAATGGTAATGATAATGATAATTACATGATGATCATGATGATGATAATTATAATGATGATGATGATGATGCTGATGATGCTGCTGCTGATGATGAAGATGATGATGATGATGATCATGATGATGATGAAAACACCGATTGGTCGTAAAGGCAAATCGAACCCGCACTCTCACGAATGCACCCTAAGTTTTAATGTTTGTGCACCAACCATTACTAAACTGATGGCATCAATGATTTGCGGGAAAAAATCTGCGCCTTTAGTAAGCACATAAAGATCCTTGGAATTTGTTTACTAGAAAGGTGAAGCTTCACTGCGCGGAAGGAGAGCAGAGCATTCAAGCAACAATTACTTGTCACATTCGGTGTACATTACTGTGGATGGTTTCACGGCCTAAGTGTATGGGGAGTACATAGATATGAAATGGCCTGTGAGACAGTATCATTGCCTATACTGCTAATCAAACTGTTCCTAAATAATAGGTGGAAGAGGTGGAATCAAGACACCAGCATTAAGTTTGTTGGCATATATAAATAATAGGCATTAATTAATTCATTTTGTATAAATTATTGCACAACAATGATATTTCTGTACACATACCCTCTTAGTAATGTGCTCTCAGGTTCTTTAATGGCATTTGTATAGGAAAATCGTTAATCATATGTTTCTATTCTAAGTTGATGTCCACAGCACGCTACGAGTATGTTTCAGCTAAACGGCTACAGAAGCACAGTTTCTTTGTATCGCCAACACCCGAACCTAGTTGGAAATTGCACTTCCTTAGCTGAAGGTCAGGTAGTCAAATTTATTAAAACCCAATGTTGTAAACAGCTGCTAATCAAAATTCATTCATAATTCTAACAAATTCGTATAGACCATTTCCATACACGCATGTTACCAAGTGGTTACGTTAATAGTTGTAACTTCATTCAACTTCGTTAATGTGTACGCAGGCTTAAGTAAGCTTTAGCTTCGCCTTACGTTACAGTACAAGTACTACAAAGTTTTAAACTGTTCTTCAGCGGTATAATACACATAGCTTTTTCAACATACATGCTATACTTAGAATATGCAGGTGTGTTTAGTTATATCAATGTTGGTGCTACGAAGTTAGCTTCAATTCACTGGGAACACGGGACAATAACGGAGAGAGTTGCTGCACTGACGTACAATTATGCGTGTTGAAGTGTTGTAAATGAAAACTTTACTTGCTTCCATGTGAATCTGCTACTTCTTTAAAATTGGGATGTAGGTTATTGGCAAGGCATATACGTAACTGTTATGCAGATTATCGTCACTGATCCGAGATCTATACTGATTTTTCAGCAACTTGATTATGGAAAATGCCTGTTCGCCGAACGTAGCGATCATTTGCGCAGCATTGTCAATAAGATATGGAAGGTGTGAATCAGGAAGACCTATGAAGAATTCTACAGCAGTGAGAGTGCTCCATTCTTCAGTAAGTCGGTGGTCACATCTCAACTCTATTAGCTCCATTTGAATTGCTGTATCTTAACTCTCGTTACCTTTTACTGAAAGGGGCGTGTCAAAAATATAAAACTTTTTTTCTAATTTTTGTATATTGGCACTAATGTCAAATGAATTCTGCTGTTTCCAAGCTGAATCAAGATATTTGATATCGGAAACAGAAGACAGAGCCATGGCTACGTATAGGTAACTGAGTTCAGTGCGACGATTACTCCTAGGCACAGTGTCCCTCGCAGGGTGGAAGGAGTTCATCGTACAGTCGCTTGGCGCGCTGAAGGTCGAAGAGCGTGTTACCGTTGCATTCGGAGCGTTCTTGCCACTAGCAGCGTCTGTTGACATGACGGATCTACAACTTAACTGTGATAAAAGCAAGGTGCTCTCCGACAGGTAGCTATATAGTACAAGTGTAATAATACGCTCTATCACAACGCAAAGATTTACAAATCTCCAGAGACACAGATGACAGATAACGAAGCCGCATCAACGTCCAGCTGCACAAATATGCTGCCACCACGAGAGCCAGCAGAAAGCTACAATCAATCACCGAGGGACCACAACCCAGATCATCCTGCCACATAAAATTGGACCCCCAACTAATAGCAACGACCACTTCACCTGTTCAAAAGCATATGTGTTTCTACTCCTATATACGTTATATACTGTATAATGAAACCAGCCATCCACCTAACCACCTGTTGTAACATGCAATAAATCAGATCTGCTAGATCTTCAGCGATTTCGAATTCTGTGTTAATACCTCTAAAACCGACAGACTTGAGCAATATCAGAGATGTCTGTAGATTTATCCAGGGCTATTGAGTACCAAGAAAACATAGATGCCTTTTCTTGTAGCTGATTTTATAAATGATAAAGGGTATAGACAGAGAGGGGACACCTCGCTCACTTCTACCTACACAGATCTATCGTGGCTACCGCCCCCGATGAGGCAGGGATGAAATGAGGGAACCGAAGGAGCTTGACACAGCTAGACAAGCCACAGAGACGCGCGGAAGTCCCTAACAAGTGCTGAGATCTCTTCATCCCGGCGTCAAGTTCCGCCAAGCAGCCATCACACCACGGTTTCGAGTCGCACTGAGCGTCACCCCCCCCCCGACCTCCGCCAAGGCCGGCCAAACGCCACTAAGAACTAGGAGCAGCAGTTGCCATGCGCAATCGTCCACGCCATCTGCCCGCCACTGCCAACACTACACACCTGAAAGATAAAGAAATGGAATGAAGGGAAATGATGGAAAGGAAATTGTAGTATGAAATAATGCACTCCAGTATTCGCCTAAGTGACATGGGGAAACCATGGAAAACCCCATGTCAGAATCGAACCCACGACCTCACAAATGCAGATCACAGACGTTACCGCCTGAGCCATCCCGCTCGGTAGCTGATTTGATAAATTATAAGCCATTCTTTCAACTCGATGCGCCAATGTATTTTCTGAAACTTCACCTGCCTTATATTGTTGAGTTTTGTCAGAAAACAGTTCCTAAGTTATATTTCAAATGTACCTATTTATGTAATTACTGTTAGTGACTTGCCTTGTTTTGCCACCTCATCAACAGTTCGTAAACTTACTTGCGTAATGGCTTATGTTTCTTGAATATGTTTTCTAAAACTGTTTTGTTGAAATGAAAGTCTGCGTTTCAATGTTTCGAATTTATGTTCACGTACCTTGCCCTTGAATTTATCATGCTGTGCACCATGTTTACTTTTTCCCCTTAGTAGTGAGGAATACTGTATTCCTAACCAAGAGATTTCTCCGTATCGGTTTATGGGTTGATTGGTTGAACTTTGCAAGGCTTTAACTGCAGGCGTTTGCGAAACACGCACCAAAAAGTTTGCAGATGGCCGTTCTATGCTTTGTTTCCTTCAGATGCAAATATTATTAGTTTGCACATTTACTGATGTGACACGTGCCAGTTTATCGATCTTGAACAATGGTTACCAACGACGTTTTTAGCGTACCTACTCTAGGACACACTCCAGGATCGCTGATGCTACCTCCAGTGAGCTTCGGCGACTTTTCATTGTTATCAACCGGGCTATAGAGGCTTCACCTTTCATGTTATATAGACATTTGGAAACCAAATTCATAAGAATAGCCACATCCATATACTCTTTTATACCAATCGATTGTAATTACCTTTTCTTTAAATATTTATTTATTGTTGCTTAACTACTAGTGGTTTTTCTGGGACATACTGGATAAGTGTAATTGCCTTGTATTTAACGTGTACAAATTATAATAAAAACAAGGCCACATTTCTCTCAATTGAGTCATTTTACTGATACTTGGTAGAAAAACCCTCTAGTATAGTGCTGAGAACTCAAATGTAAAACAGACCTGGAATTGGATTGTGGAAACAAGAGGGAATATCGGTGCTCCAAGAGGCGTATGGGACGTGAAGCTATGCAAATGAGACAACTTCAAAGAAAATGAAAAGAGGAACAAGAGGGCACTGGGGAGCTAGACCGGGAAAATACTCAGATACATGTTCCAAAGAGTAACTTGTATAAATCCGGTCATTTCAAAACAAATTCCTTTAGTAAGGAGACCAAGTGAGTATGTATATTGAACGGCTTCTCAACGGATAAACGTCTATAAGTGTAATGCCCCCCTTAATGTTGTTACGTGCTTCCTGCTGATTACCAAACTAAATTGTCTCCATCTGTAATTTGCTTCTATTTTACAAATGTCTGCAGCTCCCAGTCCGTACATTACTTGGTATTTTTCTCGAGTACCTCAGTTTTTCCTCATTATGTACTTAATTTCTCCTGGTCCTAACTAGACAATGTAGTTTAGTTATCGCTCTTATATAGCTTGTTAGGCGTTATTCTCGAGGAATTGAACTTTACAACAGTAGGTAATTCATTCTGGAAGCTGCCGGTAGTCCAAATTCGAGATGGTTCTCATTTAAGGACAAGGGTGACTCGAAAAGTGTAATACAAGGGGTATTTTTTTAAAACTCCGATGGCACTGCCAGGCAGACAAGTAGCGATAGGAGTTGGGGGATTGCGCGATTTGATTGACTGTCTTCTGGCTACTGTCAGCATCATTGTCACGATGAACTGGTCAGTGAGAGCTTGGCTACAGGCACTTAAAGATGTCCGTTACCATAGGCTCCCCCGTCAAGTGCAAGTTACGCGAAGTTATGTTTCTACAGGAAGAGGGGTGCAGTGTACAGGAAATGCACCACAGAATGAGCCGTGCGTACCTATAGTGAGAACCTTGTGAGCAATGGCGTGGTGCAGGAAACTTAAGAGATGGCCAAATAGATGTTCGTGATGAGAATAGTCAGGGAGGGAGTTGTTTGTGCACCCTCCCTACAGCCAATACCAAGCTCCAAGTGATTTCTCTCTATACTCACAGTTGAAAAACTGTTTCGGGGGACATCGTGCAAGCTGGCTCAAAGGAGAGACGGCAATTGTTTTTGCAGTGTTGGAAAGCAGGTGCATAGGTATGACAAAAGTTTCAATCTTTTTCATACTATGTTGAAAAGTAGCTTATGGAAGCAGTGAACGGTTGTCAATAAAACAATTCTGCAATTCACATTCGATTTGCTTTCATGTCCTTGAAAAGCTCTTGTAACGTCTTCGTGTTACATTATTATAACGGTTACGAAATTTAGGGTACAGAAAGCAATTATCTCTTTTCCACCAAATATGCAAATAGTACTAAGCACTTGTTCTTTCTCTACCACATATATAGTGGATAGAAAGTATATTGCATTCCACAAAGAAAATTATATACCGAGATTGACCCGAAAATACACGTCTTGAAGCTCGTTAATCACCGCCCCCCTCCCCCCAAATGTTCGATTTGTGGTGTTCTGAAAAATAACTCCATGGGTTTTAATTAAAGTACCACCAGATTAACATATTTGTATGACAAATAAAAGGTACAACTGAACTTTATGGAAATAGCCTGTGAAGACTTCTTCATTTTGTATAAGAGGTGGCAAGCGAGTGACAAAATCTTGCTATTTAAAAAGTCATATGCTGTTAAAGCACATAAACTATGTCGAATAAAACCTTTCGTGTTTAATTACTTCCAAGATATCCTTTGTTGTTGACCTTTTATGTTCCATTTATACCCAGCCTTTACATGTAATGGTCATATTGGTGGCCTTTGGAAGATACTGCCTATGGGCAATGGTGTTAACTCGTATACAATGGCTTACCTTTGCGCTTTATGCTGTGGATCTCTCTCTCTCTCTCTCTCTCTCTCTCTCTCTCTCTCTCTCTCTCTCTCTCTCTCTCTCACACACACACACACACACACACACACACAAACACACATCCATGTTCTCATTCATACTTTCAGACTCTGGGGGAAGGGGGCAATAGATCTTGGCTAGAGAAAAATTCCCCCTGCCCAGGTGCCAGGTGTCGAACCCCAGATACCTCACACAGCAGGCTTTGTTATTGATTTCAACTTACAAATACTTCCGCTAGTTTCATAAATGGTAAGTGGCTATCCATTGTTGTTCATGATCATGTGCAGAGCATGCATATCAAAACCACCTCATAGCAATCCCCTTTTTAAAATATGACTGTCGCTTTAGCCCATGTATTCTTCTACCTTCAACAACATGTGTAGATTTATAATGAAGGATTATCTCGTTTAACAAGAAGTACACAGAATAATACACTTTTATAAGAATAATGTGTGGAATAGTGAGCAGAGAAAGTCCTGAGAATGCAATGCACATGATCTTTTTAAACTGCTGTCGCTATATGGTTGTTTCTCGTGATGTGGAAAGCGTATGGAATTTTAACTCTAGTGTGCAACAGCCATTAAATTTTTATACATTTCGCTGCCGCTATTCCCTTTTGTGACCGCCCCGGGTTCCATCCCCTGTACTGGCATGGGATTTTTCCCCGCTGGAATGTCTGGTCAGAGGTGCGCTCAGCCTAGTTAGGTCCCTGAGGGACTAAATGAGGAGCTATTTGATTGAAAAGCGGATATTAGTCGAGATGATCGCATGACCAGCCTGGAGGGACCGTGGGTGCTGACCACGTCCCACCTGCAGTACTGCACCTCACTCATGACGCCTGTGATGGGCAGAGGTGGGAAGTGCAGCGTTTGGGAAGTAGGCCTTGGCCCGGATTGGCTGTTGTGCCAGGGGGTTATTCACTTTTGTACCTATGTATAAAGAAATGTGTATTTATGCAAACTTTTATCTCCATTAACTTGTAGTGAAAAGAACAGCTAACTGTTGCAAGAATGGAACACAGTAGTTACAGAACGTTATATGAATATAAAAATCTACAATTTAACTTTCTCTAACACGTTCCTGCTAGGTAGAGGAGGTATTGCATTCCACCAAAATTTCAATGTCGCGATTTTAATGGAAATAAAAGATTTGAGGGCCCTTTAATCCAATGCGTGCACACGTATTGTGAGCCTATGTGTGTGTGCATGTACGCGCGTGTCTACACAACATTACTCAAAATTGAAATATCGAAGAGTACGATCTAACGATGATTAATATACCATACATTTAGGGCATCTACTTGAGAAAACTAACATCTTGAATAACTCTTGAAGTCGTCTTCATTCGAAAGGAATTTGTGTATAATGGGTAAACTTAAAATAGAGGGACCGAAACTTACTACACAATACATTTAGATCATTTTAAATACACAATGTATTGGAGCTAACCTTTTAGTAGCACCAGCCATTTCCGAGATATCTGCTGTTATTAGTTTAAACTGTTCATTTTTTTGTCATTTTAAAGAGTCTCTATTTGGTAATTGCTTTCGATGCTATGAGAAGATTATGAAATTTCAAGACTAGCGTACAGCGACCTGCTTTTAAATATTTGACTGTCCTCTATAGCAGTTGTACCTAAAAGTAAAATGTGGAATGAAACTAATTTGTGGAGATCTAGGAACGTTTCAAACCCCCCCCCCCCACAAATAATTAAGTCAATTATAAGACGCTCTTCAACTTATACCGGGTGGAAGGGAAGCCATTACATTAATTTAAACCAGTGATAGATCTCGGTATTTGGAACAAATTTTGTGACTTACC
The DNA here is from genome assembly GCA_030765045.1 of Tenodera sinensis. Taxonomy (NCBI): domain Eukaryota; kingdom Metazoa; phylum Arthropoda; class Insecta; order Mantodea; family Mantidae; genus Tenodera; species Tenodera sinensis. Next base: position 241,135,161 of record CM060962.1, read on the forward strand.
TTTTGCTCTCTGACCATTTCCTACCGAGATATTTTAGTTTTGTGGAAAGCAAGAGACAGACAAGCTAGCAACATTGCAGATTCTGTGGGTGTCACTTTCACTAGATCAGTACATAAACAAACACTGCGTCTCGTGAGCGTAAACGAATACCATGCTGTGTCCTTTTTTTATTCTGCCAGTGTAGGCCAATCAGAATTGTTATCTCAAAACATTGCAGCAACCTGCGTCCTGTTTGCAAGCGACCGACCTATTTACACGCTGAAGTCGATTCGGATCCTTGACCAACCTCAAAGTAACGTTGCCAAGTTTCTTTACGTTTGAAAAAGCTGCTCGGAATATTCCTTTAATTCTTTTAGGTAATTAATTATTTCGAAACTCTGTGTGACATCTCATAATTACTGCTTAAACTATGTTAGAAATAAGTTACTCTATGCTTCTTACAAGCAACAAACTACTATCTCCGTACATTCTTGTGAAATTAGACATCCAATTTGGAACAAAAACCATTCATTTTTTCAAAATCGGCTGATCAAACAACAAAATGTCATTAGACTTCTTTGTATGTAATGCTTCTATGAAATACATATTAGAAGGTATGTAATGATAAATTGTTCAACATTTTATTCAGTTCAGCAAATCCATTTGAAAATAATTTCTTTTAATCATTTATACGGCCATTTATTGTGTTTTATCATGTTTTATCATCTGCTACTTTCTATATACTTTTATGTTTGGTGTTAATATTTTTACTTGTTAGTACGTTATATAATTTTAATACCTTTTAACTGTTATGTTTACTTTCTCATGTTGGCAATGTGGAAGTTTCCCATTTTTAAGAATAAATAAATAGAAATAGATAGGAAAATAGCCTTTTGCAAAAATAGGTAGTATAGGCTAGTCCTATAAAATTAATGGAATAATGCAAGAAGTTAAGTTTTTCATGACTATTTTCTGACGCTTAGAAAGCTGAGTGCATATGACTCCTCTGTTGGCGTACAAAAGGCTAGTTTTAAAGCTTGAGAACTAATGAACTGGAAAGAGTTCTTCAGTTCCGATGAGCAAATGGAATGTGCTTGTATATCGCATCATACAAGCAACAACGCGTCAGATGTCAGTGTCAATCCACGTGTCACCGCCGCGTTTTTACTCAGTTCATATAACTGCATTGCATATGAGTTTGTAGAGAGGGCAGTTTTTATGCGGGCAACACTTCGTCGCCGACTGTCACAACCACGTTTCAAAAAAACTACCTCCATGCAAAATGTATCAAATGATGCAATGTCACATGCTTTTCCATCGAGACATGGAGGGAGGTTGAGTAGGAAAGCTCGCTTTTTCATGGTTAATTAAAATGCTGGTGAAATATTTAATTGTGTGGTTGCATGCACAGCTATCTTCCCAAAGGACATGACAGAATGCGTTTCCTGTTTAGGAATATACACACACGCGCTACACCTACTGTGCTTTTCAATGGGAAGGAGTTTGTCCTTGAGCGTCTCCAGGCCGGTAACCAATCGGAGTCCTGCTGTGTTGTCATATTGCTTTCCCCTTAAGTTGGGCTTGACGCGCGCCAAGAAATATGAAGAGTGAGGATAATGAGCTTGCAACGCTCTGCATGTAAACGTATCTCATTGGCTGCAGATCAGAACTCTTCCCATTTGAAAAGCACAGTAAAATAGTTCACATTACTTCCTCTTTACCTGATTACCTTCCATTTATGTAGGATTTACACCCCCGAGGGCTTACAAGCCAGTGCCTAAGGTCAGATGCCTATCGGAGAGCAGAAGAACCTATCGGACAGAGTGAAGACCTGGAAGCGGGTGGTCTGTTAAGCCCCAGTTATCATAGTGAATAAGAGAATGGTATGAAATGCAGGCGAAATCGATGAATGGAAAGGTGATGATGGATTAATTGGTGGAATGAGTGGCCGGGTAAACTAGAGAACCCCGGAAAAACCCGCCCAGACGCCGCTTCGTCCACCACGAATACCACATGAGGGCCCCTGGGATCGAACCCGGGCCGCCTAGGTGGTAGGCGAACGCTCTAACCGCTCGGCTACGGATCCACCTACTTCACATTTCATAAAGTGATAAACATCATGAATATTGCTGACAATTACCAGCATGTCCGACTATTCTGAGCCTTAAGGCACTAAATTATTACATTTTCGTCGTTTTAACAATTTATGTCAAATACTTTGGGGGGGGGGGGAGTCGCAATGAACCATTTTCGAAATAACCCTTATTTGTATGATTTTTCTAATACATATACTTTTCTGGAACGGGAAGTCTTTATTCGTTTTTTAATGTCGTGATCATGTAAAGAGAATGGAATTTCAAGGCCATTGCTTAGCTACCAGCTGTTAACAGATTTGACTATCAAATATTTTTATTGGAAATGTACAACATTTTGTCGCATTCATATCGTTTTTTTTTTTTTTTTTTTTTTTTTTTTGACTTGCGCTCGCACTCTGTGTATTGCAACCCTGACAACCTGTGGTACAATAACATCTAATCTGCTTTATCGGTATCCAAATTTCGCTACCTGGTGATAAATAATAGTTGCTTAATTGGTGTATGTTTCTAACATTAATGTTGCAGTAATGACATCACACGACTCATTTGCTACTCCCGTCTTTAAGAAGGCAAGATGTAGTTCGATAGAACTGGCGTAGTCAGTTATATAGTTATCTTAATGACACATGCCCGCGCAGTCAGCATTCACGATCACCCGTATGATGTCACGGCAATAAACAACTGACGGTATAGCGCCGCGTTGATTTTGGTATATCCTGCAAGCCGAAATGTAAAATAGAACGATCAGGAGCAACAATTTCAGTAAAACAGATAACTTATTTTTGTTAGAAACAATTTCGTAAAATAAGGAAGTAGTAGAAAATAAAATTACGGACGCAGTATCAAATAAATTGAAACAAGAATGTTGGGAGAACATTACGTCACAAGTTTAATGCACAACAAAGTTCCGGAGCATGAACCGCAGAACAGCTGAGGATTCTGTATGATTGTTTCAAGAGAAAATCAAGGACAGAGAAAAGTGAAGAAAAGGTGGGTATACTTCTTGTAACCAGATACCTATATAATTAAAATTAAGCCAAACATATGTGCACGTGTATGGCTACTTATTTCATCCTCCTGAAGGTCACATAAGCACAAACGCTGTTCAACTTTAAACATTACTTATCTCATCCTCTTGAAGGTCACATTATTATTTAATATAAACAGCTTCGCAGCATATTCAACAAACCCCCTTAAAGTTTTAAGGCAAGGCTACACTGAAAATTCCAACTTCTTTAATAATCATTCAATCACTATGAACATTTAACCACACAATAAGATTATTATTATTCTGAACTAGCATTCAGATTTTCTTGTTTATATATAAGTATCCATTAATTATTAAGTATTACTCCCATTTAAAATATTCCACGCGACAAAAGGTTTGAATCTTTAAAAGTGGCTCTCTGTTTTTGACTAGTACACAGTATTATAAAAGACCCACATTCTTATTTTTTTAGAATATTCTTATAACATTTAAAAACCAATGTATATTTTTTATATGTTTTAAAAGAGCAACTTTTTCATGCTTTAATGTCATACAGTTTTCCAAACATGAGCATTTAAAGGAAAAGGGGAATGTGAGGTTATTTATTTACATGTTATGGACCTACTCTGCAAGTTTCACTAAGCTAAATGTAAAACTTTGACAAACGGGACATTTGGTATACTGGGAAACGTTAGAAAAATGTTTCTTAGAAAATGAGTTTTAAAGTAATGATTATTCAGATTATATTTATAATCTTTGCACTTAGCTAAAATTCTCCTACTGCATACACGTGACCCCCTTTACGCTATTTCTTCTGCTGTGCAGCAAGTTTAGTGTATGTACGATATATTTCAGCATCCTGCGGCACGACGTTTTAACACATTAACTAGAAGTGGCACTCTGCTGAAGTCGACGACTATCTCTCCACTGACTGGTCTTTATCTCTAACTCACTAATTCATTTGTGTCCTGTTTTCCCTGTTGTTCATTTTCCAGCAGCTCATCAGAAGCTAAAGGAATGTACAATAACAGAACTTTCTTGATAACCTCTTTTCAAAGGACTGCCTTCATATGTGTGTTGTCTTGCTTTGATGGCTGTTCTTCCTTGCCACTAGCACAACTAGTATACAATATGTAACATATGTCTTTTTTTTTCATTTAGTTTAGTGAAACTTGCATGTTAAGTCCATAATATGTAAATAAGTAACTTCACATTCCCCTTTTTTCTTATAAATTCTTATGTTTTGAAAATGATGATATTAAAATATAAAAAATATTATTTTCAGAATTTTTGAGGCATCATAAAAAGAATTAGAACAAACGCTAAAATAAACACTCTCAAAAATAAGAATGTGGGTATTTTTATAATACAGTTCACTAGTTAAAAACAGAAATTCATGTTCCAAATTTAAACGTTTTGTCACACAGAACATTTTATATGGCGAGTAATTTTTACAACATTCTCACACAGAGTAATTAACAACCAATGAAGTATTTAGTATATCAGCATGAAAATTTGGCTGTTAATTTAAACCAATATTATGATTATGTGGTTACATTTTCATACTAAAGAAATTGGAATTTTCAATGTAGCCTTTCAGGGCATTTAAATGTCGAGCACTGCGTGTGTCTCTTTAATGTTCATTTAATGACCTAAAGTGGTACAAATGATAAAAATCGCATGTTTTCCATTTCTATACACAATAAACCACCAAAGCAATGCCAAGAACAAAATTCTAAGACTTTACATATTTTGACCAAATTTTCAGTGTAGCCTTCCCTTAAAACAAAGGAATACATTAAAACTGGAAGCAGACTTAAGAAACGAATATGCATTAAAATTAGACAAAACGCCCCTTCAGATTTTCAACCTTAAAGTTTAACTGTTTTACATTTTTAGGCCCAGACATATAAAACTGGTGGTGAAAGTTCTACAGGGACAGTTGGAGCAGTTAGTGACACGCTCATCAGCCTCATATGCAACCAAGTCACATCATTGGGTGATGAAGTGACAGTGATGCAACATATTACCATAACACTCCTTGTACCTCACTGCGTCAATGGATGTGGAGGGTGTGCTACTGTTACTGATATACAGCCATCTGAAATACAAGAAACTCCAACGCAGCACAAACATGCAAAGCAGAGACCAAAAACCACACATGGGGTTCATGAAAAGATTCAGGCTATGGCAGACTCACACGCAAAGGAGAATAAGAAGAAAATAATGGAGATGTGTCGTGTAAGCGACATGAAACTTAAAATACATGAAACAGATTTAAAAACAAGAGAAGAGGAATCAGCTCCCAAAAGAAGGAATTATGAATTTGAAGAGGAAGAATTCAGGTTGGAAAAAAAAAAAAAAAAAAAAAAAAAAAAAAAAAAAAAAAAGGAACTATGTATTTGAAGAGGAAGAATTCTGGTTAAAAAATCTGATGTGTTACACTCACATGACTTTCTCTACTCTTGTACTAACCATTCGTTCAAACTCTTCTTCATGAATCTTCTTCGCGTTAGTTGACATAAACATTTGCAGAAATGATCTTATTTAAGAGGTGGAATCAGGATTGAAAAATTCTATGTTATAGCCGGGATTTGAAGCAGGGATCTCCCCTTATCGAGCGGCTGCTTTAACCACTAACCTACCATGGCCAACATGCCAGTACTACATTAAATTCCCCAGCTGATTCGTACGTTTCCCGGTTAAACCACAAGGTGTGGGGTGCTTTAAACGTTACTTTTATCATAACTTTACTTTTATAAATAGCTGGCAATGTAACTGTTTATAACATTGGATATACAACACCCTACCCTTTTTTACAATAAAATTTATTATTTGGTTAATATAAATTAGTTCTTATTTTAAACTGGTTACAAAATGTTTAAATATATTGACTTAAATATATTAAATATATTAACTTGACTTTATGGAACAAATTCTTCATAATTAAAAATTATTTTCTACATTTTCGTTTGGTTTATTATAAAAGCGTTTTTTTCTTAGCTTTTTAAAATTATAATTTGTTTTTAACTTTTTAGTCTCAAGTTGTTCTATTGAATATTTTTCAAAATTTTAAATTTGAAATCCTTTAATAATTTCTGAGTTCGAGATTCTTTCAAACATTTTTTGAAAATTTTCAAATCCCTTTTTTTGGAACAGTATTAGATTACAATTACTGTTTTAACTACACTATCAGCGATTGTGGACTTCCTGGCCCTCTGTAAACTTCAAGTGACAATTCTTCCCCCGAAATCTCGTGTACCTACCAGGTCCTCTCTCCGCGCATCTCCGTCTTTCAATATTTTCAAGGGCTTTAATTCCTTTGTTTAGTGTAACATGTGTCGATTTCTAAACTACCAGATGTTGTGGGTAACTTGGTCCTGTATGCTCTCTGGTCCGCGTTATTTCCCCTGGGTCTCATGTTCCTTTCAGGTCCTTTCTCTGGACATCTATGTCATCCGATACATAAATATGTATTTGCTTAATTAAAGCAATTTTCAGGGTGCATGTAGAAATGTGCCTTAGTGACATCAAAGATGTCATAGCTGTAGCATTTTCTATAAGCTTATCTTGGTCATTCTTTATCCTGACGATCCCATTCAGCACACTAAGACAAATTCAGGATATGGTACTGTCATTAATCCTTGACATGTGTGCAAATCTTCAAGTCAATCAGACGACTTAAGTTGGGGGCAATTATGTTACATTGTTAAACTTAGCCAAGTCACTTATGTATCCTGATATTGCCAGTCAGGACATTAGGACAAAGTCATGATATTATTATATTGTCATCGGTACGTGATATGTGTGCAAATTTTCAAGTCAATCAGACGTCGCAAGTTGCTGAAAATTACGTTACATTGTTTAATTTAGCCAAGTCACCTTTTTATCCTGATGGTCCTTGTCAGAGGGCTGGCTGGCCCCGTAGCGCAGTTGGTAGAGCTGCTGCACAAGGGGTCTCGTGTTCGATTCCCGGTAGCGGGGTAGGAATTTTTCTCCAGCCAAGATTATTCCTCATCCTTCCCTGAGTCTGGAAGTATAATGGCTGCACCGTAGCTGAGTAGTTAGACCGCTCACCTACCACCTAGGCTGGACCCGCATGTGGTATTCGTGGTGGACGAAACGGCGTTTGGGCGGGTTTTCTCCGGGTTCTCCGGTTTCCCCCACCATTCATTCCACAAATTGCTTCATTCTCACATTCTTCATTTCGTCTGCATATTATCCTCTTCCTCACTATCACAGCTGGTGCTTGGCTCCAGTCTTCACTCTGTCTGGTCCAGATGTCCCGCTGCTTGTAACTCCTACATAAGGGGAGGGTAATCAGAAAAAGAAGGAAGAAGAAAGGTCCTTGTCAGGACATTAGCTCACAGTCATGATATTGTATCGTTATCGGTCCTTGATATGTGTGCGAACTTTCAAGTCAATCATACGTCTCAAGCTTGTGAAAATTACGTTACATTGTTAAAGTTAGCCAAGTCACTTTTTGAGCTGATATTGCTGGTTAGGACATTAGGACAAAGTCGTAATATGATTGTATTGTCATCGGCCCTTGACATGCGTGCAAATGTCGAGCTCAATCAAACGACTTAATTTCGTAAAAATTAGGTTAGATTGTTAAATTTAGCGAAGTCACTGTTTTATCCTGATAATGCTGGTGAAGGCATTAGGACAAAATCATGATTTTATATTGCCACCGGTTCTTGATATGTTTGCAAATTTTCAAGTGAATCAGATGACTCAAGTAGGTACATGAAAATTACGTTACATTCATACATTTAGCTAAGTCCATTTTTATCCTGATTATCCTGGTTAAGGTCCTAGGAAAAAGTTATGATAACACCAGCAGTAAGCTTGTTGGCATAAATAAATAAATAAATAAATAAATAAATAAATAAATAAATAAATAAATAAATAAATAAATAAATAAATAAATAAATAAATAAATAAATAAATAAATAAATAAATAAATAAATAAATAAATAAATAAATAAATAAATAAATAAATAAATAAATAAATAAATAAATAAATAAATAAATAAATAAATAAATAAATAAATAAATAAATAAATAAATAAATAAATAAATAAATAAATAAATAAATAAATAAATAAATAAATAAATAAATAAATAAATAAATAAATAAATAAATAAATAAATAAATAAATAAATAAATAAATAAATAAATAAATAAATAAATAAATAAATAAATAAATAAATAAATAAATAAATAAATAAATAAATAAATAAATAAATAAATAAATAAATAAATAAATAAATAAATAAATAAATAAATAAATAAATAAATAAATAAATAAATAAATAAATAAATAAATAAATAAATAAATAAATAAATAAATAAATAAATAAATAAATAAATAAATAAATAAATAAATAAATAAATAAATAAATAAATAAATAAATAAATAAATAAATAAATAAATAAATAAATAAATAAATAAATAAATAAATAAATAAATAAATAAATAAATAAATAAATAAATAAATAAATAAATAAATAAATAAATAAATAAATAAATAAATAAATAAATAAATAAATAAATAAATAAATAAATAAATAAATAAATAAATAAATAAATAAATAAATAAATAAATAAATAAATAAATAAATAAATAAATAAATAAATAAATAAATAAATAAATAAATAAATAAATAAATAAATAAATAAATAAATAAATAAATAAATAAATAAATAAATAAATAAATAAATAAATAAATAAATAAATAAATAAATAAATAAATAAATAAATAAATAAATAAATAAATAAATAAATAAATAAATAAATAAATAAATAAATAAATAAATAAATAAATAAATAAATAAATAAATAAATAAATAAATAAATAAATAAATAAATAAATAAATAAATAAATAAATAAATAAATAAATAAATAAATAAATAAATAAATAAATAAATAAATAAATAAATAAATAAATAAATAAATAAATAAATAAATAAATAAATAAATAAATAAATAAATAAATAAATAAATAAATAAATAAATAAATAAATAAATAAATAAATAAATAAATAAATAAATAAATAAATAAATAAATAAATAAATAAATAAATAAATAAATAAATAAATAAATAAATAAATAAATAAATAAATAAATAAATAAATAAATAAATAAATAAATAAATAAATAAATAAATAAATAAATAAATAAATAAATAAATAAATAAATAAATAAATAAATAAATAAATAAATAAATAAATAAATAAATAAATAAATAAATAAATAAATAAATAAATAAATAAATAAATAAATAAATAAATAAATAAATAAATAAATAAATAAATAAATAAATAAATAAATAAATAAATAAATAAATAAATAAATAAATAAATAAATAAATAAATAAATAAATAAATAAATAAATAAATAAATAAATAAATAAATAAATAAATAAATAAATAAATAAATAAATAAATAAATAAATAAATAAATAAATAAATAAATAAATAAATAAATAAATAAATAAATAAATAAATAAATAAATAAATAAATAAATAAATAAATAAATAAATAAATAAATAAATAAATAAATAAATAAATAAATAAATAAATAAATAAATAAATAAATAAATAAATAAATAAATAAATAAATAAATAAATAAATAAATAAATAAATAAATAAATAAATAAATAAATAAATAAATAAATAAATAAATAAATAAATAAATAAATAAATAAATAAATAAATAAATAAATAAATAAATAAATAAATAAATAAATAAATAAATAAATAAATAAATAAATAAATAAATAAATAAATAAATAAATAAATAAATAAATAAATAAATAAATAAATAAATAAATAAATAAATAAATAAATAAATAAATAAATAAATAAATAAATAAATAAATAAATAAATAAATAAATAAATAAATAAATAAATAAATAAATAAATAAATAAATAAATAAATAAATAAATAAATAAATAAATAAATAAATAAATAAATAAATAAATAAATAAATAAATAAATAAATAAATAAATAAATAAATAAATAAATAAATAAATAAATAAATAAATAAATAAATAATAATTACCATCTAGAGGTTACTTAAACCCGGGACATGAAGTACTTACAATTGTATGTGGCCTTTGGGGTATTTATCTCTGATGTGAGATTCCCTTGTAGTTAACCGGGAAAAAGTGCGAATCAGCTGGGGAAGTTAATGTCGTACTGGCAATTGGGGCATGTTAGCTCAGTGGTTGAAGCAGCCACTCGACAAGCGTAAGATACGTGGTTCAAATCCCGACTATGGCATCGAAATTTTCAGTTTCTGATTCCAGCTCTTATTATTTTGTTATCATTGGTCCTTGACACGTGTGCAACATTTTAAGTCAATCCAACAACTGTAAGTTGGTGAAAATTACGTCGAAAGATTCCATTGTACATTGATCAACTTGGCTATTTAATTTTGTTTTAATCTGACGATCCTAGTCAGGGTCTTAGGATAAAGTTATATTATTGTACTGTAATTGGTCCTTGACATGTGTGCAAATTTTCAAGTCAACCAGACGACATTAAGTGGGTGAAAATTACGTCGAAAGATTCCGTTACATACATACTTATATACATACATACATACAAGTTAAGTTAACATAAAGCGTGTAATAAAAAGGAAGTATATATTTACAGAGGAAGAATCCAGGATAAAAAATCTGATGTGTTGTACTCACATGACTTTCTCTACTCTTGTACTAAGCACTCTTACAAACTCTTATTCCTATATCTTTTTCGTGTTAGTTGAGATAAACATTTGCAGGAATTATATTATTGCTCATTTCCTTGTAGCTGCAAGAAGAATATGGGACTACAGTAGGCTTTGGGTAATAGTCAAAACGTTTAGAACTTTCAAATTCCGTTCTCTTTGAACGGTTAACATATAACAACTGAACAACGATGTTCCATTTCACGGAAGTTTTAAGTTTTCCGAAACTGACACAAATAACGAACAATATCTCCGAAATGTTTCACTCTACAAAAATGTATTCATACATAAATTGTGTGTTTTAGCGATATATACATTTTTGTATATTAATATTTTGTCTATATCTTACGGTTTACGAGTTATTCAAAAGTCATCCATGGTAAATAGGACTACATACACTATAGCCAGAAAATTTGAAATGTACATTTCATTTGTGATACAAATATCTTAAACATATCACATTTTAATCAAAATGGTTAGATCCATTTTCAAGAAAATAAAAATTTTCTAAAAATTTTCCCTTTAAAAGGTAGTTTGGGGCTATTTTAACCAACTTTTCGTATTTGAGATATACTGTCCACAGATCGGCATACAGACACACACACAGACACGCGGACCTTTTTCTAAAAACGCTTTCTTTGGATTCAGGGGGCCTCAAAATATATATTTCCGGTGAAACCTCGAAATCGAATTTTTGGGTGGAATACAATACTTATACTTTACTATATGTAGTAGAGAAAGTAAAAAATTGGAAGTATGAATTTGAGGAGGAAAACTTGAGGCTAAAAAATCTGATGTGTTGCACTCGCATGACTTTGTCTTCTCTTGTACTAACCATTCTTACAAATTCTTATTCCTATATGTGCTTCGTGTTAGTTGAGATAAACGTTTGTACAAATTATCTTATTGCTTATTTCCTTGCAGGTGTAAGGTGAATATTAGTATACAGCAAGGTTTGAGCGATACACAAATGTTTTAAAGCTTTGAGACAACGTTCTATTTGCACGCTTAACATAAAAAAACAAAACAACGATGTTGCATTTCACCAAAGTTTTAAGTTTTGCGAAACTTTCACAAATGAAAAGGAATATCTCCGAAATGGTCCACTCTACAAAAAATTTATGTAGGCATAAACTGTGTGTTTTAGCGAGATCTACATTTTTGTGCAGCAAGATTTTGTTCATCTCTTACGGTTTACGAGTTATACAAAAGTCAATCAGAGTAAACAGGACTCCGTAGGCTATAGCCAGAAAATTCAAAATATAAATTTCATTTACCATGTAAATATATTAAAAATATTAATCAAAATCGCTAGAGCCATTTTCAAGCAAATCAAAATTTTCGAATAATTTTCCATGTAAAGGGTGGTTTAGGGTGGGGCTATTTTCTTCAAAATCTTCGTGTCGTATCCTTAAAAGACCTTAAATACCACAGTCTGACAGACACACACACAGACTGACAGATACACACACACACACACACACACACACACACACACACACACACACACACACACACACACACACACACACACACACACACGCACACATACACACACATGGATCTTTTTCTAAAAATGCCTTTTTTTGGATTCAGGGGGCATCAAAACACATATTTCCGGTGAAAACTTCACATCGAATTTTTGGGTGGAATACAATACTTCCTTCTACTTACCAGTAGAGAAAGTAAAAAGGAAGAATGACTCGGAAAAGAAAGAATCAAGCTTAAGAAAGGCAATTCTGAAAGTTAACAGGAAGTTTCAAACGTAAAATTGGAAACGAAAAACATAGCTATGTATAATAACGTTCTGGTGGTGTTAAAGAACCATTGTTTTCGTTTTATGGAGCCTGTTCATGTGTTTAATTTTCAAAAATTCATATTGGTCGTTGTGGAAATCTAAATTTCCTACTAATTATGTATGTACATGCTATTAAGCACAGTACAATAAATATTTAAACAGAGTGCTACAAATTTAGGTTTATTCTTGTGTTAGGTATAGTAAGTTTTACTTTCTCCACTATGTATAGTACAGTGGAGTAAATATTGTGTGCCAGCCAAAAATTCGGTGCCGAGATTTCACAGGAAATATAATTATTGAGGCCTCCTGAATTAAAAAAAAATATATATTACAAAAAAAGACCTTGTGTGTGTATGTGTGTGTGTGTGCGTGTGTGTGCGTGCACGCGTGTGTGTATGTAACGGAATCTTTCGACGTAATTTTCGCCCATTTAGGGTCATCTGACTCACTTGAAAATTTGCGCACATTTCAAGGACTGGTGACTATACAATAATATCAGAACTTTATTCTAAGATCCGGAGAAGAAGTATCAGAATAAACAAATTATTTAGCTACATTTGTCAATGTAACATATTTTTGACGTGATTTTCTCCAACTTACAGACCTTGTCTGATTGATATGAAAATTTGTATACATGTCAAGGTCCGATGACAATACAATATCATAACTTTATCCTAATAATACCAGGTTAATGAAAACAAAAAAAGTAGTTATCTAAAATTATCAATGTAATGGCATGTTTCAACGTAATTTTCACCAACTTGAATCGTCTGATTGACCTGAAAATGTGCACGCATGTCTAGGACCGAAGACAATACAAGAATATCACGACTTTGGCCTAATATCCTGACAAGGATCATCAGGATAAAAATGTGACTTCACTAAATTTAACAATGTAACGCAACTTTCACCAACTGAGTCGTCTGATTGACTAGAACATTTTCACATATTTCAAGGACCGATGACTATACAATAATATCACGACTTTGTCCTAATGTACTGACAAGGATCATCAAAATAAAAAAGTGACTTGGCTAAATTTAACAATGTAACGTAATTTTCACCAACTCGAGTCGTCTGATTGACTTGGAAATTTGAACACATGTCAATGATTGGTGAGAATATCATATGTTGAATTTGTCCTAATGTGCTGACTAGGATCTCCAGAATAAAAAGTTACTAAGCTAAATTTATCTATTCAAAGGAACCTTTCGACGTAATTCTCACCAACTTAGAGTCGTCTGATTTACTTGAAAATTTGCACACGTGTCGAGGACCAATGGCGACAAAATAATGTCATGACTCTGTCCTAATGTCCTGAACGGGATCGTCAGGATAAAAAAATACTTAGATACATTTATCAATGTAATAGAATATTTCAACATAACTTTTGCCAACTTAGAGTTGAGTGATTGACTTGGAAATTTACACACGTGATAGGGGGCGGTGAGAACACAATATCATTATGACCTTGTCCCAACGTCCTGACCAGGGTCTTCAGCATAAAGATGACAAATATATTGTGACATGGCTTCTCCATGTCATTAAGACTCTTTGATTTTCAAGGAGGTTGCCATAGAGACAGTTTGAGTTGTTGAAGATTAAGAGACAGAAACTAGTATGGTGTGAGAGTTTGGAAAGATTAAGAGACAGAAACGAGTAGTATGGCTGTACTTGAGTGTTGAGAAAATAAAAAAGATTTGGTAAATTTGTTACATTTGGTGTCAGAAGTGGGATGGAGGGATATTCGGAAACCAGGATGATGGCAATGATGAAAGAATTATTTGCCAAAATGGAAACGAGAAACGACAACCTCGCTGCCGAGCTGAAAGAGATGAAGACGGAGCTATCGGCGAAAATTGACGGGCAACTGGCTGGCGTGACGGAAGGCGTGGAAGAACTCGGCGAAAAGGTGGAAGACCTCTGCCAGCACGTGGACGTCGTGGAGGACGACGGGGAACGTCTTGGCGCCCTGGTAGTAAGAGTTGACGAGAGCGTCAAAGTACTGGATGCCAGGGGCAGACGGAATAGCGCGGAGCCGGGGAGGGAGCACCTAGTGGCCGAGGCGACAGTTGCGCCCGTTTCGGATGATATGAGGGAAAACGTGGAACAACTCGGCGAACGGATTGGCGTGACGGAAGACGTGGAACAACTCGGCGAACGGATTGGCGTGACGGAAGACGTAGAATAACTCGGCGAACGGATTGGCGTGACGGAAGACGTGGAACAACTCGGCGAAAAGGTGGAAGACCTCTGCCAGCACGTGGACGTCGTGGAGGACGACGGGGAACGTCTTGGCGCCCTGGTAGTAAGAGTTGACGAGAGCGTCAAAGTACTGGATGCCAGGGGCAGACGGAATAGCGCGGAGCCGGGGAGGGAGCACCTAGTGGCCGAGGCGACAGTTGCGCCCGTTTCGGACGATCAGCAGGGAAGCGCACAAGCAAACGAGCAACACGCGAGAACCGACTTGGCGTGTGACATGGGGGGACCGTCGGGGCCATCCAATCACCTGACGCATAGTGCCGTGAACGGAAGAATGGTGGACATCATCGTGGACGGCAGGATACAGGAGAGGCCGTGCCGAGCACGAGTGAACACGAGTGCAGCGGTGGACGCGACTCGCGCGGATGTGGTGGGGTTTGTTGCCGGACCCATCGGAAGCAAGGTGGCTGCGAAGGTGCGCCAGAGAGGTCGGCGGACATGGTACCCAGTGAGCCGTTTCAAAGTGCGCAGGATGGCCCGTCAACACACCAGGAAGAAGGGCAACTGGACGAGGGACCGTCAAGACCGGCGGTACTGTTGCAGAATTTCGAAGCAGGATGGCATACATCGTCCTACCTGGACCAAGGGACACTATCCAACAGCGATACCTAGGATCGTGCCCCCTGGAGAGCGAGGTCCTACTGGCCCTCAAGGTTTACAAGGATTCCCTGGCCCTCAGGGTCTGGTAGGCTTGCCTGGAATGAAGGGTGAACGTGGATTCCCAGGAATGAAAGGTGAACAGGCCAATCCAGGACCTCCAGGACAAGCTGGTGCACCAGGACCTGAAGGACCTAAGGGTGACTCAGGCTCTCAAGGACAACATGGAGCTCCAGGACAACCTGGTCCACAGGGCCCTCCAGGGCCAGAGGGAGGTAAGGGTGATAGAGGAGAAGAAGGTCCAAAGGGTGCAAAAGGACACCGTGGTCTCATTGGTCTACAAGGGTTACCTGGACCTCAGGGACCTCCAGGAGACAAAGGCATGACTGGACCTCCAGGATTGTCGGGAAAAGATGGTGAACCTGGAACTAAAGGTATGCCTGGAAGAGATGGAAACCCAGGACCTCAAGGTATACCAGGACCACCAGGCCCTCGTGGACCACCAGGAGAAGAGGTTCGATGGGTTAATCCACCGGGGCGCAAGGGAGATGCCGCAGTGATAGTGCTGGTCGGGACGACCAGCTCTGAGGAGGGAGCAGTGTGACATGGCTTCTCCATGTCATTAAGACTCTTTGATTTTCAAGGAGGTTGCCATAGAGACAGTTTGAGTTGTTGAAGATTAAGAGACAGAAACTAGTATGGTGTGAGAGTTTGGAAAGATTAAGAGACAGAAACGAGTAGTATGGCTGTACTTGAAGCTTGAGAAAATAAAAAGATTTGGTAAATTTGTTACAATATAGAAAACGGTACAGTTATTGCATCTTAGATGTCGCTAAGGCACATTTCCACATGCACCTTAGAAGTTGCTTTAATTAAATAAATACATATTTATAGCTATATTCGATAACGTAGATGCTCAGAGAATGGTCCTGAAAGAAATATGAGACCCGGGAGAAATATCCTGGACTGGCGTTCACACAGGGCTAAGACACCCACAACAACTGGTAGTTTAGAAATCGACACATGCTACACTGGGCAAAGGAATTAAATCACTTGAACAAATTGAAAGATGATGATACCCGGAGAGAGGACCTCAGAGGGACAGGAGATTTAGGGGGATGGAAGTTTACCCAGGACCAGGAGGTCCACAAGCGCTGATAGTGTAGTTAAAGTAGTACTTGTAATCTAATATTGTTCCAAAAAAGTTAATCTTAATTAAAGAAAAAAAAAAAAAAAAGAAAAAGAAAAAACATTTGAAGGAAATTTCGTACTCAGAAATTTCTAAAAGATTTCAAATTAAAAATTCTGGAAAAAAATGTCATAGAAAAATTTGGAACTAAAAAGTTAAAAGTTAAAAGCACCCCACGCTTTTTACAGTAAAATTTATTGTTTGTTAATACAAATTACTTTTTATCTTAAACTTGTTACAACATTTTGAAATATAATAAACTACTTGGCTTTATAGAACAAATTTTTCATACTTAAAAATTATTTTCTATTTTTTAGTTCGGTTTGTTACAAAAGCGTGTTTTTGTTAGTTTTTTAAAGCTTTAATTTATTTATGTCTTGATTTGCATAATTTTGGGCCTCCAAGGCAGTGCTGCCCTTCGTCGGTATCAACACATCATCTGCAAATGCAATGACTGTGGGTAAAGTTGAGATTCAACAATGAATTATATAAAATATTCCACAAGCTAGGACCGCAGGTAGGCCCTTGTGGACAACCCTTCTTAACTTCTTTCACAAATTTGTATTCATTGGTGCAAAGTTTAGCTCTTGTGTCCTTGAAGTATTGCCGAGCTAAGTTATATAAATTCTTGGGGCACTCTAGTTGGCGTAGATTGTTGAGGATACTGGGCCACAAGGCTGCGTCAAACGCTCCTTGCACATATAGGCTTGTTAAGACAATATAACCGTGTAATTGCAGGTTGTTGTTGTTGTTGTTGTTGTTTTTTTTTTTTTCCACAGTCCTTCATTGCCATTGCCCCATCCACTGTGCTTCTCTGGGACATGAATCCGTACTGTTTCTTCTTTAATAAATTCCTCGAACTTATATTATGGAGAATCTTATTGACCATTAATATTTCAAGGACTTTGCCTGAAACATTAAGTAGATTGATGGACCTATATTTTTACACGCCCACGCTTTCTTCTTTACCAGGATTAATAATTATTGGTATAATTTTATTAATGAATGCTTCCATTAAATAGAAAATATTCTATTTTGTAGACAAATATTATAAACTGTGGTAAAGAAGAGAGGGAAGAGTGTGAATGCTTTCAGGAGTATGTCGCTCGTTACCCCACCTGATCCCAGTGATTTTTTCTGGTTAAATCTTCAGTGCTATAATTTATGTCATTTGGAGTGTCCATTGGTTTATCAACAATTCCTCTTATTTGTTTATTGTATTTCAATGTCATCCTGTTCGCTGTCCTCCGTAGTGAAGCGGGTCATAATATATTCTATTGTGTATGCTGTGTCCGTAGTGTAAGTTCCATCTTCCCTTCGTAATGTAGTTAATGTATTATTAGCTGTCATCTTATATACAACACTCGATGGGTTAGGTCAGCCACAGCCAACTCGCTTGCCGTTGTGCATGTGCTGGGCTACAAGCACCGTGTTCCCTCAGTTCGTGCTTCGCAGTGGTAGCGGTCGGTTTGTCTTCCTTAGCAGTGGCGGTCCGTACTTCAGTGTCAGTTTGATATGGAAGGGCATTCATTAAAGCAAAGGACACCCACGCTGACACATTATTTCAATTCTGAATGGGAAGCTGAGTACTTCTTCATGGAATGTAGGGGTGGTGCTATTTGCTTAATTTGCCAGAAAAAATTGCAAGTGCTGAAACGATTTAATCTTCAGCGACATTTTAACACATTGCATGCTAATGATTATTCGGCCCTAGAAAAACAAGAACGCACTGCAGAGATACAAAAGCCCAGAGAATAGATCACATTGCAGGAAGAGGAACAGGAAGAAGGGGATGGTGGAATGGCAGAAACTTCAGTTCATGTGAGTTACAAAATAGCTCCAGAAATTGCCAGATCTTCTAGTAGTTTTTCTGATGGTCCACTTATTAAACGATGTATGCTTATAGCTGCAAGTAAACTCACCCCTGGTTATGAAGATTGTAAACAGAGGTCCCACGGTCTAAAACACACACACACAATTTAAAAGCTTCTTAGAGGATTTGGAGCATGAGTAATGGTGATATACCGTATCATACAGCAGTTAGGTGGTTCAGTCGAGGCAAGGGTTTAAGCAGATTCTTTGAATTATTGGATGAGATACTTTTGTTCATGGAAAAGTGCGGAGAACCTATTGAACAGCTCACGAATTTTAAGTGGAAATATGATCTTGCATTTATGACCGAACATTTGAATACTTCAAGGGAAAAGCAAATTAATCACAGATATGTTCTGTAGCATTCAAGCTTTTAAAATATGCTCTCATTATGGGAACGTCAACTGTCAAATGGTGATTCTTGTCATTTTCCCAGATTGGAAAGCGTCATTCGTGATTGTGATTCCCTAGAAGTGGTATGTTATGTTGTAAATCTGCACTTGCTTTCCCGGCGTTTGATGAAAGATTTCACGATCTCATGGGCTTAAAAATGGATTTTGACTTATTCGCTACACCATTTAGCATGAATATTCAAGATACTCCCAATTCTCAAAGATATTCAACTGGAGCGTATCACCTTAAAATCTGATATTGAGTTAGCTAACAGTTACAGAAACAGAGGAAGTTTGCTAAATTTCTTCAGGAGATTTCCTAAATCAAGATTCCCTCGATTACACAGGCGTGCGGCATCTACGATTGCAATGTTTGGTTAGACCTATGTATGTGAATCCTTATTTTCAGCTATGAAACGCATTAAAAAACCCTCAGAGAGCCAACATCAGTGATAATAACTTGAAGTGCGCATTAATGATCCCGAGTTGTGTTTCATTATCTCCAAATGTGGCGAATATTGTGAAAATCAAAAGATGTCAGAAGGTAAGAGTGTCTGCCAAAAACTGAATGTACAATTTATTAATTGAAACGTGTATATTCGTTTAACATGAAGTATTCTGTGTAATATTAGCACTGTATAGTAAATATTATTTTATATTTTTCAATTGTTTCAGGATCGCAATTCTGTTAATTTCCACAAAGTATTGTTTTGTTCTTATAGTTAAAAACATTGCTTTTATATGCCATCATTTGGTTGTATAGGATTGAAGTCTATAATAATCTTACTGGTATTGGGTTGTTTTATCTATAATTTAATAGCAAGTACCAGAGAGATATTAAATTACGTATTATACAGTTTCTGAATTGTTCCTTCACTACTGTCCTGTCCTTAATTATTTAATGGTAACACAAGTGCAGATTACGGACGCCACTGCATATCTCCCTAGCACTCGCCAGCAACGACCAGGCACACCGGCACCGTGCGAACCGTATAGGCACACCGTGCATGTCAGTTGGCGGTCCCTGGGTTAGATCCTTCTGTGGTGCTGCAGAACTGTTTCCAGGAATTTAACTTCTCTGTGTTTATTTTAGCTTAGTACTGGTGGCTCCCTTCTGGGTACTTTGTTTTCCTTTCCTGGCGCAAGTTTTCAGCGTTGTTAGTTCTTTGGTAGCGCCTCCTAAGTGTGTTTACCTTTTTTCGCATTGTCGTTAGCTCAGGTGTCCACCGTGGGACAGTTTTTCGTTTCAAGTTTTTTTCCAGTTCCCTTGCTCATGCAAAAGGAGGTTTTGCGCGATTCACTTATAAACTTTTGCTGGTTGTTAAATAATAGTTCTATGTTTTCATATTGTTTAAAAATATCGGATAGTTCTTGGTCAAGGTTATCTGGATTTCTCCCACAAATGAATGTAGTACTAAGATGTGTTGCTAGTTCGTGGTTGAACTTACTATATCCTTCATTCGTGGTTAAATACCTCAGTCCCTGGAAAGTTCTAGTCGAGGTTGAGCTAGCTTCACCTGTCTTGAAGGTTATTAACTTGTGGTCGGAACAGCTTTCTTCATCGTCTATGTCCCAGTGTGTAATGTGTCCTAGGAGTCTATGATCCAAAATTGTTAAATCTATCCAGTTTTTCCCTCTTACTGTCTTAAAAGTAGGAATTTCTTTGTTTTCATTCTTTATATATAGGCTATTGGCTGTAAGGAAATCCTCCAATTTCTTACCACGACGAATATTTATTTCGTCGTACCATAGCATACTCCTTGCATTCGTGTCAGCAAGTATCAGAAGCCCATGCCCTTTCGTATTGTTGAGTATAGCATCCATTTTTTTTTCAAGTCTACCTCTATAGTAGCATCTCCGTCAAAATACATAGTTGTGCAGCAAAATAATTTGCTCTGATAGTTGAGCCACCACGCAGTCCTCGTCTGAAATTTGACTTATTGTTGTTGCATCAATGTCTTTATTGTTTATAATTATTACAGCCCTCTTCCATGACTCCCCGTATATACTCTCATCGTCTTAGGTATAATTGCTAATTTATTATCTACGGCTCCTGTATGAATGCTATGCCAATGTCATGATTTATAAGAAGTCAGATTAGATTGCTGGTCGCTGTTCTCGAATGTTGTAAGTTAACTTGTATGCATTTCAGTTTTAGATTATCCATGTTAGTATCCGTGTTCAGTTGTTTCCTTTTGATTGCTGCTTCATAGCAGGAACAGTTTTTGTCTAATGCAGAATGATTTTCATCAGCACTGTTGTCTTTGTGGCATTTTTTGTAATTAATACAATCGATACATTTATAGTCTTCTTTCTGTATTTGACACTCCTTTAACGTGTGATTTCCAGTACAGTTTGGACAAGTTTGAATTCCTTTACATTCTTGTGCATGATGGTTGAACTTTGAACATTTGAAGCAACGGGTGACCATGATGTAGTCCTCCCAGTTGTACATACTCCAACCAAGTTTTATTTTCTTTCCTAGGATCATTTTTCGTTACTCGCTACTGATTTCAAGAATGAGATTTCTGTTTCTTTTCCTGTCTTGAAACTCCCGGATTGGTCTCAATGCAGTCTCTGTATTTTCATTTTCATTTTCAAATTGTTCATTCTGTGTAGCAAGGGCTTCTGCAGTGTTTTCCAAAGATATTTCTTCTGGTATATTGAAAATGGTATTCTTTGACCTTTTTAGTGCTCATGTTAGCTTCTAATTCTTCTCCGCATTTACTGTTAATATTCTCACACCTTCAGACCTATTATGTGACTCTATTAGCAAATGACCATTTCTTAAATTTGTCACTGAGCAAATCCCTACTTTCGGTTCAATTGGATTTACTATGGTTTTCAGAGGAGTTCTCATATACTCTGATCTTTGACTGTTCTTACTTTTAACAACCAGTTTAAATGACTTTTGTTGAGTTTTTTGTTGGGTTCCTCTCACCACTGCCGAGTAATCTCTCTTTTGTGTGGCAGGTAGCGCCTCAATTAATCTGTCTGCTGCAGGATTGACGTAATTCTGCTGGCCACTATAAGACTGTGCTGTTAGTGCCCGACGTGTCGATGCGTTGGGTGGTTGGATGCGACTTAGAATCTCATTTTTGTTATCAAGCTCAGTTTACGTCAAGGAGAATGATTTCCTTAATATACTGATTGCATTCATAATGTCGTTGTTCAAATCCATACGTAGGTTTTTGCTTTTCTCTTTCACATTCAAAAGCATCTTAAACGCGTTCTCACTTTCGGTTTCCATTTTCCTATCTATGTCCCCTGCCATTTTCAGTCCAGCTGACCTGTGCTCTCTAGCAGCAGGGAATCGGAAGTTATGCGGAGAGATGATTGTCCGTTACCCGTCACTTCGTCACTTCCGGTTATGCCCCAACCAGCTATATCTTTAAATTAAACCCACGGCCTCCTCACGGTTTAATATTCACAATCCTTCACTTCCGGTTTTATCTCAGCCAGCTATATCTTAACCTTGAACCACGGCCTCCTCAAGGCTTTATAATTACAATCCTTTCCAAAACACAAACACAATTCTAAATTGTTAACACCAATCAGTCAATCCCCTTCAACGACAACAACAACACAAAAACCAAACACAATAAAGACCCAGTTTATATTAAAAACTTAGCCATAACATGACAAAATTATAATATTCTAATGCACATTACTTCTTGCACACCATCCACGTCGTATACATCAACAGTGCAAGAGTCATGTGCCTCGGTTAACAGCAAGACAGTGGAGACAGCTCACTTTTCCTCTGCAGTGTTGGGGCTTGAGGTTGTGTGGAAACCTCCCCTGTCTAGTTAGCCTAACCCTGCTTTATAGTCAGCCCACCTCCTCAAGAACATCTTGGTACAAGTTGCACGATCAGGGGAATCGCAGGGGAGGGTTCGCGCGCTCAAAATCTTCCTTCTACCCCCTTATCCTTCGGTCGTTTGTGGTCGTGAAGCTCCGACCTCACTGATTGAAAATCGATTTTTAAATGTTACGTTAGGAAGGAAAACTTTTATTCTTGTCTTTCGTATTAGTAGCCCACTTTCCCTAAAAACATCTAGTGAAGATGCAATTGTCTGCAGTAACACTAAAGGTGTTTTCGGTCTTAAAGAGAACGGGCGAAGCTAAGGTTGAAGGGAAATTATCTAGTATATGAAACCATTAATATTGCTTACTGAAACTATTTCGTGTAAAGAATGTGCTTATTAGTTTCATTCTTCAATGTAATCCAATTATACGTTTAATTTCACAAGTCGAAAGAATTTTCCTGCCTAGCTCGTACATCTGTACGATTGATTGAAAGTAATGCAAACTTGATCTTAAATAGTTCTCCTTCCACAATAATACCACACAACACAGACGGAAGGCATTCCGAAATGCACTTGTCAGTATTCAGAGAAACAATTAACTTTTTATAATTGAACAGACTTTTACAGAGTGTGATGAAGATATTATTTTCTCTTTAACATTTAACCTCCTTATGCATTTTAGCGCTGTCCCAGCTCCAATCTGAATCTCTCTCTGTTCTTAGGATTGGACTTTTTTATATTTCCATAACGATCGGAAAGCTGTCGACACTACTGTGGCGTGTTCTCTCTCTCTCTCTCTCTAGAAATTAACATCTGATGATTCTGTATATTTAAAGCCACCTTTTGTTGTAAAAAGCGAGTGGAGCGAATTATGAAAAAGAAGTTCAACTTATGAGTGAGAAAAATAAGTTTGTAAAGCTCAACCTTTCCTTGATTTTGTTAGAGAGAAAATAAAATTATTAACTTTCAACTTTATAAAAATAATGTTCCAGTGTCCAAAATATGTTTTAAAAAGAGCACGGAACTTGCAGCAGTAAAATAATTCTAAAATGCTGGGTATCGTATTTGCAATGCAATAAATGACTTTGTTGTGCTCTTTGTTTCCAATCGGCTAATGATTATAACTTTTTCGTGGTGCTTCAGGAATTGTTATGGTTCTGTCCTAAAGATCTGCTGGTCTTCTGAAATGAGAATGAGGGTTTCAGTAATTAATAATTTCTTTAATTGAATTATTTAATGTTATTTTGCTCGTTAGCTATGATACTTATTTTTACTTTCTCTGCTGGTAAGTAGAAGGAAGTATTGCATTCCACCCAAAAATTCGATGTCGAAATTTCACCGGAAATATATGTTTTGAGAACCCCTGAATAAAAAAAAAGCATTTTTAGAAAAAGATCCGTGTGTGTGTGTGTGTTTGTGTGTGTGTGTGTGTGTGTGTGTGTGTGTGTGTGTGTGTGTGTGTGTGTGTGTGTGTGTGTGTGTGTGTGTGTGTCACTGTGGACAGCATAACTCAAAAATGAAAAGTCGGTTAAAAACCAAAGTGTGTGTTTAAGTTTAATGTCTTTTAGGGATGCGACTCGAAGATTCTGAAGAAAATGGCCCCAACCTAAACTACCCTTTACATGGAAAATTTTTCGAAATTTTTGATTTCTTGGAAATGGTTCTAACGATTTTGATTAAAATGCCACATGTTTGAGATATTTTTATGACAAATGAAACAATATTTTGGATTCTTTGGCTATAGTCTATGTAGTCCTGTTTACTCTGGATGACTTTTGAATAACTCGTAAACTATAAGAGATAGACAAAATCTTACTATAAAAAAACGTAGATCTCCCTAAAACACAATTTATGTCTAAATAAATGTTTTTGTAGATTGAACCATTTCGGAGATATTCCTTGATATTTGTGCCAGTTTCGGAAAACTTAAAACTTTGGTGAAATGGAACATCGTTGCTCATTTGTTATATGTTAAGCATGCAAAGCGAACGGGATCTCAAAGCTTTAGAAGATTTTACTATTGCGCAAAGCCTACTGTATTCCCATATTCCCCTTGCACCTACAAGAAAATAAGCAATAAGACAATTTGTACAAATGTTTATCTGGACTAACACGAAGAAGATATGGGAATAAGGGTTTGAAGAATGCTTTGTACAAGAGTACAGAAAGTCATGTGATTGCAACACATCAGATTTTTACACTTACTTTTCAATAATTGTAAATACTTTAAACTTCTAAAACCTAATTAAATTCACTTGTAATGAATTCTAAATTTAGTACATCCTGTCTAACAAAATCTGAGGAACCACTGTTTTTACATTCAGGATTTTTAAAATTTTCATTGCGTACATTTCTGGGCAGCATTCCTTCAATTAAATTATTGTTTCGTTTTAGTATGTATGAACATTGTTGAAGGAGCTATAAATTATATTTTGCTTCGGGCAGAGCAAGTCTATGTAAGTATTGCTTGAGTGGGGATTACTTCTCTGCCCGTTGTTGTGGAACTAAGTAGCTACGTATCCCCCACGGAGGTTTCCCACCAATTACTGACCCCACGGCATAATCGATCTACCTCTCATAATACTATTTATTTGTAGTAGTTATTTTCTGCATATTTAATTTATAAACTAAATAATGGAAGTTGTATAATTGCTTTTGCGTTTTCTTGAGATTCTATATAAACGTTACGAGTAAGCTATACTATCATATTTCCTTTATAATTTTCTTTAGATGAATCAGCAGTAAATACATACATGTTATGCAGTTCTGGCAGAACAATAATAATAGTAATAATAATAATAATAATAATAATAATAATAATAATAATAATAATAATAATAATAATAATAATAATAATAATAATAATAATAATAATAATAATAATAATAATAATAATAATAATAATAATAATAATAATAATAATAATAATAATAATAATAATAATAATAATAATAATAATAATAATAATAATAATAATAATAATAATAATAATAATAATAATAATAGTAATAATAGTAATAGTAATAATAGTAATAATAATAATAGTAATAATAGTAATAATAGTAATAATAGTAATAATAATAACAATAACAATAACAATAACAATAACAATAGTAATAGTAATAGTAATAGTAATAGTAATAATAATAATAGTATTAACAATAATAATAACAATCACAATAACAATAACAATAATAATAATAACAACAATAACAATAACAACAATAACAATAACAATAGTAATAGTAATAATAATACTAATAGTAATAATACTAATAGTAATAATAATAATAATAATAATAATAATAATAATAATAATAATAATAATAATAATAATAATAATAATAATAATAATAATAACAATCGCAATCACAATAACAACAATAACAACAATAACAACAACAACAATAATAATAATAATAATAATAATAATAATAATAATAATAATAATAATAATAATAATAATAATAATAATAATAATAATAATAATAATAATAATAATAATAATAATAATAATAATAATAATAATAATAATAATAATAATAATAATAATAATAATAATAATAATAATAATAATAATTATAATAATAATAATAATAACACGTTTTTTATTTAAGTCACTTTTCATTTTTGAGTCATTTTGCTCTGACAGGCACACAGACAGACAGACAGACTGCTTGACAGATAGACACAGTTACACATACACACATGCATACACACGCACATACACACACACACACACACACACACACATACACGAGCGCACGCACACGGATAAGGACATTTTTCCTGAAAATATTTTCATGGGTTCAACAGGCCCAAAAATAGATATTTCGGGATGAAAGCCTCACACAGAATTTTTAGGTGGAATATTTCACTTCTACTTACCGCACATGTTAGAGAAAGTTATAAGATCAAAAACTGTTTGAAGGATGTACAAAAAATCCGCGTAGCAGCTTATGAGGTTCTATGTTATAGTCTCATCTCCTGAGGACTCCTGGAGCTCGTATCCCTTGCGCATTACTAGGGTGAAATTGATCTATGGATAATCTTAATTAAACAAAGTTAAAAAAATCCCGTGTGAAGGCCTTGCATCGTTTATTAAGTTTTGCCTTAACAGCACCTCTGGAGTATCTAGACTATCTATGTGCCCTACGCAAGAACAGTTGTTCCTCAGTTTAGCTTAACATAGTGCACGGGAATCGATCCCATATATTATGAGAAGGCACTCAACAGTTGCTCCGAGTCATGAAATCGCGCGGTTTACATATAGCGTTAATTAACGCTTGAGAGAAAAAAGGTAATGAATTGTGAAGATTTTCTTGTTATGTGACTATATATTAAACAAATAGCGAAGATACTTGTTTATCGCTTAATTTTACTAAGAATCCAGAAAAAAGAGTGGTTTGTTACACTCACATTATTTTCTCTGCCTCTTATCGCTTATTCTAAACAATTTCTACAAACTATTCTTCAAAGAGTAACTCTCCTATCCATTTCCTGTTAATGGAAAGAAAACCTTTGCAAAAATAGTTTAATGCAATATTTCGTTATGGATACAAAGTGGACAGAGGAAACCAAATCGATAGTCAGATGTTTAAAAGCGGGTCTCTCTATGCTGGTTTTTAAAATGTATCGATTCCATAAGATTGCGAGAAACAACTGAATTATCACCAAGTCAAAAATGATAAAAGTATTGACTAATGAAAACCAACAATAACAGATATCTCGAAAATGTCTAATGCCACAAAAAACAGTTATTTAAAAAAAAGCATGGTGTCTCTTAAAGGGGTTTATATTTTCGTTTTGAGAACATATACGCTGGTGGTGGCTTATAGTTCAACTTTAGCCTAATATGGCAAATGTTAAAGAAAAACTAATTAACTTGTATTGCGCAGCTGACTGTGAAGCCCGGGAGAAGCTTACAATATTGCAATCATTTATTCTTGTTCATGCATGCGCGTGCTTTTCAACTTCGTTTTTTACCGTTCTGCTTCACGCACATAGTAGGTATAGAAGGTATTAACATGAAGGAGCTAGAAAAATACGTTTACCTAAGAAACGTTTCTGAAAACTGCATAAAAATTAACGATAGTAGGTGGAAATAGCCATATCTAATACATCAGATTTTTCGAGAAAGGTGACAAACGATTTTCTTTTGAGTGCGATGATATGCAATAATATCACATCAATAAAATCAAGGATCTGCTAAGCATTGAGGAAAAACCATCTAAGTGTAAGTTGAGGCAAGGAGCTTGCCCTACAGGGATTGAAACCCGCACAGTAGCCTAAGGCAGGTAGGCATGGCTGCCCAAAGCTGAGAACTACATTCTTACCCAATGTTTTTCGTGAAACACATGCTTACAAACACGTATTACATAAATTCAGAAAAAAAGAAAGCGAAACAAAACTCATTAAAACCTGTGCGTAAGTAAATTATAGCATATATTTTCCATAAACTATGATTAATGTTAATAGGTTGGCACACGCTAATGCTGACATATGCAAAAGGAATATAAAGGAAGCCAACTTACATTCAACGAAGTAAAGTTATCCACATCTTCTTCACATAGAGGAAGCCATAGCAGCAACGTAACTTTACACCTTGCTTATTAATATGTAAGTTGATGCTCCTACTGCATGACGAAGGTTTCGTTTGTTACCTACGTATCGGAAAGGGCGACTTTTTGTCAAGACATTCAGCTAAGGGTAAAGTTCTACTGCTACTTTGGGTCTTTCTGCATTTATTATAAATGTGAGATTTCCAAGGTCTTTTAGATAGATACGTATTTCTTATTCATGGTATTTTGCATACAGATTTTTTAATATTCACGTAGACCTAAGACATGCAACTGCAGGTCTATATACACCAGAGAAAACTAATGTGAACTCTGGAATAGATGATGAGGATAGCCGAAAATAATAGTATACTTTTAAATAAAGCTACTCTTGTACTCATTTTAAAGCATTTAAGAGTTGATTTAATATTTGAAAAGCAAACTGGTACCAAATATTTAAGCGTTGGTTTGATAAATATATAGACAAAAGATGGCCTAGATTCCTAAGCATACATCCAAAACATATTATCTAAAATAGAAGTTGTATTTGTATTATGTCGTGCACCAAGCACACACTTTCGAACATGTAACAATTATATCATGAACTTCCATAAGCTTATAACAACACAACGTTGTATTGTTTCTTAAATGATCCGCCTTATGTTCTGTTTTTTGAATGAAATATTCTTTATATATTAAGCTTAATAAACTTAGAGTAACTAACACTTAATACACGAGGTGCACATTTTAGCTGTTTCACAAAATCCCCTTTGGTAAAGGAATTGTTAAAACTGTTTTCCCTCAACTGCAATAGATTCTTCAAAATAGTTTTTGCGTGCAATCTTTTAACATTATAAAGTTTTTGGAAAGAAATGATTATGTGTGTCTCGAAGAGTAAAGAAAAACAGTCAATTAAAGTAAATACCCATAAACTTTTCTTTGGTTAAAAGGGGAATACAAGGTGCTATTACAGATAACCTAGAAGGACTAAGATACCATTCGAAAGTTTGATGGAGTAGAGATAAGAGAAAGTTATTTCTATGGTAACGAAATAAATGAATTATGCGGACACATTTCTGCCATATTGGATGTCTTTCAAATAAGCTGAGGAAATAATCCATACATTTATATATCGACTTTAATCGCATATTACTCGCACGCTTTATCTCGAGCCCTGCAATCTAATGCTACGAGTGGTTTGATTAAAGAAGGCTTGTGCTTAGCCAAAGTAACAACTGAGCATCATTGTGCATATTTTAGTGCATTTCACTGTATCGCATTACCTTTGTTGCTGTTATTTTGCGTTATCATGCCGGTTTATTATTGTGTTTAATCAACTCAAACAGTAACTTTAAGTGCTAAATGTCTGAAGCAGATCCAGAACCATCAGCATCAACATAATCCTACAAAAAAACCAACTGTAAAAACTACTGCTTACGACTTTCTATGTACGACTTAAGTACCACTACCTAAAATATGTGAAAAGTCTTGCCATCTTCGATAAGAAGGCTATCTAGGAGTTCAGGATAAGGTGTGCGAGTAGTAATATTGGGGATCGAAGTCGCCAAGGAAATCAATTCCCTCGCAAAAATTCCACTGTTATAAATGCGTAGTCTGTTTCTAAAGTTTATCAATGCAAATTTATACTTCCAAGCATGAAATATAACACAAGTTATTAAGCTCTTACTTGTTATCTAGTTAATAAATTAATACTTGCTGTAGAACACAGTATTCCAAACTTATATACATCTTTAAATTCCAATTTCGCTTTTGTATCTCTCAATATTGTTTCACCTAAACACTACTTAAATTCTCTGGAATACCTCCTAATGTTAACCAAGGAGGCAAATCTATGAAAAGGGAACTACACAAAAGCAATAAAAAGAACATTGGTTAATATCAAAATTACAATAAAATTTTGTTTTCAACGAATCAACTACAGCTACACACCGTCTCCTGGTCCCGATAACATTGAACCAGGGCGTTTTAAGCATCTGAGAGAAAAATCCAAGTCTATCTATTTACAATTCATCACGGAACACCTCAGTACCAGCAGCCTGGGAAGAAACCAATCATTATACCAATTTAAAAAAAAAAAACAAGTGACACAGAGAGAGGTAGAGAGAGGTAGAGAGAGAGAGAGAGAGAGAGAGAGAGAGAGAGAGAGAGAGACCTGCGCATGATGTTAATAGTTATCGAACAATAGCACTATGAAGCATGGTAGCAAAAGCTACGGAGTGAATGATTTCACAATATTAGTTGGTATTTAGAAGCCCAAAATCATATGTCACCAAGACAAGCTGGCTTTAGACATCTACGCTCTACCAACGAACAAATCATACGTCTCAGCCGGGAAATAAAAGACCGTTTTAACAAGAAAGATGATATATTAGAAATATTTAACTTTCAGTCATCGTATTGGAGAAATAAATTATTATTAAAGCTCAAAAAGTTAGGCATCTCCTATAACATGTCCAGGTGGATAACAGAGTACATCAGTTAAAGATTCTTTGCTACTAAATTCAATAGCTTGTTCTCCAGGTACAAACCTACCGAGGTTTACTTAATTACAAGGTACAGTCTTCGGTACAACCTAATGGTTCGGTAGTTCAGATGGGTGATTTTTTAGATCTTCATTTCACAAATTTGGAAGTTTGGTATGTATCTGACATTTCGTTTTTGTGATATACGTTCACAGAAACACAGATATTCACGCACGAGAGGACTTTCTCCTAAAAATTATTTTTATTAGGGAACTCAAAATACTCATTTCCGATAAAATCTCGACATCAAATTTTTTGATGAAGTAGAATACTTCCTCGTGTCTACTCTATATAAGTGGCAGAGAAGGTAAACGGTTATAGGTATAAATATTATATCCTGAAGGAATATATCCTTAAAGGGATATCGTCCTAAAATTTTAAAGAGCCTGTACATGATGAAAACGCCGCTCTGCACATAAAATCTCCATACCACTTCCTTTACGCATTAACAGGAATTTACTATTCCCTCCAAGGTTCCAGCCAACCCTTCTCCGTATGCTTCTTAACAAGGGTTTCAAAAATACACACCACGTCCTGGGGTAGAGGCCTGCGATTACAACTAATGGCACCAAACATAAACACCAACCCTTAACATGTCACACCTGGTTTTTAAACGCCATGTTCCCGAGTGGAAACTTAAAACAGAGATATCCGTGGAGAGGGGTCCTAGATAAGAGCTTCAGTAGATTTATTTACAAGCAGCGATAAATTGGTTTGACTCCTGCTGTGCAAAACGTTATTTGGCATTCCTCCTGTTCGCCCTAAAGCAAGCTAGCACTGAGTTTGGAAAAATATGCATGTTTTAATCTATTGGTTTAATATTTTCTAATCTGTTAATGACTTAAAAATTAAATAATATACATGTTTAGAATTAAATAAGAGTAGATTAGAAATCATATGCCTTCAATGCTAAATATGATAAATGTGGTTAATTTGCTCATGAACTGTTTAAGATAAGAAACTAAAAGTTTCACAGAATGTACATGATTGCCTTCTATCTTCATCAATGCACCTGTATTTTATAAATTTGTTCCTTGCTTCTTAATTAAGAGATTCTTTGGTTGATATTTATCATCCATTACCTTTTTAAAATATAAGTAAATATTTTAATAACATCAAAAGTAGATCCAAAGTACTTAGGTGTTATTTTTATCATTCTAAAATGCAATTTAGCTATCTTCAATAGTTTTTGAGAAAGTGGGTCTATACATAATAAAGTACTATAATTATCTACAGAAAAAGCACCTTAAAAAAACAAAGAAAGTAACTCACATGTATATTTGTACAAAACAAATAACGTTGACTGAGCACACAGAAGCTACCATATTTAGCACTAGTACCTGTTTTGAGAGCAAGTACTTCCACGAAGCATGGGCTGACGTTGATCTCTCTATTCCAAAGTCTGTAGAATTTATGATTCCTTTCTGTGAAGTGCTGCAGAATTTGCTGTACTAAATGGCAGATGCAGTGACAGTTTTAAAAATATATTTAAAATATATGTATTACGTCCACAGTGATAAAACGCATGTAAAAATACAGAGGAACTTTCATTTTATAAGACCTTACAGAGAACAAAAAATGCTACTTTTGGGCAATTTTGGCTACTGAGTTTCCCCTTAAAATAATTTCTGAGGCTATTCCATTCATAAGCCCCGTATTTGATATCGAATATCGAAAAATCATGGTAATTTATCTCATAATATGCTTGCAAAGATGCAATATTTCTCGAATAAAGGTCAGCATGTTTTTGAACCGTAATGCCTTGTGTCAATATGCACCAGTTAGTAGGCTATGTCATACATCTCATCATTCATCAATTCTTGAGAAATTTCCAAAGTGGCCCGGGTTCGAACCCAGGCAGCCGCATGTGAGATTTGTATTGAACGAAGCGGCGCTGGGGCGGGTTTTTTCCAGGTTCTCCGGTTTCCCTCGCCATGTCATTCCACCGGTGCTCCATCTTCATTACATGTATCATCAATGTCACCGCCTGCGGTGCCATATGTAGCAAAAGTGGGCGTTAAATCTTTCTACCTCAACATACAATTCCGTCCAATCCAATTCGGTTTTCATTTCTGAAAACTAGAACTTCCTTCAATTTAGAACTTCGAAAATTGTGCTTTTAATCAATGAATATTCCAATAGCATCGATTTATATTTCCAATAGCGGAAATAAAATTACCATTATTTATTATTTCTTAACATATTTTATATTGTATTTAGCTGCCGTGATGTGACTGTTGACACACTGGTGATTTGATTTTAAACAACAAAAGAAAGTATTAATTATTTGTATAATGTGTTACATTTTATTCATGAAAGTCCCAAAAATCTTCTTCGAGATTGCGAGTTTCGTCGGGTAAACTCGTGACGATAAAATTCTCAAGCTACGTTTGAGGTATATGGAAGCTAGCTGTGTTACTCAGATTTAACGAATTAATTACATAAGTTATGGGTTGAACAGAGGATAATCATAGCTTTTGAATGTCGTGAGTAACCATTTTCACTCGTATCTAAAGCGTCTTGTCCAAAGGTTTATAGGAATGGGTTGCATAAATGGCGCAAATTTGTAAACAAGGGTTTGAAAAATATAAATATCGGGCAGTGTTTTGAAGCTGCAAGGTGTCATATAATTTTCACAAGATCCAATAACTCAAATGTATGTCCTACTTTACCAAGCAGTATAATGTTATCTATAACAAGTTGGAATATAAGGATAATGTTAGTTTTTAAGAATTTGGAGGTGACGTAGAGCTTCAAATAATGGCTGTTTAGCTTTTGGAAGTTGTAACATGAGTTTTGCTAAATCCTGTAGAATAAATATATGAGTACAACACGTTAACCGGTTGAATTAAACAGTTTAGATTTCTGCATAAGGATTGAAAGTATGGTAGAGTTATCTTTTGAATGCTGGAATTGTCGTCCAACACTGGTTATACAGTGGAAATACCAATTCATTAAAGTGCGATGTGTAAACTTTATCCATATAATAAAGGTTTGAAACTTAAAATATGGTACACTTATTTTCATTGAAAAGATAAATGTAATATTCTTATAAACTTGTAGGAAAAATGAAGAAACTATACTCAGTGCTAACAGTTTTTGCGGGAATTACACACAGTACATTACGATATCTTTGTATGCTACAAAAGATATCAAAGAGCCCATTCTTCCTTAAATGTCTGATCAACTTTTGTGGAGTAATTGCGTAGGTATTGCATTGTGCTGTCATTAGGTAAAAGACTCCTTATGTGTTACAAACAGCAATCGAGAAGGGAAGGGGATGGAGTCACCTGACACGCCATGGTACTCGGAGTCAAGAATGCGCAATGCCTGCATACTGTGACTTTTTGGTCGGGTTCAGAAGTAAATACGACAGATGTAGTCGAGATAAACACTTTTATTTCCGTAAACAGTAACTTTGTACACTCGTTGCAACAACAAGAAAGTCTTTTCCGATTCTCCAACAGCACGGCTTCTAACTCGTAACACAAAGAACTAACTCTTCTCCGTCGGCACAACTCTCCACATCGTCTGTCCGTCTCCGTCGGCACGACTACTCAACCTTCACATACGTCTGACTGACTCTTCTGTCGCACTTTACCGCTATTTATATCTCCCAGGCACTATTCTGGAAGCTTCAGGAACGTTCAGTTATTGCGGCGAGATACAAAGCAGAGAAGATTCTCGAAGTGTCTATCCTTTTCTCTCTTTCGGCAAGCGCCCCAACAATGCGGCCATGCTCTGTCTCTTTCCTTCGGCTCCTTTGCGGTAGTGCCGACAATAATGCGATGGGTGACACTGCTGTTGTAGGCAATTAGATGCGGCGGGCGCGGTGACACTGCTCCCTCCTCAGAGCTGGTCGTCCCGACCAGCACTATCACTGCGGCATCTCCCTTGCGCCCCGGTGGACTAACCCATCGAACCTCTTCTCCAGGAGGCACGATCCTAGGTATCGCTGTTGGATAGTGTCCCTTGGTCCGGGTAGGACGATGTATGCCATCCTGCTTCGAAATTCTGCAACAGTACCGCCGGTCTTGGCGGTCCCTCGTCCAGTTGCCCTTCTTCCTGGTGTGTTGACGGGCCATCCTGCGCACTTGGAAACGGCTCACTAGGTACCATGTCCGCCGACCTCTCTGGCGCACCTCCGCAGCCACCTTGCTTCCGATGGGTCCGGCAACAAACCCCACCACATCCGCGCGAGTCGCGTCCACCGCTGCACTCGTGTTCACTCGTGCTCGGCACGGCCTCTCCTGTATCCTGCCGTCCAAGATGATGTCCACCATTCTTCCGTTCACGGCACTATGTGTCAGGTGATTGGATGGCTCTGACGGTCCCCCCATGTCACACGCCAAGTCGGTTCTCGCGTGTTGCTCGTTTGCTTGTGCGCTTCCCTGCTGATCGTCCTCCACGTCATATCCTGTTTGGTTACGTACCCGACACACTCCTCCAGAGGATCCTCGATGACGTCCCTGAACTGCCCCTTTGTCTTCCCCGAGACGTACACTTTCGTTATCTGAAACGGGCACAACTGTCGCCTCGGCCACTAGGTGCTCCCTCCCCGGGTCTGTGCTATTCCGTCTGCCCCTGGCATCCAGTACTTTGACGCTCTCGTCAACTCTTACTACCAGGGCGCCAAGACGTTCCCCGTCGTCCTCCACGACGTCCACATGCTGGCAGAGGTCTTCCACCTTTTCGCCGAGTTCTTCCACGCCTTCCGTCACGCCAATCAGTTCGCCGAGTTGTTCCACGTCTTCCGTCATGCCAATCAGTTCGCCGAGTTGTTCCAGGTCTTCCGTCACGCCAATCAGTTCGCCGAGTTGTTCCACGTCTTCCGTCACGCCAATCAGTTCGCCGAGTTGTTCCACGTCTTCCGTCACGCCAATCAGTTCGCTGAGTTGTTTCACGTCTTCCCTCACATCATCTGAAACGGGCGCAACTGTCGCCTCGGCCACTAGGTGCTCCCTCCCCGGCTCCGCGCTATTCCGTCTGCCCCTGGCATCCAGTACTTTGACGCTCTCGTCAACTCTTACTACCAGGGCGCCAAGACGTTCCCCGTCGTCCTCCACGACGTCCACGTGCTGGCAGGGGTCTACCACCTTTTCGCCGAGTTCTTCCACGTCTTCCGTCACGCCAATCAGTTCGCCATCAATTTTCGCCGATAGCTCCGTCTTCATCTCTTTCAGCTCGGCAGCGAGGTTGTTGTTTGACGTTTCCATTTTGGCTGTGAGGTTGTCGTTTGACGTTTCCATTTTGGCAGCGAGGTTGTCGTTTGCCGTCTTCATCTCTTTCAGCTCGGCAGCGAGGTTGTTGGTTGCCGTCTTCATCTTGGACATTTCTGTCTTCAGTTTGGCGAATAATTCTTTCATCATTGCCATCATCCTGGTTTCCGCATCTCCCCCCATCTTGGATCTAACGTTGCAACTTCTAACGACGATGTAACGAAACTAGAAGCAATTCGACGAATCCCACTTCTGACACCAGTGTGACTTTTTGGTCGGGTTGAGAAGTAAATACGACAGATGTAGTCGAGATAAACACTTTTATTTCCGTAAACAGTAACTTTGTACACTCGTTGCAACAACAAGAAAGTCTTTTCCGATTCTCCAACAGCACGGCTTCTAACTCGTAACACAAAGAACTAACTCTTCTCCGTCGGCACAACTCTCCACATCGTCTGTCCGTCTCCGTCGGCACGACTACTCAACCTTCACATACGTCTGACTGACTCTTCTGTCGCACTTTACCGCTATTTATATCTCCCAGGCACTATTCTGGAAGCTTCAGGAACGTTCAGTTATTGCGGCGAGATACAAAGCAGAGAAGATTCTCGAAGTGTCTATCCTTTTCTCTCTTTCGGCAAGCGCCCCAACAATGTGGCCATGCTCTGTCTCTTTCCTTCGGCTCCTTTGCGGTAGTGCCGACAATAATGCGATGGGTGACACTGCTGTTGTAGGCAATTAGATGCGGCGGGCGCGGTGACAATACAGTTTCGGCCGAAATAAACTACCCAATAGATATTGTCTCTTGAGAAATACTGCTTTTTATATCCATAGGTTTCAGCGCTTAAGGGAAACTAAATGGAGGAAATTGTCAAAAAAAAAAAAAAAAAAAAAAAAAAAAAAAAAAAAAAAAAAAAAAAAAAGGAAATGTTTAGTTTTGTGTGTGGTATTATTAATTAAAGTTTCCTCTTTAAACTGAAATATACATTTTATTAACGTAGACACAATACTTATATTTTAAATATATTTTTAAACGATGGTACTATATCGGCCACTTTATACTATCAATGCTGCCCTACCTCAGAAAAAGAAGCAAAACACTTCAGTGCTTACATCTTTTAGAGGAAGTTCTGCTCTGCAAATTGCTAATGTTGCTAAGTGTGTGGTTGCTTGTTTGGAAAGTACCTGCAACTTTGTTTTCTCCATTTTTTCTTCGAACGTCTCTTTTATCTTTATTTTTATGGAAGACATTTTCTGATGACCGCTTTTCTCTGAAATTACTGAACAAAACTAAATCACATTTTAAGAAGACAAAGTCAATCCCTAGGTGCTGTTGTGGGTGTACTTTGGGTGTACTTTGGTCGGTTGATCTTTAAAAACCTAATTTCTGATATACTTTAATAAAGAATGGTATAATTGAGAACAAACCTCATCTTACTTAATAAAGAAACTAATTATATAAAAGTAGAAGAGCACACTTCGACAGCATGCATATACATTTGATAACAATTTCACTCTATCGGATCTGAAGTTTAGTCAAAATTTTCAAAAAATTAAAACTGCGTTTATCTTCAAGAAATATTTTGAATCTTTAGCATCAATTACATTACTATAGCTTCTGCTCCGAGAGCCGTATAAAGGTCCCTCAACATATGACTAAATGCCCAAGAGCACACTTCCCCTGATCTGTCCAATGCCATTTACTCGACTTTTGATTTTGCTTACACTTTTGCGCAATGAAGGTGTTCCTCACGATGCATTTTGTAACCAACCTTGTTCAAACTCAGAAAGAATGAAGATAAAATCTAGCGTATGACTTTTGCTACACTTTTAAAGTACTCAACATATGAGACAGTACAGTGCCCACAACCAGTGTCCTGCGACACAGTAGTATGTTATCACAAGGTGAAAGGTGTGACGCCAAGTTTTAGTATACATTAATTAATATTTTATGTTAAGTAAAAAGGTGCTTGTGTATGCTTTAATACATGCTGATGACTAATATGCTTTCATAGAATTTAAATATTGTTTACTCAATATTGTTATTATAATTTGCTTAACTTAAAGAATTTCTATTCTCGCCTGTAAAACTGGGCCGACTTGATGGTTACAGACGGCAAGCTTTCTGTTCACAAAAAGGAGCAACCATGTAGGACTTTCTGCAAGCCTTTTAGTAGCTCACAACAATCATATTAATTATAAATCATTATATATCGTTCAAAACTCTAAAAGCAACATTAAAATATATGCACTAGTGTAGTTTTTGTAAAGCAGTATTATTAATCAGTGTCCTAGTTATCTCAAAGTTGCGTGCTTTTTTAATGAATTTATTTGCCATTTCCGACTATCGACATTTAAGTTTCACTTCTTCATAACCTGATTTTTATGTAAACGTTTCGTGTTTGCTGATACTATTAAATGTATTACCCTTCTGTTACAATCCTTCTTTTAAAGAAAGTTATTTGTTATTTGTAATGTCATAACAGCAATGTGTTTATAAATGTCGTTTAAAAGGCATGAAGGAGTTCTTTGAACGAGTCATCACTGAATATAGCTGTTAAACTCATAAAATGGTTATAAATTGTTACTGTGACCGAGGAGCCATTATGACATCTATGATTGGCCCATCTCCTGTTCCAAATTGTTCATGCCTGTTCTAAACTCCATTCAAGATAGTTCTTTTGTGTACGCCTGGCTATATGGCTCACGCATTCCATTTTGAACACTGGCGAAGCGGGATCTCGTTTCTCTCCTTCTATCACCTGCATTATCACTCGTACTACTTGATGCAATATGCTCTGCGAATCCTCTGCACCCCCTATAGACAAGTATGAAATAAACAGTCCAGTGATACCTGGGGGGGGGGGGGGGACGACACCACAATGAGATAATACTGCCACAGGCAGGTAAGTCACTCGCATCAAAGCGGACATTTAAATATATCAGTGTTCTAAAACTATTGCGAGAGCTATATACGTGCTTTCAATAGCGGGTATTAGCACCTCAGCTATTGTAGTACGAGAAGCGAAGTTTGTGTTTTCTTGGAGATAACAATAATAAAAATTTTAGCAATGGTTCGTCCGTTTAGTAAGACTAACCTTCCCTTTATCTCAATGATGCCGAGATCTGTCTTCAGCTATTATTCGGTTGCGTCTACTAAGAACAGGAATACCTTGTTCTGAATGTAATACCGTTCTACATCCCCTTCAGAGACGGGACTACACGTGTTCCGAATCTTGCAATAGCTACTGTAATTTAAGGACAAAAAGAGTGTTAAGTGCACTGTATTGAGTGAAGAAAGATGGATAATATCCAGGATTCTTCAATACTACTGAAGCGACTTCTTTGCTATGCCATCGAAAATATTAATAACAGGCAAAACAGAGGCATTAAGAGACTGACTTCACTTGTTAAATCATCCACTACAATGAAAGATGGTGATGATCAAGCAGATTGTGATGTGTAGAGAAGC
Source organism: Tenodera sinensis (assembly GCA_030765045.1). Taxonomy (NCBI): domain Eukaryota; kingdom Metazoa; phylum Arthropoda; class Insecta; order Mantodea; family Mantidae; genus Tenodera; species Tenodera sinensis. Next base: position 241,174,682 of record CM060962.1, read on the forward strand.
GTTTGCAGTGCGGAAAGTGCCACAGCAAAGTTTTGAAAACTAAGTGATATACATATAAGTAGTTACATTTATAAAATATTCTAGTGGCCATGTGATGATTTATGTAGTAGTGAGGAGCAAGAACAATATGGAGAAAATGCTGAGTTTGAGGATCTTTATTCGGGGTCTATTGAAAATTGATAACATAAGTATTGTGGTAGATTGAATTAAAAATAAGATTAAACATTAATAAGACAATAAAGTGCTGTTCAAAAGCAAACGGTTGCGTCTCCTCTGCACCTATACTCCCTGATACAAGACCCGAATGGACGAGCCGACTGACGAGAGACCCCGAATGCTTCATAATTGGCTTCAAAATTGGGGCTACCCAAACTTGGCTGCTTCACTACATGTAAAGTAAATGAGTAAATGATCATAGAACTTCATTTATGCAATGAAAGGTTTTCCAACTAGAAATGACCCAAATAAATAATTTCAAATACACATTACACCGAAAAAATGTGAAGTTGTTCTTCGAAACTCTATACCACTGACGGGTTTAGAAAACATCTCGCATCACATGTTGTAAAGTTGAGGCATCATTTCAGATATAGGTATAGCTGGTGTGTATTTTTATATATTTCCAACTCATGACTAACTCTAATAGAGTATTATTTACCAGAATTTTGCTTGTAACTGTAAACTTATCTTGGAAAGCCATTATGTTTGTTTTATTCACCGAAGCATTAAAATTATGATTTTCACATAGTTTATTCAGTTTATACACTGCTTTTTATAGCTCTTCTTTAGTTTTATTTATAATAATTTGGTCATCCACAAATAGCTTTGTTTTACATACAAAATTTGGTGCAATACAAATGCGTTCATAAATGTTAAACATCCATTCACTGATTAGATCGCCCATATACGAGTAGCTTGAAAACAAAGTGGAAGACAAACTGCAACTTGGGCCTAATGTGAAAAATGTTTCCCGGGCTTAGGCCGGGGTCAGGCTTTAAAATTATGTTAGAAAATAATTTATTGTATTTTTTGGTCACCGATGCCGAAATTCCGAGAATAGCACAATCATCCCAGCATTTCTTTTCTATCTTCTATATAATAAAAATGAATTTCTAAATCTTCATAGCGTTAAAACTTCAAAACGGCAGTTTGTCTAATTCTGGTTTTTTTTTTCTTTTTTTCCCCAAATATTCATTTAAGTGCGAGGAGGGTTCTTATGAAGAGAAGACTGGAAAAACCACATTTTTCTTTTTCCCATTAAAACCGAGAAAAACGGTTGTACGTACCTATATAACCGTCAATCTCTTATACCACTTGACCGATCACTGCTAAATTCGGCATGCATAAGTATTTTTTCATAGAGAAGATTCTTATGCTATCCATTTTACAATGTAGCATTCACATGTTTTTCTCTACTCACTTTTCTTTTACGTGACACATTCACATATCCTTCCCTATATACTCGCCCTTCAAAATACAAGTCATACAATTTTATATGATTGTAGTAGAAATGCAACATATTACATTCACACGGCTTTCTCTACTCACTTTTCTTATGCGTAAGACATTCAGAATCCTTCTCTATTTGCCCTTAAATATACAAAACACACTTCTATGATTAAAATAGAAATGCAATGTTTTACAGTCATACGGTTTTCTCTATTCACGTTTCTTTCACGTAACACATTCACATGTTTTTCTCTACTCGCTTTTCAACTTACAGTTAAATGGATGCTGGTATGGATCAAATACAAAGATGATATGTGAGACAATATCTTGCATTAAATGTGCATTAAAACAGGAAATCGAAACTTAAAAGTCACTGAAGAAATTTACGAGGCGTTAATATCAATTGAGGTCATGTGCTTGATGATGTCAAACAAAGTATTATCTCAATTAGGCGTGGCCGCGCCCAATCACCCAATGCACGACTCTTTTATTAAAGAGTTACAACGCGAAAAACTGCACGATCTCGATGCTTTAAGAGAATCAGTTGGCAAAAACTATTCCACTATTAAACTAACAATAAAAGTGTGTATTTGATACTCCTATGAAAGTTGCAAATGATGGAACTGGAGGGATTTACTTCTTGGATGCTCCTGGTGGTACAGATAAAACTTTTTCGATTTCATTGATGTTAGCAACAATTCACTCACACAGTGAAAACCGAATCACACTTGCTTCATGAGGCATTGCAGCTACATTGCTGGAAGGTGGGCGAACAGCCCACTCAGCGCTAAAATTGCCGTTGAATATGCAAAGCACCGAAACTCCGATCTGCAATATTTCGAAGAACTCTGCTATGGCAAAGGTTTTGCAGCAATGCTAATTGATAGTGTGGAATGAATGCACGATGGCACACAGAAAGTCTTTGGAGGCATTAGACCAAAGCATGCAAGATATGCGCAACAATCGAAACCGATTTGGTGATGGGATGATTTTGTTAGCAGGAGATGTTCGTCAAACATTGCCAGTGATTCCTCGGTCAACGCCAGCTGATGAACTTAATGCATGTTTAGTCCTCCATTTTGTGGAAACACGTCAAGATACGAGACAGCTTATTAAATTGGGTAATGGCAAATTCCTTTTAGACGTTTTCACTGGCTGCGTTATCTTTCCTGACAATTTTTGTCAGTTTACTGAATCAAAAACCGAACTGATTCAAAAGGTGTTCCCAAACGTTGCTCAGAATTACATAGCTCATATCTGGTTGAGTGAACGAGCTATATTGGCTGCCAAGAACATGGATGCAAATGAATTAAATTTCAAAATTCAAAATGAAATTGCCGGTGAATTGAGGACATAAAAATCAGTTCATGCCACTACAAACTAAGATGATGCCGTCAACCATCCACCTGAATTTTTTAAATACGCCTCACTGATTAAAATCACGCCTGTAATCTCATCACTGAAATAATTTTAGTTCTAGTCCACAACTTAATAAACCACCATAAGAATATATTTTCTGCAGGTGCACTGAAGTTACATTTGTAAGTTTGCTCGTTAGTGTAGAAGGATTGCTAAAACATTGCTTTTCAAAAAGGTGAGGTGAGCTACGGGGTGACATGTCTGCCATGTCCTCTAAACAGCAAAGGGAAGCATATGACTAATTTAATTTTCATACCACCTAAGTAAGTACGCCTGAGAATTAGGTGACCCTTTGCGCAGGTCTCACTTAAGTTGGGTATTTACTTTTGTGAAAAATAGTACAAATAAAAAAAGAAGGTTCCTAAAGCCGATCGATTTCGGCTTTCTTTTTTCTTCTCCCGAGTATTGCAGGATATACCTATATTAGTATTTACTTTCATATTTCTGCTATATTTAGAAAAGGTTCAAGTATATTCAGATCTTGGGTAAACTGAACTATAACTGTAAAAAGAGCAAATAGATATAACAAAAGAGTCCGTTCTATATTGCATAAGCTTAACTCTAATTGGGCAGCACTTTTTAATGAACATCACTGTTGTCATTCCACAGTAGCTTCGGCCTTAGTAAAATAAAATTGCTTTAGTTTACAATCAAACAAGAAAGCATCTACACGGTATATACCTAGGACGGCGTGTCTAATAAGGTTGCTTGTTTTACTGGAAAAGGGTTTAATTTAGACACTATACATTCATAAAATTCCGCAGAAGCTACCAAGATTACCTAATTGTTCATGGTTAATTTTCATGCCTATAAGTACTCAGAACATACCAAAGATTATGTCATCTTAACTTATTGTCTCACGCGTTTCTTATGTTGCGAGCAATAATTATCTCACCATTGGTATACTTTTAAAAACGAATGGTACTCATGAAAACGAATCCATATAAAAGCACTCTTAAAGTGAAAATTACATTCCTCCTGTAACAGTTACCTTCAGACAACATGTCGAATGTTCCATAAAGTGGATTCCAGCAAAGGTGTGCAATATTGTAGGTCTTAACAAAATAATGTCAATATTTTCATTTCGTGAACACGTTTTAAGCAAATACAAATGCAAAAAATTTAGCAAATTTGAGTTAGTCTGTACCTACGGTACGGTTAGAACCTGGTTAAATTCATGGCAGCGCTTTTATTAAGTAATTAAAAGCTTTATCGACTCGATATAGAAACAGCGTATACATTTGACAGGACGGACATAAGATATATGTGAACGAAAAGTTCGTTCCTGTTACTTGAAGACCAGCCATCAGATTTCCTACACCATCTGTGTGCCCTTATTGTTAAAGTTAAAAGCTGACTTAACTTTTTCTTGGGAATGCGTGGCCTGGATTGTTGCGTGTGGTTGGTGGTTGATTTGTTGTCGGCAACTTTGTATTCCCTGCGGGTCGCCAAGGTTTGTTTGAAAAGGAGTCGTGCTCTGCAGCCCATATCGCCGCACACGAAATAAGATTTAGATGTTAACACCGCAGGTGAATGGAAACGCATCCAGCTGAAAACAACCGGCTATTTCCACTTTAAAGAAAATATGTCATCCACCATAATGCTCTTTCGTGTTGCCGACCAGAGGAAGTGTTCACAAGAGTAACAAAACGTTGTAAATAAGTCACATGGTGGCTTCCCATAATGTTAACGAATGGAGCGGCGGCTTCTGTTCGAACTTCGGCTCTCAGCTGCTCTCAATGGAAGCAGTTTTGTGTATGTGTTCCCAAAGTGGGAGGAGAAGCAACTAAAAGGTTTAAACCTGTAACAAACTAAGCCAGCTTGACATGGGCACTTGCTTTAAACATTCTCCAAGACCCTCCCTTAGTTAAAACTGAATGAAATTGACAAAAAAAAAAAAATCTGATGTGCTGCACTCACACGGCTTTCTCTATTCTTGTACTAACAATTCCTACAAATTCTTATTTCTTTATCTTCTTCATGTCAGTCGAGATAAACATTTGCGTATATTATCTTATTGCTGGTATCTTTAAAGATGTAAGGGGAATATGGAATACAGAAGGCTTTGAGCGATAGTCAAATCTTTTGAAGCTTCGAGATCCCATTCTCTTTGGACGCTTAACATATAAAAAAAATGAACAACGATGTTCCATTTCACGAAAGTTCTAAGTTTTCCGAAACTCACACACATAACAAGGAATATCTCTGAAATGGTTCACCCTGCAAGAAAATTTATTCAGACATAAATTGTGTATTTTAGTAAGATCTACATTTTTTGTGCAGTTTGATTTGGTCTATCTCTAACGGTTTACCAGTTATGCCAAAGTCGTCCAGAGTAAATACGACTACAGGGGCTATAGCCAGAAAATTCAAGATGTACATTTCATTTGTCATAAAAATATCTCAAACATATGACACTTTAATCAAAATCGTTAGAGCCATTTTCAAGAAAATGAAAATATTCGAAACATTTTCCATGTAAAGGGTAGTTTACGGTAGGGCTATATTCTTCAAATTCTTCGTGTCGCATCCTTGAAAGACATTAAACTTCAATACCAACTTTGGTTTTTAAACTACTTTTTGTTTTTGAGTTACGCTGTCCACAGACACACAGACACACACACACAGACACAGACACACAGACATACACACGGACCTTTTTCTAAAAATGCTTCTCCTTGGATTCAGGGGGTCTCAAAACATATTTCCGGTGAAATCTCGACATCGAATTTTTGGGTGGAATACAATATCTCCCCTAATTACCAGTAGAGAAAGTAAAAATTGTATTTTTAGTAGCTTGTGGTTTCTTACTAACAGGAAATTCATATAACAGCAGCAGCAGCAGCAGCAGCAGTAGTAGTAGTAGTAGTAGTAGTAGTAGTAGTAGTAGTAGTAGTAGTAGTAGTAGTAGTAGTAATAGTAGTAGTAGTAGTAGTAGTAGTAGTAGCAGTAGTAGTAATAATAATAGTAATAATAATAATAATAATAATAATAATAATAATAATAATAATAATAATAATAATAATAATAATAATAATGAAATATTAAATAATTAACAGTAATAAACTAACAATATCAATAATAACAATAACTAATAATTTGTAATAAACAAATACAGCAATAACATTAATAAGAAACGAAGAAATGACAATGAAACATTACATGCCGTCATACTTGGTCTTTACAATCTTTAGAATTCAAATGTTAGACAATAGTAGTATATACAGGAGTGCGTTTATTCCTTGAAAAATAAAGATCCTGTAAGTGGAATGAGACTTTCTCGGTTGTTAGTGTCTATTGTCACGAAGTACACACGCTGGTTCAATTGTCTCTCACTTCACGTTCCACTAAGAAGCAGCAATGCTACTGGCTTCTCTTGCGCCGTGAACTTCTGCAACTGTTTTAACGCACGAAGAGTTATCTACATACGGCGAGACCGGCTGCAGTGGGCCACCTTGTGTGTGTGTGTATATATACACGAGGGTACGTTTGTAAGTAGAAATAAATGGTCAAGTTATATATTACTAAGCTCTTAAGCGGGAAAGCGGAATGAAACATTGACACAAATTCTTGAGTAAAGATTGTATTCGCGTCTGTATTTTTATATGTGCACATTGTGACGATTAAAAACACCATATTTTGGATATCTCGTTTCCATTTACCTATAATATACTATAAACATCAACTCAGCCTCCATGCAGTAGTGATTAACTTATCCTATTCGTAGTTCAGAATCCCCACTTTTTTTTTTTTTTTTTTTTTTTTTTTTTTTTTAATTTTAAAGTTAAGGGTCTTGGGATGATTTTTGAGCTTCAACGATTCACCTATCCCGTTCTTTTTGTATGGAGTTCAATAGAAAGAGGTAACCTAAGAAACCTTTAGGTTTGATATACGAACTGATAAATTACCTGTGCTTGACTGTTGCATGACTATTTGCAAAAGACTTCAAAGTTGAAATATTACGCCTCGTTCCGGCCCAGTTTCTTCTGTGTGCAAAGTGTAGCTGCTATTATCTACTGGAACCACGAACACAAGACCTGTGGATTCTGTCACACACTGACAGTTATCAGTCTTGGACCGAGTGAGATGAATCCCCAATTGCGTGTGAGGCTCGCATTCGGGAGGTCCCGGTTTCAATTCCATTCGACTGCCACTCTAACCATGACTTTTTTCCCCTTGTCGGTAGGCGAACGCAGGAGTGGTTTCTCATCTACCATGATTTTGTTTCCATAATAACCCTTTCATTCCGTTTCCTTCCCATCTCTCAGGTGTGTTTCTAGATTCCTGGTGTGTGGCGCGGATGCTCATTAAAAGGAGCACGTTTGGTCGACGGGTCACTCATCGATTCCTCTAGGCTGTTATATCATACTATGAAAAGTTTAGTTTTTGCCCCATACTTACAAGAATTTTCCAGTTTTCCATTCCTTTTATTGCAATGAAGAAACGTCCATGGAAGTTTATATGAGTCTTAAGTAGACTATGATGAAGTTGTGTTAAAGAGACTGGAGTAATTACGGATGTGAAAATTACTGATCATAAAATAACAAATATTTATAAGCTATAACTAAAACTTTAGAAATCTAATCTTTATGTTTTAGCATTTTTATGAGTTAAATGATGCAGTATCCAATATTTTGCTACCCTAAGACCTGCCTGCACCCTTAATAGAACAAGGAAAGCAAAATCTTGATGTGTTACATTCACATTACTTTCTCTGTCATCGCTTGTTTATATATAAGTTCTACAAACTATTCCTCCGAAACCTTATTTTTCCATTAACTATTAATGTCATGTTCATCGGGATACACCTTTGAATTTTATAGTTTCATTACAGTTTGTTGTACCTACAAGATGGATATAGGAAAAGGTGTATTGCTGCATCTCTGGAAAATACTACACCTACATAACACGTTTGGTGCTTATCGCATGTATCTTTTTATGAGTTATGCTGTTCACACACACACACACACACACACACACACACACACACACACACATACACACACACATAAACACACATCAATATTTTGCCTTGAAATGTTTTTTTTTAATTCAGGGGACCTCAAAACGCGTATTTCCGGTAAAATACAGAGATCGACTTTTTACGTAATATGCAATATCTTATTTATTTACTAGGTACGTGGTAGGCAGAGTAAAAATGAAATCAGCCAAAATGGAATTATGGAAAGATACACCCTAAGACAAAAAGAATGAGAGAGAGAGAGAGCAGACTGGAAGCGTATATTTGTCAAGTCCAACCACTCGGCCATCCGCTCACATTGAATAGTTAAGACTCAACATGAGAAATGACAGCAGAACGACGCTAAAGACACGCATTCCGTGACACCATTGTAAACCGGCCTCGGAAACGACATGGACTTACACAAATATACGCTTGCACATTCTGCTCTTTTTTTTTTTTTTTTTTTTTTTTTTGTTAGGGTGTATATTTCAAAACGTCGTCCGAAATATTAAAACAGGATGCATTTTGGCTTGGAAATGAAGCAACAAATGGTTTTAAAGCATACAGCGAATAGACGATACTCCAGTCCTGGTGTCTATGATCACTAGAGCGTTTGGGTTTGAGTTTCCCTGCGTAGAGATTATAGATCTACATCGGGTATTGGTGTTTGTATGCATGTGAACAACGAAAAACCGGGGAAACAAAAATAGTTTAGATAAAAAACAGCAAACCGGAAAGATTCTTAATAAACTCCAAAGATGATGCTACATTTGAAATGAACGTACAGAGCAAGCTTCCAGTCTATTCTCGGCGAAGAGGAAATCGAGTTACCTACATTTTAGATGAGCTATACGAGGTTTATTGTTCAAGTCCTCTATTGTTTGCAGAATGAATATTGTAGGCAGAGGTAATATTGTGTTTCATGCAAAAATTGTTATCGAGGTTTCATCGGAAACATGTATGATCCACTAAGTCCCAAAATGACACTTTCAGAAAATGGTGCCTGTGTGTGTAGACTTTTACCTAAATTCTCTCAAGTTCTCTGCACTCTGATTGGCTGTTTTATAGCTAACAAATCATAAGTAATGGACAAACGCTTAGTCAGAAAAAGTAAACCTTTTTAGGATACACAGTTTAAGTCAAATAAATATTAGGTAGCGTTAACTGATTGTCACTGTGCAGGATGGATATGCTGATGCTGGTCTAGCATATTTTCCTGAGGAAGCTTGGCTGAATCAATCTCATCAACACAGATCACGAAGTTCTGGAGTTCTGAAATCCATATTAATACATCAGAAATCACTGCAAGGTATAAAGAGGGGAGTATGGCGTGCTAGCAACAAGAATTATTGGGACACCTTCTCTCACAAAACCATAAACCATATGTATATGAATATTTACTGACTTCCTACTTCGAAGAACTGACACTTAATGAACCTATCCATGGTTACTTTACACAGCAGAGCACACAATAAATCAGTTTAAGGAAGCATTTTATGTATTTTGAGTGAAAAAATAATTAACTTAGTTGCTCACTCTCAAGATTTAAGTCCATTTGATTATCTGTAGCAAATTGTGAAATATAAAGTTCCTACAGCAAATTCCAAAGCTCGACAAATTAGGAGCCAGTATCTAGTATGATATTTTGAATACATCCTCTGCAGAAATTCATGTTCAAACAAGCTGATACAGATGTAGAAGCACTTCATATTGAATGCATTTTATAGCCAAAGGTTAGCGTAACATATTGTTTCGTATCGCTAATATTATTTAGTGTGGAAACAGTTGACTGGTTCTCCGGTCCTGGGCGAACGGCTTCGTATAACGGTACCTTGGGAAAGGTAGGTTTTCACTCACGTCATTCAAGAGAAACATTGTCCATAAAGTTACAAAGAAACGTTATCTATCGTCATCCTGACCAACGTTAAAATTAGTATTTTACAGAAGTATTGTTTTTTCGTTAAATTCACGTGTAAATGCAATGGAGCAAACAAAATAAATCAGATTAATACAAAATCTGATGCATTGCACTCACGTGAGTTTCTCTACTCTTGTACCAACTATTCCTACAAACTCTTATTCCTCTATCTTCTTCATGTTGGTCGAGACAAACATTTGTAGAATTTGTATTATTGCTGATTTTCTTGTAGGTATAAGGGGAATACGGGAATACAGTTGGCTTTTAGCGATTGTGAAGTCTTTTAAAACTTTAAAATTCCGATCTCTTTACACGGCTAAGAGATAAAAAATTTAATAAGGACCTTCCATTTGAGAAAACTTTAAGTACTGCAAAACTCAAATAACAAGTAACATGTCCGAAATGGTTCGCTTCACACACCCAAAAAAAAAAAAAAAAAAAAAAAAAAAACACGTTTTAACGAGTTCTACAATTTAGAGTACAGTTACATTTGGTCTATATGTTATGGTTATAGCCACTAAATTCAAAATATACATTTCACTTGCCATAAAAATATATGAAACATAGGGCATTTTAATCAAGATCGTTAGAGCCATTTTTGAGAACATAAAAATTTTCGAAAAATTTTTCATGTAAAAGGTAGTTTAGGGTGCAGATATTTTCTTCAAAATCTTCGTGTCGATCCTTGAAAGATATTAAACTTAAATACCAACTTTGGTTTTTAACTTACTTTTCCTTTTTGAGTAGTACTGTTCACACACACACACACACACACACACACACACACACACACACACACACACACACACACACACACACACACACACACGCACACACACGCACACACACACCTTTTTCAGGAGCCTCAAAACAGGTATTTCCGGTGAAATCTCGATATCAAAATTTTGGGTCGAATGCAATGCTTTCCCTACTTACTATATTTAGTGGATAAAGTAAAAATATGAGTAATCATTAAACTTATATAAGAATGTAAAAACAATTCGTATTACTGGGAATAACGTTGCTCTTCGATTATTTTAAGCAGTTATGATTGGTGAGTTACCCAACTTAAATTTTCGTGTTGGTCAGGTTTCAATGAGGAGGCTTTCGTCCCAAGTTACCTTAAAAGCTGCTGATAGACGGTTTACTCTCCGCAAGGCACAATGAAGTGAAGAAAGGCGCAGAAGACATACGGCTTTAGATGACTTTGTTCCCTTGTCAACAGCACAGAACCTACTTTCATAACATTTCTTTTCCTTAGGGAGTATGGGCTTACTGTTACGCGCAAGCTAAAAAATGTAATACTTGAAACTGCTCAGAGAGAAATAGCAAAGGCTACAGAAAATCTGTTTTATACTTTCAAAAAGTGTAAAATCTGATCAAATTTGATCACGTTAAATAATCTAATGAGCATAGATTTATTATAATCACTCATATATCAAGTGAGCGAGTGATTCGTGTTTGAACTAACCATAACTGTCTTTATAAGTTTTATACTTTTAATGTTATCTCAAATTACCTTTGCTGGTTTTTAGAGTTATTCAGCACTTTTAAATGTCAATCTTCACTTGTCGACTGTTAGAAGACTACACAAAAGGATAATGAACATTTTTATATACATTAATCTTGTAATTTCATACAATACCGTGATTTTCTTTATGAAGAATATTTTTAAACCCTAAAACACCCATTCAAATAACCTCGTGCCATTTAGGTAAACCATAGTGTTAAACATCTCATTTTTTCTCAGCATTTTTCATCTTTTTTTACTGTTCATAGTTCTCTGCGTACCGAAATTTTTAATTTATATATTCCACCTTTGAGGAGAACTTTAAGGAATAGGTACACACTTAAAAACTATTGTGTGTTTTTAAAAAAGGTTGAGTAGTTAATTTGCAAGCAACCATCTTCGTTAACCTTAATTAATAATGATCAAAATTCATCTAAGCAACTACTGCAGAAGAATTTCTTTTCATGACTTTTTAAGTTTGACACACAATTTCGTACACAAAGAATGAACCGGCTCATACAATTACCCTTTATATTTGCTTACCATATTATGCTCAGTTATCAATAAACATATTAATGCATATCTAAAGCAGAGATTGACATCGCTCATTAATAAGCTTAATTTCTTGTATGTTCTGCATGCATGATAAAATATTTAAGTAAATCAAAACAAAATTGTGGATGGTTAGTTTTCACACATATATTACGTTAAGTGCCATGGTTATTTAATGTTTCATTGATTATAGTACAAGATGAAGTTCTACATTATACCAAAATTTAATAGTGCCTTTACCGAAAATACACGTTCTGAGTGCGAGTTTGTGCGTGTATATACAGCTATGGAAAAATGATTAAGCGCATGAGGAGAGTAAACTATTTCTAAGTCTCACGTTGCGCGGTTTACACAAGTCGATAATGCCAAAATGCAACTGAGTTTATTGATACTCTCTGTTCCATGTGCTGTCTTCTGTCGTACATACAAATAGGGTGTGTTTTGAGTCATCTTTTGCATTTGCATTTGCGAGTATGTATACAAAAGCGTGAGGCGGGTCGCATTGAAATTACATGGCCTGAAAATTACATAGGTTCCGTGAATCGCGTGAAACAACTGTAGGTTGACAGAACTTCAAATACAAAAGGAGAAAAATGATGAGAAAATGTGAACCATTAACAGTGAATATCTCAGAAATGGGTAGTGACACAGCAAATTAATTTGAAATAAATATTGCGTTTTAAAGTAATTCATATTTTTGTAGTGGGATTAAATAAATATTACATTTGTTATGTTTCCAAAAGTAAACCGAAGTGACAGTCCAGCGGATTGCTGTGTGCTGTCTTTTAAAATTACGTAACTATTTCCATGCCATGGTGAGAAACAACTAAATGGTGACAATACGTTAAAAAAGTCAAAACAACTGATATCTCATAAATGGCTATTACCACAAATAAAATGGTTATTTTAAATAAATCGGGTGCTTTTAGAAGATACATATTTCCTATTAGTTCATTTTTGTTCGTCCCTTGTGGTTTACAAGTAAAACAAAATCATGAATATCCTTTCCGTGTGAAGAGGAATTCATTGGCTGATTCCCAGAAACCCCTACCTATATTTATTGGTCATGTAAATTCGCGTTGGTTTAATCAGTGGTATTTGAATTCAAAACGTTAGAGACGTTTTTCAGATAATATAAATAAATTGAGCAATATTCCATGGGTTAGGACGATTTTTTTCGAAAATCTCATGTCATATTTTGTAGCCCATGAACTCAAATCCCAAGTATGGCATTTATTCAGCACTTCGTTTTGAGTTATTCCGTTCACACTTACAAGCATAAATTTGTTTCTGAGAGTGGCACGCTTTGGATTCAAGGGCTTCAAAACATGTATTTGAGACGAGGTCTCAATATTTAGTTGCTGGGTTGAATGCAATATATTGTATATGTATAAAATGAGTAGACATAGGATGTAACGAAGCTGAGATGCAGAAGCCGGAAGATCTAATTTTGGAGTGAAGATAACTTCGTTGGTTTTAATACTTTCTAAAATCTTTCTCGCTCTAGTGAACTTTCCTCTAGAGCAGATGGAAGTGAGTAATCGAAGAAAAACAAAGCAATCAGAACAGCGCGATGGTTTCATTTGCTCCCGGATGTCGAAAAAACAATGGATGTTTTTCTTTCGTTTATGGTTCATTATTTTGCTTTTTGCTCCCGTAGTTGAAAGTGTAATTTATATTGAAGATGGTGGATGTTTTACGAGAAACCAAAGGGGCACAGCAACATTTAAATTGTGAACTCACTAAAACCAGCACGCGAATGTAATGAATGTGTACTTCGCTACGCAATAAATTTATTGTCCCCGCGATCTTGTCGACAGCATGTTAACCTCTAAATACGTCAATTTTGGTTCGGTCTGAGGACGAGCCAGAATTTTTCTTTATTTAGGACTAGCGGCTCACTTGATATTCTATGGTTAGCTTTTTAAAGTCTATTAGTTATCTACATTTAGCTACCTTTTCCCATTCCTAATAACATGATCCCACTATGTTCCATAATATTTTTATGGTGATTCCTATCCTTAAGCCCTTACAATTATAATTTCGTACAGCCCCGACTATTTCTAATAACGGATGAAAATTCCCAATATTCATTGCAAAAAGGGTGCGTAACACCCTAGGAATGTAACCTTAACCTCCCCGACAGTCTTGTCCTGGAAATGTACAGCCTATAACTAATCTTTGGTGGTGAAACAATCATCGACCGAAGTGGTGGAGTAACTTTTTAGACCACGGTAGGCGAAATTTTAATATTTTGTACCTTTTGGCCCCGCAGCTATTTCATAGCAAAACAGCTACAAAGTGTAGGCCAAATACAGGGTGGAAGAGAAGTCATTACATTAGCTTAAACCAGTGGTAACTCTCGGTGTTTGGAACACATTTTGTATCTTACGTTTTTGTCTCTGACCCTTTCCTACGGAGATGTTTTAGTTTTATCAAAAACAACCTGGCAACACTGCAGACTGTGGGTGGTCACTTTTCCTAGCTCAGTACATAAACAAACAGCGTAACGGTGCGTCTTAAAAACAGATACCCTGCCTGTCCTCCAGTGTTTACCGTGGTGTGTAGGCCAATCGCAAGCGTTAGCTCCTGACGAAAGCCAAAGTGCCCAACCTGTTTACATTCACAAACTTGGTCAATTCCCTGACCAACCTCAACGCAACGTTGTCTACTTACCTAACGTCTAAGAGAGCAGCTCGGAGTATTCCTTCACGTCTTTTAAGTGATTAATTATTTCGAAATCCTGTGTGATGTCCAATAATTACTATCGAAGTTATGTCAGAAATAAGTTACTCTACGCAGCTTACAAGTATCAAATTGTTATCTTCGTACATTCTTGTGGAATTACGCATCCAATTGGGATAAAAAACGACTTATTTTTTCGAAACAGGCTGATCAAAGAACAAAATGCCATTAGACTTTTTTGTTTGTAATGCTCCTATGAAGCACATACCAGGTGAGTCAGCTGCCCCTTATTCTGGAGTTTTATGCAATCCGCATTTTATAGTCCAACATGAAAACATCGACCCCATTACTAGGTTCTACCCGCGTATTTAACATGCATGTTAAACACTCGATGAAATTAGTACTAATATAAATGTTATCACATCGCCTTTTAATACATTCGTAATTAGACAGCTGACGTTTGCACTTCTGCAAATGTTCACTGGAAGCAGCGAATATTACATCTTAAACGGAATGTTTACCCCACACGTTACTAGGTAGCTCAGTTGGAACGAGCGCAATACTCCGTAGTAATCTGTCTGCTGTGAAGGTGGTTCGAATCACCTGCGTGTACTAATTTTTTTATCGTACAATCCTCACAATTTACAAATTATTATTCTAAAAACTGTTATTATATTCATTTTTATTGTTTTATTTATGGTTTATGGCATTGTTTGATGTTTCTTTATTGGTGAACTACAATTGTGTAGTTGTTTAAACACAATACTAGGTAGGTGCAATTGAAATAAGGATCATTTATACACATTTGAACACAGAAACCAAGGAAATTACATTGTCAGAGTTTAACATGGAAGTTAAACTCAATTTTGCAGACAATGAACTATTGTGCAATCCTGGAGAAAGAAGTCAAGGGGTGTCAGATCAGGTGATCTGGCAGGCCAGGAGATTGGTCCTTGTCTTCCTATCCAATGACCAGGATGTGCAGCATTCAAATGATTTCAGACGATCCTCGACCGATACGGAGGAGCGCCGTTGTGTTCAAACCACATCGTCATTTGCTCCTGCAGTGGCACATTCCCGAGTAACAAGGGGTGAGCTACGGGGGAATTCCAGGTAGCGTGCTCCTGTTAGATGCCCCTCGAAGGATAATGGTCCAACAAGGTGGTCTCCCAAGATTCCATACCAGACATCTACACCCCACTGCTCTTGGAATGCTGCCTCCCCTACCCAATGAGGATTATCAACACTCCTATAGCGTATATTGTGATGATTTGTGGAATTTTGATTCGTCAGAAAACAATATCCTGGATGCGAATCCCACATCACTTGCTACTCGCTCCAGCAACCATTCACAAAAGGTTACTCGAGCTTCGAAATCTCTCCCGTGAAGTGCTTGGTGTAGGTGCAAACGATAAGGATGGAACTTATTAGTGTTCAATTTTGCACTACAGAAGATTGACTAATGTTCACCTCCTGAGCAACTGACCATGTACTAGTATGTGGATTGTTCTGGGTGGCGTTCAAAACTGCTTCTGCATTAACACCCCATGTTGCTGGTGCGTATCTATGAGGAGGCATTCTTGCAAGTGACCCTGTTACACGCAGACACCTTTCAACATTCCGGAAGGTGTTTGCTGTTGGTTGTCGCCTGTTCGGACATCTCTCCCGATATAGATGCTAAGCCTCTGGTGTATTTGTTCATGCTTCTCCGTAGATCAAAAGCATATCTACGTACTCGTCTGTCGAATACATAATGAAAGACTTGTACAAAATATCGCGCGACAGCACACGTGTGGAGAACGCAGGGGTCGGCATTCACAACACACTACATCATGCCAGTCTAATGGGGCAGAAGTCATTATATCTGTTCAATTACAAAATGCAGACAACCAAAAACGATTTAAATTATAATGTGCTAAACCCTCAGGGACTTTATAATTAGATTAATGTGAATTATTTTTCCAAGTTTTGATGAACATAAAAAAAGATATTTACAATGCTGAGACTCGAACCTGTCTCATTGAGGGTTAGTACGGAGGTGCCCTATCACCTCCTAGGTCACAATCCTATTCAGCTATTTCGAGACTTAATTGAAAGCACGTACCGCGTGCAATAGTAGGACTTGTATGCCTGGTGCTATGTCATTGCCACCTCGCAAGTTTTCGTGCTTGATTTAGCCTTTTAAGACAGTTCTAATAATTTACTGGGCGTTTTAATATTATAACGTAAATGGCAAAAGCTGTTATGAATATTAATTGAGATGCACGAGGCGTAGTTCACGCAAAAACGCAAATAAACTGTTGGTTAATAATATGTCCGTTTTGACTGTACGCGTCCATGATGGATGAGGCGTGTCTCTAAATTTTTCCTAATTTTTGGCAGCCAACCCCTGCTCTAAGTACAAGAATGCACCATTTTCTTTTTAGCTGACGTTGTTAGTGTACTCATATGATAGGTCAATTTTTTCCGAGGCGTTTACTGAATTACGTTGCTATGTATACTCTGGTAAAAAGTTTGTGAAATTGGCCAGAAACCGGAATTCGCTCTCAATAAACGAATCGTATGTTTTTGAGGTGTACTTTAGCGAGGAGTACGTTCTGTCCCTTAAACCGCTGTTGCTCTCAATTTTGCGCAGTCGTCTCTTTAAGAACGTCAAGCAATACATTTTAGTAAGCGCAAAACTGGACTAAGACGCACATGCCTTTAGATGGGTGGCCTACCTTCCAAAAAACTAACGCGCGGCTGACTCACCCGGTATTTGAAGAAACGAAATAACTTCCCTTCCATCCTGTATATGCAAGTATATGAGTTACATTGATGACCAATTATTATTGTTTGCAAAGGCAATTAATCGACATAAGCTAAAATACGAGGACAGTTTATAAATAGATGAGCTTTCAAGAATTATATTAATAAATGGACGGACGGAGGGACGATCGGAGGGAGGGACGAATAACGGACGGACTGAGGGACGAGTCGGTAAACGACGGACTGAAAGATGGATAGATACGAAACACATTACGTACATAGCTTAATTCCTAATTCTAAATGTGGTACTCTGTTAATTCTTTCAGCTATGCTTTTCGTTTGAGCACTACATTCGTCATAAAATTTGCCTGGTACAAATCATCTATTATGTGATATATGATTACTCCGTGATGCTTTTAATATAAAATTACGCATAAGTCTAAGGACTGTTAACAATGAACTAAATAGACTTTTCTTCTAGTATTTACTTTCTCTACCACTTACCTATAATAAGTAGATGATGCCGAGATTTCACCAATACCAAACTTGGTATTCAGGTTTAGTGGCTTTCAAAGAAGTGACACAAATATTTTCAAGAAAATTCCACCACTATGAACATGAAAAATATTTCGTTATTTATAAAAAATGGCTCAAACTATTTTGATTAAAACACCATACGTTAAAATAATCTACATGTCAAATAAAATGCACATGTTTGGTTTACCTGGTTTGGCATTTATTCCAGATTTCGGTTTTGAGGTACCTAATCTGTTCACATCGCGCAACCACACATATAAGGACTATTATCTAAAAATGATATTTTTGGACTCGGGTCGTCAAAACACGCATTTTCAGTGAAACCATGATATGAGTTTTTGGGTGGAATGCAATATTCTCTCTAACAATATTTCTTTAGTTCCTCTAGAGAACTAAAAGTGAAGTACTTTCCCCATTTCTTCAGCTGTCAAAATGTATAAGAAACCACAAGGTGACCTCTGGCTAATACGATACACAACCCACGCCAGGATTTTCAGCAGCATATCAAAAAGAGCACTCTGCAGAGGTGGAAATGTGATTGATGCTCTTTCTCCGACAGTGGTATGTCCTAAACTCACCTCCAGGTTTCCGATCTTCGAGGAACTAGTCAAGTCCACATTATCAGGCTTTGCGTCGGCCTTACAGCGTTAACACAGCCTCATCTGTTAAAACGTGATCTTCCTCCTCACTGTTCAACATTTAATCATAGATTGTCCTAGATACTATAAATAAAAGTTCATAATTCAGTTCTAAACAACCCTTCAGAAGACCTCAATGAGCCGAACATCTACAATATACTTCAATTTATAAAAGAAATTCAGTTGTACATTGATATGTAATATGGCCCGAGGATAACACGACGTTAATCAAACGCTTTTTTCTAGTTTGGTGTCGAATGTGTTCTGTTTCACTTGTAAATGAAACAGTTGGCTTCACTGTATTTATTCTGCTTCGGATTCGTTTTGGCTTCAAGAACCAATGCCAAGTTGTGCTTTATCTTAGAAGCCACTCCGGGCACTTAGGTGAGGAAGGTGTCATAACGATTGTAATTGGCGTCAAGTGACCGATTGTGTGACCGAGCGAAGCAGTACCGCTTGTGCGACTCGGGTTCGACCGTGCACACTGATATGGGATTTTCCGCGGTTTCCCCTTATCACTTAGGTGAATGCTGACGTGCATAATTTCATGCCACTGTTTTTCTTTTCATCATTAGTCATCATTCCATTTCCTTATCATCTTTCAGATGTGTTCTCAGGCGAGTAGTGTTGGCGATGACGGGCAGATGGCGTAGATGCTTGCAAGCTAACTGCTGTTCTCGGCCCTAGATGGCGTTTAGGGCGGCCGCTGTCCTGCAAAGGGAGGGGGGGGGGTGAGTTTGTGCAACACCGGAACCGTGGCGTGATGGCTGCTCGGACTAGCCTGGCGCCGAGATGAAGAGAACTCAGCACCCTGTGCCACCCTGTGGTTTCCTCACTTCATCCCTGCCTCCTGCGGGGTGTTAGCCAACAGAGGTCTGCAAAGGTCGCGGTGAGCGAGGTGTCCCTCTCCGTGTGTACCATTTACCCCTATTTTACCCTTTCATTGAGTAACCTAAAGATAAATAGAGGGAAGAAGAAGTTATGATTCTCTTCTCTTGCGCGTTATCTTTATAGGTACAGCAGCTGGTGGTTCAATATTAACAGTAATTATTTAAATACATAGGTCTTTTAACCGTATTAGTTTCATTCATAGTACACAATAACTGAGATGAGCTCACTTCTTTCACATGGCTTATAAATGTATGAACGTATATAATTGCATTGATAGGTTTATCGTGCTTGATATAAATGTGTTGAATTACCAATGAGCACCGAGGCAAATAACCACTGCATCGTGGCATAGCGTGTACCTCCTCGGCACTGGCTTTAATGAAATCAAACGCAAACACTGACTCCACCATGCATTACCACGGAATCGTTATTAAAGATTAAACGTGCGAAACTAATCCAATCCGTGGTGGAGTGGCTAGTGTTGCGGCTGCAGCTGCTTGTGTTAGCATAATTCAGAGGACGTATTATAGCCGGCTGTTTTAGTAACACTGGGTTTATTTCACTGCATTTCCAGCAGTGTTGAATATCCATTATGCTGTTGAAGAATATATCTACTAAATGGAGTTTTCACGCAAAAAAAAAGAAAGAAAGAAAAAAGAAAAAAAAGACAGAAAAAACTATCTATGACATAATGTTCTCATTCCGAAGTACTTTTACTTATCAGGCTGTATGAAATACAATGACCGGTTAACATCTGAAGCTCCCGTTAGAGATGTCCCGGGTTCAATTCCCGTCGACTTTTTACTCTGACCTTGGGCTTTTCCTGGTTTTCCCCGGCCGGTAGGTGACTGCTGGGGATCTTCTTTACCATAATTTCCATATCATTCCATTTCCTGCTTCTTTTTGTTTGTGCTTCTTGGTTTCGTGCTTATAGTGGTAGCTAAGAATTGGTGCAGATCTTTGCTCCAAGGAAATAGCACTTCCATGGACAGTAGAGGGTGGCTTGGATGACAGTTCTTCGCCCTCTTTAGGTAGCTTCATCACTGGCGTTGGTCTTCGAGCTGCAACTATTAAGGACTGCCATACGTCTCTGTAGCCTTTAGCCTCCTGTGGTTATTTATTTATGTCAACAAGCTTACTGCTGGTGTTTTTAAACACACAAGCCGTGTAAGGGCAATGTTTAAGAGGTTGAATCAGAAACTGAAAAATTCAAGGGCATAGCATAACTTGCCAGTAGGACATTAAATTCCCCAGCTGACTCGTACTTTTTCCCGGATAACCACAGTTTCAGTTCCTGATTCAACCTCTTAAACATTGCCACACACGGCTTGTGTGTTTAAAGCACCAGCAGTAAGCTTGTTGGCATAAATAAATAATAATTACCATCTAAAGGTTACTTAAACCCGGGACATAAAGTACTTATATTGTAAGTCGCCCTTGGGGTATTTATCTCTGATGTGAGATTCCCTTGTGGTTCACCGGGAAAAAGTACGAGTCAGCTGGGGAATTTAATGTCGTACTGGCAAGTTGGCCATTTTAGCTTAATGGTTAGAGCAGCCGCTCGATAAGCGGAAGATCCGTGGTTCAAATCCCGGCTATGGCATTGAATTTTTCAGTCTCTGATTCAACGTCTCCTGTGGTACCTTCACTTCATCCCTCCCTCCTGTGGATGGTGATAGCCACAGTAAATCTATGTAAGTGGTAATGCGCTAGCTGCCCTCTTCGTTGTATAACCTAGTATAAAGTTAAATAAAATCTCTCAGGGAAATAAACCACGAAATAGAACTAAACAATATTGTTTTGTCAGTTTTATTTTCTGTTAAATATCTACCTATAGAGTGGTCTGTAGTGAAGCCAAAAGAGACGAGAATGGCTGAATGGATTGTTATGATACTTGGTTATGAGCAGGCATGCAAATGTCTAAGCATTAAAACTAGAACGAAAAGAAATAAAGTTGAACTTTTACTGCACTCTGGGCAGGTATAACGCAGGTAACCAACCATCCCGCATCCCTAGTAGAATGCGTTGGCGTTTACAGACACCACTCACCAGACCGTGTTTACTTGCCATCAGTGACCCTTGCGTCGTTGAAGAAGTGACACCTGGTATCTACACTTTTGACGAAAATTTACCTATGCTATTCTTCCTCTAATTCGAATCGGTTTATAGATATAGATTAGGCAGTGTGGGACACCTTCGGTTTCGAATTAGAGGAAGAAAGGCATAAGTAACTGTTCAAGGGTATATCGCAGGATATTTAATCTCAGAAATACTATGTATTTATATACACATGCGTATGAAAGTTGTTTCAATCTAATGTCTTCAAGATTTCCTTTATAAACTGGATTGTACGTGGTGATGAAAGCACTTCGGTGATGTTGCCTTTCAAAGTCTGTGCAGATATTGTGGAATTTTCCATAGTTTGTAAGGATTGTGTGAGTATGAGTTTAGAACTACTTCTTGCCTCGTATGGATCCTCGGGAAGATGCATCTTGTATGGTGCCTTTTGTGTGAGGATGTATACATTGCGTTTCAGATATTTGTGTAGAACACTGTTTTTCAGCATTTTCATGACACGACCCCCCCTAGTATCAAAAAATATTTCGTGACCCCCCGACCCTTCTTTTCATGTATGTTAAAAATATATGAAATGACTTATTTGAGCATTTAATAACTTGAATAAAAGTCTTCAAGGGCGGAATGAAAATGTCATTACAGAAACTCCATGGCTTTATAAAAAAATTGAATTGTGGTCATCATCTATAAATTAAAACAACTTTGATTCATTTTCTTCGATACAGTCTTTCATTAAAGAAGTCGGAAGCGGAATAAACATCAACTCATATATATCTGGTTTGAAAATGGTGTTAGATAATTTGAAGAAAGAACTGTGTCATTACTTCTCAGTGCAACAGATATCGGATAGCACTGGGCAAAGAAGGATCTTAAATCCGTTTTTAAATTCAGCTATAAATGAGGCAAATTTAGCAACTAAGCTCAAAGAGAATCTGCTGGAATTATCTGCCGATGGGATGTTACACTTGCAATTATTCAAGTCTGAAAATTTGGATACCTTTTGGTTAAAAAGAAAAACAGAATACCCGGAATTAACAACTGAGGCTTTGAAGTGTTTAATTCCATTTCCTACCTCGTTCTTATGCGAGTTGACATTTACATCAATGGCCCAAATAAAAAGTAAACTAAGAAATCGCTCAAATTTGGAAAATGATTTAATACTTAATCTTGCAAAAACGGATCCATGATGGGAGAAATTGATTGAGCAAACTCAAGCGCAACCTTCACGTTAAAATGGACGATTACTCGAAGATTTAATTTTTTGTTAATGTGTTTGTACATATAAACAACATAACGAGTATCATATTGTTAACTTTTTCTTAATATATCTACCTTTTTAAAATTTGTTTGATTTTTACTGAGTTCTCTCGACCTCTCGCGAGACTCATACAGAGAGGCTTCGCGACCCCCCAGGGGGTCGCGACCCACAGGTTAAGAAGCGCTGGTGTGGATAGTATTGATGAAGTCTTTGTTTCCAAAATGAGACTGCTCCTTCATTGAGGTACTGACCAATGTGTCCTTGGATCCAGTAGAATTTGACTTGACTGTTACGTTGTATATCTTGGAAATCTGCCATGATCTGACGAACAGTAGGATTGATTGATTTATTTTTATTAATTGCGTTCCGGGCTTGAGCGCACCAGGCATACGTGAACCTATTCACCAAACTGAAAACATACTGATACTATTAACTAAAATTATTTGTTTACAAAAGAAGCAAATATTGATGTAGTGTTATTTATTACACTATCCTGAGTTGCGATTACAAATATCTGCAGTTATGCCCTAAGCATACCGAATATACGTCATTAGCAATAATGCTTAAGCATTATGAAACCATTAGGCCTCGATTTAATAAAAACTTTTTACCCAGCTGCAGGGACAAGAGGTATCGTATCGGTTGTCGTTATATATACACTAATTCAATTTCCTGGCTTTAAGCCCTTACATGTTGAACGCACACAAACTTTCTTACATAGAATCTGATGTATTGCATTCACGTGACTTTCTCAACTCTTGTGTAAGCTGTTCTTGCAATGACTTATTCATCTATCTACTTTACGTTATTGGAGATGAATATTTATAGAAATTATCTTATTGCTAATTTTATTGTAGGTGTAAGAAGACTATAGGAATAGGAATATTGTAGGTGTTGCCATAGCCAAATCTTTTAAAAGCTAGTCGCAATGTTATGGCAATCAAATTTCGTTCTCTTTGCATGGCTGAGAGATAAAAAAGTAAACGTACAGTGACCGTTGATAGAAATGTGTGTGTGTGTGTGTGTGTGTGTGTGTGTGTGTGTGTGTGTGTGTGTGTGTGTCGTCAGATACAGTTTTGGGTCATTTTATCGTCGCGTCATAGTTATTCTTGTGTGAAGCAGTTTTAGTGGGTATAATAGTCAGAGAGAGTAGAAATGAAAGACTGTAGTATATGTCAAGGTTGTGATCGGACAGAACAGTGAGTTTCAAGGTCACGGCGAATTGCACACTGTATTAACGTTAAAAGAGAACTGTGTTTTAATGGTTCAGGTTTACAAAAGAAATAAAGTGACAGAAAACGTAACTGGACTTTCTTATTTGTCACAATGGTGTCAGAAGCGGGATTTGTCAAATTGCTATTTTGTTACAACATTGAGGTTGAGAGCAGGCATTTTAAGTAGCTTGAATAGTTGAGTAAATGGTTATCGTGCTACATATTGTACTTCGGTTTTCTTGAATTGTTCTTTGGTGTGTTGGGATCCGTTTTACCATATCCTCCTTAATATTTCAGAACCAAAGTATTTAAAGAAGCTGCTTCTGGACATGGATTAAATAATAAAATATGATCATATCATAGCCATCTACCTACCATCGAGCCGTGTAGCACATTATTTATTTACAGCCTATAGAAAAGCAAAGGCTATTAGAGACAAAGAAAGGTTCTGCATATCTATCGCCTATCACACACTCTACGGATATCAGAGACTTGGGCTAAGTAGTTAGATTATTCTACACACAAATTGCAGTCTTGGCTGACACAGCAGTGGCTACACAATCTTATACAAAGTCCGCCATGGAGAAAGACCATGCAATTTTATTCTAATGCTGACCCTTCACAGGCTCAGCGTAGAGAAATCGTTATTCCCGTAGCAAAACATGGGGGATTTAAACGCACGGAGGGACTTTATACCAGAGATTATTTCAAAACATGTTTAATACCAGTGAGAATACAGTTGACTAGCAGTTCAAACAAACTGACATTTATGTAGTTCAAAATGGCTAAAACATGATAATCCACGGAGTTTTGAAAGTATAGCAGTTTATTCTATTGGATGTGATAGTCCTGGTGAAATTCTCACCTTTACTAGGCTGTTTGCCCAAGTGTTCTCTATGATTTTATGATTTTTTTGTGTAATTATACAATTTAAGGTCATCTAAATAAGGATGCTGCCGATCTAATTCAGTTCGTAAACTGTATCCAGCACTCATGAAGATTTTAGACTTCCCAAACTATTCACAGAATATTCAAAATTTTTAGTTTGCCTTAGGCATACCATCAAAATTGTCAGGTCTGTGTTTAAGAAAGTACGAAATGCCGCAATACCTTCCACGTAAAGCGTTGTTTTGAGTGGGGGATCTTGGTGAGAGAAAGAGAGAGAGAGAGAGAGAGAGAGAGAGAGAGAGAGAGAGAGAGAGAGAAATGTGAAAATAATAATCAACTTCTCATTTCTTATGAAAATAATTAGTAGCACTACATGATGTTTGGAAACTGCACTGGTCTATCGTTGATACATTCCTGTAAGCCCCAGGATTATTCCACTTGAGGAACAAAATATCGCTCTTGCACTTATGGTGTTCCAACCTTTGTTACCTTCTGTATAGATAGTTTGCTCACGCAGCTTTAAAATCAAATTAGGTGTATGTCGTTCATGTAAATGAATGTTTAAGTGATTAAGCCTTCCGGTTTCCTATAGTATAATGTACAATTATTTTAATTGAAAATGGAATAAGAATGTATTTTCGTTAGAAATGAAAAGTTCAACATTTGCTGCTTCAGAGGACATGGGTGCTTAAAACATGTAATGATTATTCTCTATGTTTTGGCTTCTAGGGTTACATCGAACATGTGGCATATAGTGACGTTTAAAATAGATTTAAAATGTGATTTTATTAAAACAGTCCACTTTTTTAAAGTTTGAAACAATGAATACAAGAAATTTTCCGCAACATTTTGCTATTCGTATGCCACTTAATACCTTTAAGGACCAAATGGGAGACGATACTCTAACTTTTATCTTAAGTTGGTGCTGTTCTAATGCCACAAAGTTCTTAGGGAAAGTTACCTATCCCCATCACAACCTCAGAATCAGAAATTAATTTAGTTTGCTTGTTCCATATGTATGTACTACCACCACCTTTTATATTATCTCTGCTGCTTAAATAAAGAAAACGTATTCCATTGCACCAAAAAACACTAATATGAAAAGTTAGAAACACCCATTCTGAATATTTCTGCATATGAAAAGGCATATTAAAATACATACTTCGTGCTGTCAGTTTCTCAATCTGCAATTCTACCAGGTGGAATTTTAGATATGTGTTCAACCCCTTTCAAGAATTAAACAACATAAAATTTAAGGTTAGATTTAGGTTCCCCAAACAAGCATTCATGGGTATCTTGCACGTGATAGAATTGCAGAGTAAAAAACTGACTGCACGAAGCATGTAGGTACATATGTCCATGTTGCCACAAAAGCAGCAGTTGCTATTACAGAACCAGCCATTGGTTGATTACCCTTCGTTATTACAAAACCGGAGCCTTTCAGAATGTGATAGGAGATCACATTCATGTGTACAATATCGAATAATGACAGTATGAGCTTCGGGATTGCCGAATGAAGTTACAATACATAAATATGCCTCAAGGTCAAGGGAATTATTTACAAGCTGTATAGCAAAGTTTCTATGATTATTAATTTATCCAATGTTATCGATGCTATAAATTACAGTTACAAGAAACGTCCATGGTTTTGTGAAATACTCAGAAACAGGACAGCTTACTTTTCTGCTAATTAACTACTTTTCTATTGAAGTGCAAGCAGTATGAATTCTGAGGACATAGTTACACGTTGCCTACCTTCTTACTTCAACTTGTAACAGCGTCCATGACTTAATTGTATACTGTTCTTAATTTTTGAAATTAATGCTGAGAATATGCTGTTCGTTTAAGTGAAAAATTTACTTCTATTTCTTTTGTGCTACATTTTGGCTTGCAGAAAACACGAAACGACTTTATCAACAAAATTAGATGTGCAATCCTGAACGCGTAGTAATTTTTTTTTTTTTTTTTTTTTTTTTTTTTGCAACGACATCATACGGGTGATTATCACCTTGCAGCAATATTACAGTGTAATTAGGATAACTGCACGCCGACTACTCCAGCTCTGTCGCTTTGTTGCTTCTCTTCTTCAAGATCGGAGTAGTTAACCGATAGTAGGAGATAATGTCATTCTTGCAACTGCCTGAAGTTTCGAGACTTGGGTACTTTACTCAGTCATTAACTAAAGAAGGGAGAAGCTAATTATCAGACAGTTTTCTTGCAACCCAGCATGAGCCTCATAAAAGATTGTAGAACTCGAAGAAAACAGACATATTTTAGCTAAAGTTCTACATAAAAAATTGGCCAAATAGTCATGCCATATGATGTCATAACAGAAGATGCACCCAAGTATAAGCGTTTAACTTGTTCGAATTTATCAAAAATAGCCAATACCTCTTCTAAATAGGATGAAAGTAATAGTCCAAAGTGGAAACACCTCCATTCTAACATTCCTCATCTTCACTTCCACAGCCTCAGAATCGCCTGCAGTGGAAGGCAATTAAGTCACAGTTTGCAGTAACCTTTTATATAATGAGCTTAGCGTAAATATTTCGTAATTGCAATTATTATTACAGAACAGAAACTGAAAGCGACCAGCAATGAGTGAACAACTTGAAGAGTAACAGCTGCAAGTGGTGCCCAACTTGGAGCCACAAAATATCGTAACTGCTATACAGCTGGCAGTATGTAAGAAATACCTTCTAAGCGCGCTCAACGTGGAACCACAAGATAATAAATATCTTAACTGCTTGAAATTCCTCCGAGTAGTGTGAAGATTCAAAGACAATTACAACTTTAACATTTAATTTCTTTTTGTATAGCATTTGTGGAAACAGAAAACAACTTTGAAAAGCTGTTCACGTTATTTAATTCTTGTTACTGTCTGTATTTTATGTGTATGGCGTGTCTTCATTAATTATTATAAATGGAGAAACTGTAGGTTAAGTTCACACAGTTCATTCGTAGAGAGAAAATCCAGTAGTTGAATAGCTGTCCTATCTTAGGGTATTCATAAAGGCACCGCCTTATATAGATCCGTAGAAAAAGACAATTTTAAATGTGAATGATAAAGGATAAAAAAAAAAGTATAATATAACAATGTTTGACAGAGTGTAATAGTATACAAAATTATTATACAATTTTGAAATATAACAGTTAACCAATATCTTCTAAAACACTTAATTGCAATTCAGAAAGTCGAAACAAATCAACTTAAAGTTAGCAATCACTCCACGAGGACTATTCAAAATTAAGCACATCTAATAGTGCATACTACTTTTATTATCTGTGAAGCATACAATGTGAGCTTATATTATTTATGTTCTTATTACTAGCGTAACTATTTGTCACGGGGTTGTGAAGCCACTTGTTACAGTCACTGTGGTTACAGTGTACGTTGGGTGCCACTTTTGTGACAGTCTCTTTCCTGTCACATGAAATACTCGGTAGCTCATCCGGTGCAGTAGCTGCCTCTCCGCTGTGCGCCGCTGCGTTGATCTTGTTTGGGATTAGGTAGGCATGAGTAGGATATTTCTCAGGCACGAGGTTAGATGACATATACAGCACAGACGTTTTCTGATTTTATTCTCCACCACGTCATTGCCTCGAAGTGCCGACCTGAGCGAGTTTCTGGTATTTCGTTGTACGATTGCTATTTACTTCACCTTACGCTAATCACTGTCGCCTTTCACACATCAACGTTTTTGGCGCGAAACTATACATATTCGCGATACAGGTTCACCCTCGTAGCGACCTCGCAACAAACAGACAGTCAGTCCCGTTCCCTTCCAATTTTTTTTATTTATGTATCTCACCCCCGCACTTTCTCTCTAGTCCCGTTATGGGGGAGGGGTGTATTTTCCCCAGCTGTGTCCTTGGACTTTAGGCAAAACGTCCCTCGGCGCGAGATGACAAAAGATTTTTGTCCTCTGGCCTTCAGAAATGTGCTCAGGCCAACATACTTTCAAGAGGCGGCTTCTCTACACAATTTATAATACAAAATTATACTTATACCTAAAAGTCTTATATATGTACATTCTGATTCTAAAATTACAAATATATATACATAGAAGTTCCCGTCTCATATTTAAACAGATAAGCCCCTGTTGCTGTAAGAGCTCCAGGTGCGACAACTACCACGGAATCGAGAGTTGGAAATTCAGTCATGGCTACCACCTTGTTAAAGGGGAGTTTAACAAACTCAGTTACGCTTAACCGAGTTGTAACTTCCTGAGGGTCAAGTTTTCTGCTGAACTTTCCCAGGAGGTGAACCAAGTTTGTTTATTGCATATCCCCTTCCGCTGCAAGAACCAGGATGTGATTATTGTTCAAAGGCACTCGGGCCGAAAATGAAGTTCTGTCCTCTTCAAGTGAACTATGCAATAGGCTTTCCACAAAGGCAAACACGTAATGCTCCTGTAAGACAGGGTGTTTTTGTAATGTTTTGGGGGTAAAATGACATCCTGATCTCTACGCAACTATCTTGACGTTCTCTGTCCATTATCCTTTCCTACTAGTTTTTATACAACTCTTTATGATACAAGAGTTAAAAGCGAGGTTTTAACGAATTCCTTTGGACACGCGTGTCACAGTATTTTTAGGTGGACGTCATCACTTATAGATAAATTATGGACTATTAATTAGATTATTTTTATCTATTTTGTATCTGCGATGCCCTGACAACAAGACAAGTTAGAAGGGGGGAAAATACATAAAGAAGATTATGAGAGTAATAAACCGGTGGAAAAGGGTAAAAAACTGTTAATTAATAGCAAAGAACTTTAATTGATGTGAAACAACTTAATAGCAACATAAACCAAAATGTTGGTTGTAAAATTATTACAATTTGAAATGGTAATTCCTAGGGTGGAGGAAGTAGGACTAGAATTGATTACATAATTTGATTGTTTTGGCTGCATCCTCAAAATATGCTGACGGTGCATTTTCTCTATTAGTTTGTGTACTTCTTACCTTGTCTCATTGAGGAAACCTGTTATTTGTTATTTCATACCGTTTCCTTGACTTCTTGGTAGCAATTCTAATGTTGCCCTCTTGGCTGGTTGCAAAATTTCGACTGCGTCTTCATATTCCATATTTAGTGCTTTCAAATTATTTACCTGGTGGCCCGCTGGAGCCGGCCACCACCGTAAGTAGATAACCCTTCGTGCGTTAAAACATTTGCAGAACTCCAAGGCGAGATGTACGGTGAGAGAGAGAGAGAGAGAGAGAGAGAGAGAGAGAGAGAGAGAGAGAGAGAGAGAGAGAGAGAGAGAGAGAGAGAGAGAGTTGAGCTAGCCTGTGTAGCCTGTGATAATAGACCATAACAGTACAAACAACCGAAAAGGTCTAACTTTACTTACAGGATCTTCATTTTCCAGGGAATAAATTCACTACTGTGTATGGTACTATACAGGGTGTACAATGGGCCAATTTAAACAAACAAACAAGGATATCAAAGTCTCGTCAACAGCTTTCAGAAAACCTAAAGAAAGTTGACTTAGCTATCTTAGTCTACGCCTAACAGTCATAATTATTCTAAACCTTATTTCGGCCATGATTTGTCTGTTAATCGATTTCAGTAAACGAGCTAGCATTTTAAAGTCCTCTTTGAATGCTATCAGAATACACTAAGAAAGTTGACCTAGCTATATTAGTTTATGTCTTACAGGTCGTCCCATCTATATGTTTGAAACAGAAATACAACGTAATACATTTTATGGCTGAAATGATGGTGCTTATAAAATATTTATATGTAGGTATCTCTATATCTCTTATATCTTGGAAATGACTTAACAATTGTGACAATAATTTTTATTTAGTTAACATTTTGCTTTACAAGTTTATCTCAATAAGTATCTTCTTCCAAAAAACAAAATTTCACAAAAAGGGCGGGGGGGGGGGGGGTGAACACCGAGCGAAGGTCGGTCACCCAGGTAGTTATGTTCATTTCTCCGTATACTGCATTTAACAGGTTTCCAAATTTAAAGTAGTATATTTGGAAATTTCAATTGTGACTCTCAGTCATTCCATACGCACAATACTCAGTATTCGAAAATTAGCATATATAACTTTTTAGATAAATTATTAAAAAGTAGATTCATAGAAGCAAACGAGTTTGCCATTGGAAATGAAATATGCAGATATAATAATTAAAGAAGCAGCCAATACAAAATTAGTTAAACGGTGTGTTGTCCTTCTCTATAACACAAAAATACATTTTAGAGGAATTGTATTAGATTTTTCTTACTCCCTCTCTTTTAAAAGCCAACTTTTGGCTTTCCAGTGAAATACATAGCATAGTACAAACATGCCAGTAGTTAGTAATCACTTCACAAAATGTGTACTTTACCATCAATGAACCTAGAGCTGACCATGTATTTATTTGTTCACTTATTTATTCCTGATTCCCTGCGTAACGTATAGGTTTCTTTCATAAACAGTAGAACGTTGTTTTACTTTCAGATAAAACAAATGCGCGTTATCTGACTAAAACCACTTGTACTTTCTCTACTACGTACCTAGTACGTAACAAGGTATTTTATTACAACAAAAATTGGAGATAATACCGAATATACCTGTTTTGAGGACCTTGTGTGTGAGTGTAAACAATATTAACTCAACGAAAAGCCGGTTAAACATTAAACTAAGTTCAGAATCTTCTAAGGATGTGAAAGGAAGATTTTAAAGAACGTTTCATATACCCAAACTACCTATACATTGAAACATTTGCGTTATATTTCATAATAAAACATAACACTAACAATTTTGATTAAAATATTACATGCCTATTTAGGATATTCACTTGACAGATAAAATACATGCCTTGAATTTTCTTGGAATACCATCTAACGCCCTTTCATTCTTAATGGCTTTCATATAATTGGTAAACCGTAGGGATATAAAATGTAGGTCTCGTCAAAGCACACAGTGCATGTCAAATAACATGTGTGTGTAGTTAGCTATTTCTGAGGTATCGCTTGTTATTGGTATGAGTTTTTTAATTTTGTTGTCATGCTCATGCAAAGAGAATTCTGAGCCATCACACAGTGGCACACTCTTTAAAAATCTGACTGATACTTTCCTTACAGTATCCTACTACAAAATGCTTAAATGTGTATTAATTTATCTGGATTAAGAAAAAATAGACATAGGAATACAATTTTGTACGAGTGTGTAAAGAAAGTTATTAGAATACCATATAGGCACGTTAAATGCTTTACGCAGCAGTTTCCCATAATTGTTCATAACGTTCATAACGTTTTCACTTGAATTGTTCACTTGGAGGTGAAGTGCCATAAATAAATCTTTGATGCCCTGTGTAATTAATAAGCAATGAAGTTCTATTAATACTATAACGAAGCGGCATTTCACTGTTCAGTACAAAAGAGAAGAACTCTTCAAGAAATGCCTCTCTCGCCCTAACAAGGGTCCCACGCACCTATTAATGTCCCAAAAGTTCAAAGCCAGAGATTTACGGCTTCTTTTCTCTGTGTGGTGATAAATGCTTGGTGACTTAACTTCCTGTTACATTAGACAGAGAATCCAGCCAACTCCACCTGTTGTGAAGATTGAGTACTGAAAACGACACGACCGGCATGTTTCCTTTTTCAATGCCGACAACGATTTAAAGGCTACGGAAATCAGGGTGGAATTTTGTAGCTCTCTTCCCGAAAGTGAAAGTCACCATGAATTTTAAGAAACCTAATGAGAGTGTACCGGATTTGTAGCCTCCTCCTCCTGTTTCTTCTTCGTCTTCTTCTTCTTCTTCTTCTTCTTCTTCTTCTTCTTCTTCTTCTTCTTCTTCTTCTTCTTCTTCTTCTTCTTCTTCTTCTTCTTCTTCTTCTTCTTCTTCTTCTTCGTGATTATCATTTTATTATTACTGTTACTATTATTCGTACAATAATAATAATAATAATAATAATAATAATAATAATAATAATAATAATAATAATAATAATAATAATAATAATAATAATAATAATAATAATAATAATAATAATAATAATAATAATAATAATAATAATAATAATAATAATAATAATAATAATAATAATAATAATAATAATAATAATAATAAAAATAATATAGTAATAATAATTTTCTAATATATTATCATCATCATGATCATTATTGTTATCATAGCCTATACCTTTTAAGGCGTTTTATACACTTAGTTTCATGGTAATCATTTGGCGATTCTTCCATGTAAAGTTAATACACGCACACGAATAATGAAGTTTTTAAATGCTATTTTTGGCATACAATCTCCCATTATTCATTTTGCGGACAGTTAAGAATGAAATATATAAGAGCCACTTATCTACCAGGGATGTCCCATAAGTACTCGATCTGACGCTATAGATAGCGGTTGTTGTTTCAAACAAATAATTATGGTACACAGTATCAACCATATAACGCTTAAGTTTGAAGCTTTACTATGCTGCGTTGTTTAGTATTTGTTTGGCAGCCATCATTAGTGAATGCTCTCAGTGAATTTATAAACATGGATAAAACTGGTCATCGTTATATGATACAATACTTTCATTTGAAAGTCATAGTCCAACTAATATTAAAGCGGAGCTAGATTCTACTCTGGAGGAGTCTGCTCCTTCATTTGTAACACTAAAATATTAGGTGGCAGAGTTTAAGCGTAAGAGCTGTCAAAATGAACGTCGCAGTGGTTGACCAAATGAGGTGAGTTCGCCAGAAATTATAAAGAAAAGGGACAGAATGGTACTGGTTGACCACCGACTGAAAGTGTGCTAGCTAACAGACATTATAGACATTTCAAAAGGTGCTGTACGTGGCATACTAACTGAAAGCTGTGCAAAATAGGTATCGTGTTTGCTCATTGTAAAGCAAAAACAGCTTCATGAGGATACTTCAGTTGAATGTTTGGCGATATTTAACCATGGCTGAAACATGGGTCCATCACTTCACACCTGAGACGGGGGAACAATCGAAACTGTTGATTGAAAGGGGAGAATCGGCTCCAAACACGGCGAAGACGATTCCATCTGCAGGCAAGGCTATGGCGTCAGTTTTTGGAATGCAGTGGGATAATTTTCATTATCTCCAAAAAGGAAAAGCAATCAATGGCGAATATTGTGCGAACTAATTGCAGCGTTTGTGTGATGAAATTAAGCAAAAACCTCCGCATCTAGCGAAAAGCAAAGTTTTGTTTCATCAAGACAATGCACCATTTCGCATACCTATCCATTACCACAGTCGTCAAAATTAATGAGCTAAAGTTCGAATTGCTTCCTCATGCACCCTATTCACCAGATCTAGCCCCTCTGATTATTTTGTGTTTCCAAACTTGAAGAAATGGCTTGTTGGTAAATAATTTACCACTAATGAAGACGTGGAGTCTGCCGTTGATGGCTTTTTTGCAGAGTTTGACGGTTCTCACTACAAACAGGGTATCGAAGCTATAGAGCACCACTAGGAAAAGTGTTTTGAGCTGAAAGGAGACTATGTATATGTTTTTTCCCCAAAATCTTTGTGCTTTCTTTGTTAGGTAGGGAACTTCTGAGGCAGTCCTTGTATATACGTATATGTGCGTATATGCATGTGTATGTAGCAGAAAATTTAGTGAATATGAGTCAGACTAATTATAATTTTAAAGATCGTTAAAGTTGGGCTTTTATGTTTTATTAAGATTTGCATACTCGTTTTAAATCGACTTCTTAAATAATACTTCAGCGGTGTTTACACAAAAAATGACACTGTTCTCACGTTAGACTTTCATTTCCAAAGCAATTGAGAGCTTTTGCTTTGCCTGTATTAATTAAAACTATGCATAAATTATGTCAGTGTATGTTACAATACTTAGTGTAGCTTTTCTCATAATACTTGAACATTTAAAGGAAAACCTGTCTAGACACAAAACTCCCTATGTATAGCAGGCAGTGAAATGTATTGATAAAGTATAATGAATGCACTTAACACTCTAGGATGCATTGTCCAATGGAAAAGCTCTTATGATGCACAACTTTTACAAACATATTTATCCTGAAAAGCGGAAAAATAATAAAAATACTACATTGTTATGTAAACTTTATTTAAAAACTAAACCAATATACACAACAATTTCATTTACGAAATTGAATTCATTTCTTTACGAATATTTTGAAGAGAATTGTGGAGACTGGCTATGAAGTTTAGCATATTGCTAACCATAAATCCGTTGACACCAGACATTCTAATTACTAACTCGTTAAGGCTGTAAACAGGTAAAAAGGTGTTCAACTTTGGACATTACGCGTACAACATACTAAAGCTACACATGACTTTCTCATGAGACAGGTGGCTGCAGCTTCTCTCAGGCTGTACGCAAGATTGCCCCGGATTGCTATGTCGTTACGTATAAATTGGGGCGTGATATACGTATTGCTAAGTTTGGCCCTGCAAGTTAACAACGCAAATTCCAGCGTACACCAGCAAAATAGTGGATAACCCTAACAATATGTGCGAGATGGGGTCAAGTGAAAACTATAAATATTTTCTTAAATGTATTTTTGAACAAAAGTGGAACACCAGTAGGTATATCACTTTACGACTATCTCGATGACGTTGAACCCACGTCCTACAGCACACATGGACTCTCGGAAAAAAAAAAAAAAAAGAAAGGAACAGAAAAGAAAGCAAAACATTGTGGTCGCATCGCATGCGCACGCACTCATGGACCACCCGGTGCAGCTCTTCATGGGAATGAAATTCCTCTCTTCCCATCCCTTCTTTGAGTGTTCCAAACATTGATAATCGCTCAGGGCGAGGTCTGGTGAGTATTGCGTTGTGGAAGATCAAAGTTAAGGTCAGTGATGGTTGGAATTCTTG
Organism: Tenodera sinensis; assembly: GCA_030765045.1. Lineage (NCBI taxonomy): Eukaryota > Metazoa > Arthropoda > Insecta > Mantodea > Mantidae > Tenodera > Tenodera sinensis. Next base: position 241,210,264 of record CM060962.1, read on the forward strand.
CACGGGCAGTATGAGGCCCAGCTTTGTCATGTGAAAACATGACACCTGCAGTCCACGTATCTTTGATATAATTGCAGGCCTAAGATAATTCTTCATTATATCGGTATATGACGCACTAGAGATAGTATTTTTCCCTAGGCGATAATGCCCCAAGAGAACACCTCGTTTATTCCTAATAGAGTCAGATGTGTTGTGTGTTTCAATCTGGTTGATGGCATTACATCCAGGTTTCATCTCCTGTAAGAATCCATCAACTGCTGCTTTAAAGCGACTCAAGAATTCTTCACAATCTTCAACGCTTGGGTCTTTCAGTTCGAGAGTGCGCTGCCGTGGCAGCCACCTTGCAGACCCTTTGCGAAAACTTAAGCATGTCACGAATAATATGATATGCTGAGTTATTAATGTTCACATTTGCGGCTATTTCCGGCACGATTTTCCATCACAATGGCTTCAACTACTTCCATAGACTCGTGTTACAACGCGGTGTACCCTCACCTGGGAAGTGTTTGACACAGAAATCACACCGTTTTCGAGCTTTCTACTCCGCTGTTACACTTGCTGGAGTGATAATCATCCATCACTATACTAGACCTTTATCCAATACATTTCGCACGCTCACTGCTCAGAAAACCTACCACAGCTCGTTTTTCGTTTCTGCATCAGCCAATTTAAACTCGTATTGTGGCTGCTTCTCGCGTGCTTGCAGTATGCTGCATGTCATCTGCTGGACATTCTTTAAAACATTGCCTACTTACAGAGCAATTCCCCTCGTAAGAACGAAATTTCGTGTATATTCCTACACACTTAGATTGGAAGTAGTAATAGTAATGTTAGGTCACGAAGGCCGCATAACCGGGAGAGCCGGGAGAGCTCGTCCCACTCTCCAGTTCCGCACCCCACTCATGACACCTGTAGTGGGCAGAGCCGTCGGGCAGTAAGGCTAGGTCCGCGAAGGGAAGTTGCGCTAGGGATAAGTATATGTAATATTTAATTCCTGAGCCTCTTTTATACGACGCATTCCGGATAGTATTTTTCTTATATATAGGAAACGATAGAAAATATAGTGACGCAGAATCTCGGGGAATTTATTAAGGAGTTTTCCAATGCCCATCGTAGTATAGATATACTACTTATATCAAAAGAACAGCCACTGTAACTCTGAGATTGTTCAGTTGGATACAAAATTAAATATTACAAGGCGGGAGAGAAACCAAATTTGTATATTAATTGCGCAATGAATAATTTCACATGAACTTGTACTCTTTTTAGCTCCGAAGTGTTTCCTCTTCCGGCAATAAAATTATTTTATTGGAAAATATTATGTATAACAGCGCCAAACGTTGCTTATAACGATGGATTTAAAATGCACCATGCCTTCGTTAAGTTCTGTAAGTTTGTCACTGATTTTACATTGATTTTTCAGTGCCGTAACAGTATGCATTCATTTAGCCAGCTTTCTTCATTTGAATGAAAACTAAACTTTTTCCACATGATTGTGAATGCTGTGTCCTCATTTGCTCTCCTCTTTGAAATTTTCAAGTTCATCTCTGGGATTTTGATTATTCACGAATAAACCTCATATCCGTTTTTACACTTCATTTTCAACTACTTGAATTATAATTTGCTCATAAGGAAATGAAAAGTGACCAAAATTTATAAAATTTGCTTTTGATTTTTCTATAAATCCTATTTGATGTTGTATTTCAGGATTATCTTATTCAAGAAGGTATATCGCAACCAAAATTTTTGAAGTGCCGTATTTCCTGTCATAATTCATTAGTTCTGTCAGCTCTGCAGCTATATAATTTCAAGCTGAAACGTATACTAACCAGCATATATTTAAGGAAATCCCTAAGAATAATTATATTGTTCTTCGAAACTGGCGACAAATAATCTATTCTTTAGGAAGTAACTTAGAGAGAAATTTGTGTATTTCAGATGCAGTTCATTAGTCACGGACATACTGATTTGCCAGTGACTTCCTGGAAAAAGTGTTCTGTTTGATTAGAACAAGTATGGGCATTCCCGAACGCGCGGGTCACCGCATGTCAACTAACATCTACTTCTACTCTCCTCTTCCCGTTTTCAGCATACAAGCAGAATTTTATACATTATATATTATTGTATATATCATTATATTGTTATATATTATATTATTAAATTATTGTATATATTATTGTACATACTAATTTATTGCCAAATTCATCTTCCCACAATTGGAAGCTTTCATAAACAAAACATATTAAAACAATAAAATATAATTGAAATTGTGAAAAACACAAATAACTTAACAAAATATATGAAGCAGTACCTGAAAATAATGATAGTGTATACATGCGTACGTACACGCACATATAAGAACCCATTAGTTACGCACCATTATTTGTGCAGAATGATACAAAACAGCATGGTATAGTACCTCTGGCTGCAATTAGTAAGTCAACAGCATCAATTAAAGCAAGGTGATATTTATTTCTTCAATTTGATAAGAAGCATGTTTTTTTTTTTTAAGTTTCAAACGTTTATTGCATGAATAATAATGAATAAAGCACTTTATTTTATTTTGCCACTTAATGCTTGCGCTGCATTTTAACAAATAGATATTTCTTGCTGTTCAAAGGTAAAAATCGTATTAGGCCCCTGCTTTGATACCTTACATCAAAGTACTCTTCCCTGGTCCTCACCCCTGGGATGTCACACGTGGCTCGCCTATTCCTGGAGCAGAAGCAATTCTCACTCACAACTACTCCTTGCCCGTTCTATTCAAAGGTATATATGCCTACTAGATGATTCCGACACATACTTTGCAGCATATAGGGTTGCAGTACCTGGCAGGGTGTTTCTGTATATGTAAAGGCTAATCAGAACAGCAATCATCACAGCAATACATTGCAGCAATCTTTCAAAATAGCTTTCTCCTTGTTCCGTACCAGTATTTCGGTCGTTGTAATTTCACTTATAGTATACAATAATCATTTCTCCAGATGCTCAGATGTAAGTCTTTGACGGCTATCGTTTAACACAAGTTTGTACACTGAGAAGGAAGTTTTCCACGCCTATAGCTGCTATTGGATAACATTTGAAATCACTTGCTGACTCTGTGGACATTTTTTCAGGAAGCACTACGTTTTCACCTTGAAGATATATCCTCGTCATTCATTCCACCAGCTGCTCCATAATCACATTTTATTTTACGATCTTTTATATCATAAACTTGTTCGCTCTCATCCCAGGTCAGATAGGCTGATCCCCCAAACTGAATATTCTTTCTGATCCAGAGTCCATCTGCTCTTTGACAGGCATCTAAACCCAGGCGCCCACCTGTAGGTCTTCCATATGAGGAGCGTAAATATAGATAGAACAAAATGAAGAAGGTGTAAGGGGGGGGGGTGCAATTTTGTATATGGTTGATCGCTAAGAGTCCCATCCTGAAAAACCTTAAATGTGCACTGCACTCTACAGAGTAATGCATCTGACCGGCTATTTTCTGTTCAACACTCTAACGGCCACGAAAGCCGGAAATTGTACCTTGAATCTTTGATTTGAGAAGCCAGAATATAATGGTGACCAGCAATATTACAATCACTTGAATTCGCTTAATTGTACATTAATGGGTTATTTTCCTCGCTTTTCCAGAACCATCAGTACCCTGGAAAAAGCTAGCAAGCTTAAGTTACTGCTTGTAACAAGTTAAACTATAATAGCGTTTCACTCTTAGAAGACAGTATGGAGTTAAATGGGACATCTCTATCTCTATCTAGCGCATACAAGTTGCCATTAGCCGCGTCCTTTTCTACCCTCGCGCTGTTGCCAGATTACTAATAGCATGGTATAAATATTCATTTGTTATAAATTTCAGGTTTGAACACATTATCCTATGCAGAATTTTTTTCTCTATCAGGTTACATCCTTTTCAGAGTCATTATACATTTCTATAGGCCCAAATTTCTTCAGAAAACGTTTTTTTCAATAGAAGTCCGACATTTGCTGTTTCTATACTCATCACGCACTAACTAACAAACTAACTGCTAGAATGCATCTATATTTTTTTCTTAGGTAGAGTAAACCATAGTGCTACTACCTGCCTACTTTGAATTCTCTATGTTCCCCAGTTAAATGTTATAATTTTTTAAATTAAATGTTTTCGGAAAATTTTATATCTGTGCACTGCAAAAGTTACGCAGTGTGAAACTTTTTTGTTATTGAGTTTACATCAGGGAACCAGCGAGAACAAATGTTGAGGAAGGTTGGAGAAAGTTTTTAAAATAAACCAAAAGGCAGTAACCAGTTTCTTTTATCCAGTAAGGCAAACAAAAGGCTTTCATCTATTCAGCGTCAGGCCTGACAGAAGATAGTATAAGGAGCAGCACTAACATTAGTTCGAAAGAAGCCGTGTGTGTAACTGTGAGCTGTTATTGCGTTATTTGTTTAATATTTTTGTAAATATTTGTAGTTATGGAGAGGGAAGCTAGGAAGAGACGATATGTTGGTAAATTAAGAAGTAAGGAACGCCAAATAATTATGAATGTGTTAGATTATCTTTGAAGTAAAATGCGTGTAAGGCAGTAAAAGAAACAGCTAAGGTGTTCAGAAGCAGTAGTGTGTATGATTAAAAAGGAACTAATGAAAGGACCTCTAAGAACGCCATCGAAAAAGAAAGCAAAAAGGGCGGGACTACACAAAACGCTAGGTTAACGCAATATGATTGAATAGTGCAAGGTGGAGTGCGGTGAATTGTTCATTCTTTACAGTTTGCAAATATTCCACCCACGCTGAATATAATTTTGTCACGGGTCAACAGTGATGAGACCCTACCAAATTTCTCAAGGGCCACTCTGATTTGGGGTTCGAATATGAAAGAAGAGGTAACAGGTGCATATTAATAGAAAGAGACGATATCGATATCATCAGATGGCGACATAAATATCTAAAAAACATAAAAAGGTTTAGGGACCAGGGGAAATCAATTGTTTATACAGACGAGTCATTTGTAAATTTAGGTCATACAGTAACAAAGGCGTGGAGGGATACCAAAGTTAAAAGTGCCCGTCTCGTCAAGCAGCAATTGAAGGACTAAGTACAGGACTCAGGCCACCTCGAGTCGCTCGCGGAGAAAGATTCGCAACTAGTACATGTTGCAACACTGCGCTCCATTTAACGTGTACTGTCTTTTAAGGGTGGAACGCGCTTTAGTATGCCATGTTTCTAACAAATGCTGTAAAATTAAATGTTAAAAGAATGCACATTCTTGTCGATTGACGTTTAGCTTCAGAAAGTGGTGCGCCTAAGAATCGAACATTTATAGAAAGACGCTCTATCTGAACTAGCGTAGTATTTGTAAATTTGCAATTCATTTTGAAAGGTTACGAAAATGTTCTTCAGAATCATGTGCGGTTTCTTTTCTAACTCTACGACTGATTATCTTGAAAGTAATTCGTTTTCAAGAGAACAATTTATGCTTAGTTTTTGTTTTAATTTAATTGGAGGTGCGAAATTATTGTTATTATTTGGATTGTTGCATAATATATATTATGGTCAGCACGATTTTCTATCTTTCTTTTTTTTTCTCTCTCTCTCTCTGTGTGTGTGTGTGTGTGTGTGTGTGTGTGTGTGTGTGTGTGTGTGTGTGTGTGTGTGTGTGTGTGTGTGTGTGTGTGTGATTGGAACCCCCAATTTTCTAACCGATATTAGCTGTACACATAAAGCCAAATAATCTTTTTCTATAATATTTACCAGTATACCGAACCATTTTGTGAATCATTTAACAAGATTAAAAATAAACCTATTTAAACCGCGTTTATAAATAAATGAAAAATCTGATGTGTTGCACTCACATGGCTTTCTCTACTCTTGCTTACAAAATCTAACTCCTATATTTTCTTCGTGCTATTTGAAATAAACATTTGCAGAAATTATCTCATTGCTTACTTCCTTGTAGGTGCAGGGGAAATATGGGAATGCTACTGCATCGAGTGATAGTTAATATCGTTTAAACCTTTGTGATTCCGTTCTCTTTGCACGGCTAAGTTATAAAAAAATTATTAACAATCTTCCATTTGATGGAAGTTTAAGCATTCCAAAACTCACAGAAATAACAAGGAATATCTCCGAAATTATTCACTCTACTGAAAGAATTATTTGTACGTAAATTGTGTGTTTTAGCAATATCTTCATTTTTGGTATAGTAAGATTTTGTCTGTCACGGTTTACCAGTTATGCAAAAGTCACCCAGACTACATAGGCTATAGCCAGAAAATTCAAAATATATATTTCCTTTGCCATAAAAATGTCTGAATCATATGGCATAATACAAATCGTTAGAGCTATTTTCGAGAAAATAAAAATGTTCGAAAATTTGTCCATGTAAAGGGTAGTTTAGGTTGGAGGAAGTTTCTTCAAAATCTTGCTGTCACATCCTTAGAAGATATTAAACTTAAATAGCACCTTTGATTTTAACCGAATTTTCGTTTTTGAGCTATGCTGTCCACAGACTGACACACACACACACACACACACACACACACACACACACACACACACACACACACACACACACACACACATACACACACACATACACACACACACACATACACACACACACAGAAGGACCTTTCTCTAAGAGGACTTCTTGGATTCAGGGGGCCTCAAAACATATATTTCTGGTGAAATCTCGACATCGAATATTTGGGTGGAATACAGTACTTCCTGTACTTACTATGCATAGCAGAAAAAGTAAAAATGTAGTGCTTTAGGCACAGAAATGCCGATGCAACAAACAGAAATACAGAAGTGATAAAAAGGAAAGGGCGGTAGAAGTTCGGCAGCAAAGCGAAAGGAGGGTGCAATATATGAGCATGGCCTTCCCCAAGCTAAAAACTCTCCTGCCGTCCGGAAGCAGTTCTTTCTACGCCTACGGTGGTATACTATCCCAATGGTGCGTTCCTTCCAAAGAAAGACTTCAAGTATAAATCAGGTCGGGCTATAGCAATGCTATGAGATCGTTACTAAACGTATGAGAAGCGCCGATTCGTAACCCAATGCTCAGATTCATACTCGTAAAACACATAAAAGTAGCAGTAAAACTTTTGAAGCCCCTCGAGCTCATGTACCATCTTTCACAAAAGTAAATACCCAACTCCAGTGAGACCTGTGCGAAGGGTCACCTAATCCTCGGGCGGTCCTAAATAAATGGTATGAGAATAAAATTTGTCATAAACTTGCTCTTCAGACGGCATGGCAGCCATGGGCTCACCTCATATCTTTGAAAAGCATTATTTCAGCAACCATTGACATTGATTACAATTGCTGTAGATAAAACAGGGAATAGGCCTACTTCAAGTGCCAATCATTCTTCCAGAAACTAATACTTAATATTTCCCTTTAAATACCCGCATTCAAAGGTAACTCGACAAATATCGAAGACTATTACCACGTTAAGGAACAACAGATGGCAACATATGGCGCTCCTGCAATGGCTGGACGGCAGAGTGGTCTTGTAGCACATATTAAACATAAAATGAAAGAGTCATATGCTGCACATGAAATAATTGCTATTCATTGCATCTTGCATCAACAGAACTTATGTGCCAAAAGTGTCACTCTTTATAGTGTAATGGAGGTGGTTATTAAAAGAACAAACATTATACGATCAAGAGGACTGAAACATCGTCAATTCAAGGAATTTCTAGAAGACTTAGGTAGCGAACATAGAGACGTACCATATAACAGCCAAGTACGAACGTTCAGCCGTGGTAAAGTACTGCAGAGATTATTTGAATTGAGAGATGAAATTAGATTGTTTATGGAAATACAAACAGAATTAGTGCGTGCATTTGAAAATGAAGAGTGGGTCTGTGCCTTAACCTTCCTGACAGATGTTACAGCGCATTTAAATGAACTAAATATTTCTGTGCAAGGAAAAGTTCAGCTCATTACCAATCTCTATGGAAAGTTTACTTCGTTCAAATGCAAATCTCATAATATTTAAAGGAGCAATTGTTGTCTATATATTCCGCGCAACTTGGAAACGGCTCTAATGACTTCGATCAAATGTTCTATTTAGGCAGGGCTTTGCTTATTAAGCTTATCCATATAGGTGTCATTCCTGAAAAACGTGATTTTACGCGTAACAGTCACGATCATTCGAAACCTTATTTTGGCCATAATTTCTCTGTTAATGGGCTAATTTCAACAAACAAGCCAGCATATTAAAGGTCTCGTCAAGAGCTTTCAGAAAATCTGAAGAACGTTGACTTGGCTATCTCATTCTAAGCGTAACAGTCACAATCTCATCGTTTATATTTAAATGAGCAATTCTTGTATATAAATATATTCCGCGCAACGTGGAAACGGCTTTAACGATTTCGATTAAATTTTGTGTTCAGCCAGGGTTTTGCTTATTAAGCTTATCTATATAGGTGTTATTCCTGAAAAAAAAACGCGATTTTACGCGAAACAGTTACAATTAGTCGAAATCTTATTTTGGCCATAATTTCTCTGTTAATGGACCAATTTCAACAAACAAGGCAGGATATTAAACGCCTCGTCACGGAAACGGCTCCAACAATTATATTGAAAATTTATATTTAGTTAACATTTTGCTTTTCAAGATTATCTAAATAGGTATCTTCTCCCCCTCCAGAAAAACACGATTAAAGAAAGGAAAAGAAAATGTTAAATTCTGTAGTCCAAAGTGCAAACCAACAAACATTTGAAACCTTTGCAAAAGTGCTGAATGACCCGTTTACAGAATTTGAATCTATATTCCAAGGTATAGAACAACTTGAAACCAAGTTTCATACATTTGCTACTCCATTTTCTGTTGATTATAGCACTACGTGTGCTGAATACCAAATGGAAATTATTGATTTGCAACATGACATAGAATTGATAGATAAATTTCAAAATAAAATGAACATTAATGGGTTCTATCATGAATTTCCACAGCAAAAATGTCCCTCTTTACATAGGCTCGCAACGAAGTTAACCAAGACATGTTATGAAAGCCAGCTTTCTGACGAGAATTTACAATGTGTCCTCAAATTGTTCTACACGATTGGCGACGGCAAACATTGATCAGTTAGTCAGGGGAAAGATAATTAAAAAATCCAAAAAAATCCATGCTAATGATCGACGAAAGTAGGTGTTTTTTTTTTTTTTTTTTTTTTGAAAATAGAGAATTGGTTTGAAAGTACAGTTTGCTTATGTTCTAATATCATTTATGTGTTATATAATTCGTATCGCAAAGAATAAAATATACACCGGTACTTTGTGCGTTCTTGTACTTTTATTAATACAGACGAGTGAGCGTCTTACAGACGGCCACTGGCTATACCTGTCTCCTGTACTCCACCCCCTCTCTTACTGCTCAGCTGCTGTTCAAGCGACAACAGCGGGTGACGAGTAAATTCCATCAACTTGAAGTGTAGTACAGGGCCGGCAAGATGAGCACTGGAAGTGTGAAGTGTTTTACCCCTACAATTACCCCTCCCTGTTTCCTACTGTCTGGCAGGTAAACAAATAGGGGACGTGTGCCGCAGTAGCGTCATTTGGGTTTCGGATGAAACGTCTTTTACGGTGTGATCAAATGCATACTTTTGAACTCAAGAGTTGACTAGGAAAGCACAAATAGAGTTAATACCACCAGACAATATGAATGAAGGACGTAGATGCCTCATACTAACATTGTGTGAGAAACAGCTCTCTCACCACATTACTGATATGGTAGCTCGAGCCAAAACTTAAGCTTACAAAAGCAGTTCTATAGAATTAACATGGTTATCACCCTTGTTTTGTTTTGTTATAGCATAGTTGTTATGCAGTTCCCTTACACTACTAAAGACATTTAAATATTTCTATACTGTATTCTCAAAAATAAACATAATTTAGCTTTAGTGTAATGAAATTGTTTATAATGCACATTTTATTAGATAGTGTCCTAGTCATAATGATACTACCCTACTTTACACGGTTGGTATCCTTGCTGGCTTCTTTGAAAATATTAGCGTTTCAATGTCCGGCTGCAAACTATATAAAGTAAGTAGAAATAAGAACACATTGAAAATGTTTATCCTTAGCAGGATCTTGTTCAATGTGAGTATGCTAAACAGTTGTTCACAGTGATAAGTAGTACCTTACATCAGTCTAGCCCCATTGGTCGGGCAGACGTGCCAGGAGAACCGTTTGAGTGTATACAGCTGGTATCGCGTGACAGTGAGTGAGTGCAAGAGCGACCTATATCGCCCTGCAGGTGATATTGTCTGTCACCAAGTGTAGGAAATTATAGTGAGTATAACAGATTAATTTAATAGTGAAAAAATGGAAATGTATGTGAGAAAAAATAACCTTCGGGTTAAGTTTGCTTTAAGTGCAACGCGGCCGACGGCATTTTATGGTTACATGTGGTTAAATGAGGAACAAGTGGACACAATCCAGTTAATTGCAAGTGAACGGGCAATATATATTAAATTAATATCGGCACTCTTGCTGGAGAAAACACTCAATACCTTCTCGGCGGAAACACCCTTCACACACATGAATGGCGAGATAACCAAGGTGCTCATCGAACACGTGACCGGGAATGCTGTCAATGTGCGTGTCTTTGATGTAGCCTAAGAGCTCCCAGCTGAGGTCTTAAAAGTAGCATTGCAGCGTTACGGACAGGTATATGACGTCCGGAAGGAACAATGGAGCCGTCACTATCGAGTCCCGGTTTTTAATGGGGTACGAGCGGTAAAGATGCAGCTGAACATCCCTAGTTTTATCGTAATTGGCAGCTACAGATTAACGGTTTCTTATGCCGGCCAACCCCGTTCCTGTTACGTCTGCAGTAGCACGGAACATCTAAAGGAAGATTGCCCACACCGTCCGACCGCTGTGCGTTCAGTAGCCACTGGACGGAGAAACGACAGCCTGCGGTAGTGGACACGAAGAGTGAGGGTTCGCATCCTACGGATGACAACAAGCAAACGTCAGTTGTGAGTGACCGCCAACAGAATGAGGCGACGCCTCCACCGCAAACGGATTATGCCTCCACAATTCGAGACACAACTGGGAAACGAGTACTTCTGGTCACTTCGGAGGGGAAAATACCACCCGAGTTTGGTCCACTGGTGACAGAGACTGCTTCAGCAGAAGAGAAACGCCCGACCAAGAAGAAACGGGTTAAGCGGGCGAAGACAAGCAAAACCCATAGTGACGAACTATCCTGGAACAACCAGATGGAGCTGGAGGAAGATACAGAAGGAGTTCCTGAGGTTTTACGCCAGTTACAACCGGTCCGGTTCACAGACACAGCAGCTGCGGCTGGAGAACTGACACAAGCGCCTACCTCAGGATTGATTGGCAGCAGCATCCTGGAGGAGGGAGGCGACAGGAACTCCTTGGAGGTTCTACTCGCAAGGAAACACGCGGGAAGCACTCCCCAGGGTGATTGCGAAGCAGCAAACCTACAATAAGTGCGATGTGCCCAGCGGTGGAGATAGGGGTTGACTCCCGTTTCCAAGAGGACACCCCCGGCATCGCATCCAGCGTGACCATTAGCGAGTGATCATCAACCGCAAGTACTCGAACTGCCACACAGTCATCCTTGTGACCCGCGGCTTACAGGAAAGTTTCCGACACCGATACCTCCAGATAGACATCCGGAGACCAACCAGTAACATACTAGTAGCAATGCAAGCCGCCAAGAACATCGAAGCCGGTGACATACTATCTTTGCTATCGATTGTTTTCAACATATATGTCTACGAACGATTGCAACGGTGAATATGAATGGGTGTAGAAATCTGGTTACACAAAAACTGCTTCATAGTTTCCTCCAGGTGAACAACATTGATATATGCTTTCTTCAAGAAGTAACTTGGATGCTCTTTATAATTACAACTATAAAGTTAATCTAGGCTTAAACGGCAGAGGAACTGCCATCGCGTACAGGAAAGGACTTCCCGTACAGGATTTACAGATGGAACCCTCTGATGGATCCTCTCAGCAACCTTGGATGAGACTGTACTGGGTAACTCCAGCAGGTACATAGAATCGACAAGAGAGAGAGAGACAGAGAGAGAGAGAGCGGTTCTTTCAAAATTACTTAACCCAACATTTGCTCCATGGCAAGGAAATTCTTCTCGCCGGTGACTTCAATTGCACGCTGTAGGCGAAGGACCAAAAAGGTACTCCCGATTTAGGCATCATGTTACAACATCTAGTGACCCAGCTGCAACTTCAGGATGCATGAGAGCTTAAGTATGGAAATGATGTGGAATTCACTTTTATCCGAAACACCTATGCCTCCCGCATCGATCGTCATTATCCATCTTCAGGAATAGCTCTAAATGAGCATCAAATTTGTGTACTTGCAGTGGTGTTTACTGACCATCACGCAGGACTGTGTCAACTGCAAATTTGTGAACTAAGGCTTGAGACCGCCGGCCGCGGATACTAGAAGCTCAGTAATTCTCGTTTGGAAGACACAGACATTCTGGAACAATTTCAGGCAAAATGGCTTCAGGTATAGTCGGCCTTTCGAAGCTCAACTCGGAATAGTTTTTGGTGGACTGACACTGCAAAACCAGCGATTCGTGACCTTTTTAAATCCCTGGGTATTGTGCAGGCACAGGCCAAGAAGCAGTTGCTACATTTCTACAATGAAGTGCTATGGGGGCTGCATCTGAAACAACGGGAGGTTTACGATGTACAGGTGGAGATCAACAAATTAAAATAAATTATTAAATTGAAACAATTACACCAGCTGGAAGGACACAAAGTCCGAGCCAAAGTTCAATCTATGCAGGCAGCAGAAAGGAACTCTTTTTATTATTTCGCAAAGGAGAGGCAGAAGGAACGTGCAAGATACCCACAAACACTTTGGGACGCTCACACTGGAACTGCCTGTGTTGGAACGCGAGCCCAACTCCGGCTTATCCCGGATCATTTCCAGACTTTATTTAACGAGGGGCCAGAAGCAGACACACCATATAGGTACGATGAGCATCAACTGTTTGACGCCGGGATCGCTCAGGCAGGAACAGAAATACTCACTAGCCCCATCACGGAACGAGAGGTGTTGGATGCTATTCGACAAGCGAGTCGGCACACATCTCCAGGTCCTGATGGGCTCACATATGAATTTTATAGAAGATTCTGGCAAATGATCGCACAAGAAGTGATGGAAGTATTTGTGGAATTGTGGGACACAGCTTCTTTTCACGCCACCTTCGCGGATGGAGTTAACACCCTGTTGCCGAAGACACCAAAAACCTCCACCATGAACGATTACCACCCGATAGCGCTGCTAAACGCCGATTGTAAGTTATTTGCAAAAGTACTGGCTAACAGATTAAAAGGTGTTGATACTGAAATCTTGCATTTTAATCAAGCGGCAATATCCAAAAGGAATATTATTGACACACTGGTGGAACTGGGTGGCATGTTAATCCATTTCCGCAGAGAACATAAAGCTGTGGCTTTGATCAATCTCGACTTTCAACAGGCTTTTGATAGGGTGTGCTATTCGTGTCTGTGGAACTGCTTAACGGCTGCGAAACTTCCGGTGCCGGTAATCAATCTTATTCAGGAACTCGTCGGCACAGCACAGTCTCGAGTCTTGTGGAATGGCTGGTTTTCCAGGCCGGTACGAATAAAAAGATCAGTACGTCAAGGTTTCCCACTATCAATGGGGTTATTTTCACTGGCATTGAACCCTTTACTGCACAGACTGCAACACACCACGCGAGGGGTTAGCGCATATAATGAACGGTTTACACTTTACAGCCTATGCTGATGATGTGACCGTTGTGGCTGCAGATAATCACGATATGGTGAACACTCAGCATAGATTGGAGCGGTATACAACGATGCCTGGTGCAGTGTTAAATGCAGCTAAATCTGAGATTGTAGTATTAGGACATTGGCCGAAACCGCTGCAGACCTTGGGGATGCAATGTGTCACTACTAAACAGATACTGGGTATCTTCTTTATGGCAAATATAGAAGATACTATTGCTGTTAACTGGAGGGAGAAAATTAATCGTTTATGCCATTCTTTGCCTCTGGAAGGATCCGAAACCTGACTTTGCTACAACGCATCTGGTACCTGCATACTTATAGTCTGAGCCAAATTTGACACGTGGCACAGATTCTGCCGACCTCAAAACGTGACACACAGAAACTGGAACAACTCCTTGGTTACATTTTGTGGGCTGGAAAAACATATAAGGTGAGCCGGCATCAACTACGTTTGCCTCCATCCAAAGGCGGTTGCGGCCTAGTGGACATCGCCAAGAAATGCATGGCCTTATTGGGGAAAACCGCTGTACAATCATTGCGTAGGTCTGGTTCTTCAATTGATCAGAGTTTTTGGGAGGAACAGCTTCATAACCCTCAGATGGCACTCTACGTATTTAAACCCACCGTCCTTCACCTTAAACGGATTCTGGACACCAGCGATTACCTTGTGGCCTTCGAATGCATCCGGAACTAGTATCGTATGCTCACTACAGTTCATCTGGTGCCCAGGATGGCAGAAATATATACCTAGAATTGGAAAGTTATCTGACAGAATCTATTTTTTTTTTTAAACATGTACCCAGTGATTGGTAGGAAACTGCCTATGAAATCTTAAATGAGATTGTACTGACAGCGTATAAGCTCTGGCGACATGGAAGGGCGCAGTCAAACCAATGTCTATCTTGTGCCGCCGCTGACACACCGGACCACCGGATTGCTTCCTGTAAGCAGGTTGCGTTCATCTGGGTAAAGCTCCGGAACTACATCGCCAAATGGTGTCCACCGCAAGCTCCGCCATGTCTTCAGAAAGCTCCAGCGTTTGGAAGTTCGTTTTCAGAAGATTACACTCCAACTCTGTGTGGTTTGGCTGGTAACAGGAACGTTGTACTGGATCCTTAAACAGAATAATGGCCCAGTTGCGCACAGGAAGGATTGGTTCAGTTTGCTGAGACAGGCACGCTGGTAGCTGATAACTTCTGGTCTCAGCAAGTCCATGCAGCCGTACATCACACGCCTTGCAATTTAAACACGAAAATTAAATTTAAAAAATTCACAAACCATTGACTTATATCAACTCATAGAACTACTAAAATAGTTCTATTTTCCCCTTGTACTTTACTTTAGCATATAATGGAGATATGAAGTAAATTAAATAAAAAAGGGAAACTAAAAAAGAAAAAGAAGAAAAAAATATACCTCCACGACAAGACCACAAACCTCGGTATCCCAAACATACCGCACCACTTGGCCGCGCAAAGAAAGCAAATTTCAAAGACATCACATTGCGACTAAATCTTAAAGGATTCGGCTATCGTTTAAAGCTTACTGTAATCTCATATTCCCCTTGCATCTACAAGAAAATTAGTAATAAAGGTTTCTGCAAATATTTATCTTGGTTGGCATGAAAATAATGGCCAGTAATTCGCTTGTAAAAAGGTGCAGCTTCGGAAATGTTTTCGGCAGTGATGTGTAAATATCCGAACCAAGTTTTCTTTAACTGTGCAATAATGTGTTGTTTTGAAGATTAATTCATTCGAATTGCAGTTCATCTTGGACCACTAAAAGTTGATTTGTAAATGGATCTTTAATATCAGTGGTTTCGTCTATCGCAAGGGAAAATGAACAAATAAGTACTTGTTCTCCCAGTCCCGATTAAATCTTCGTCGTTCACTTATGTCACACGCGCAGTCACCACTGTTCTGCTTACAGTTCAAGTTCAAGTTCAAGTTCAAGTTATTTATTAGAGAAGTAGCCAGACTATAGCCAGAAACAACCGGTTTAGCTGGCCCTACCTGTTTGTTGAAATACAGTAGTGGGGATGAGAGGGATGGTAAATTCACACATCGAGTGAATAGTGAATTGCTTCCCACCCCTGGTGTAGTGGGATGCCGAGAGCTGGCCTAAACCTAGATCAAGCCCCATTAAGTGGTTATTTTTTGTTTCTGTTTCTTTGTTGTTTATTGGTTTGTAGATCAAGCAAACATAATTGTTCCTACAGGGTGGAAAGTCCTGCTTCGGCCATAGGTTAACCAGGGATTCTACATGATGAGTGTAACAAATATGTCCAATGCAATTTCTGTCAATAAAGAACCGTTTTGCCGGAAAAAAATAATTTCTGTCAAACATTTGGAGCTTCTTGACGAATGGATATAAATGGTTTATTATTTTATTAACTGTAGCGCAAACATTGTGTGAACAACGCTGTAATGCCCTTTTATCTTAATTCGAATGAATTTAGCCACAACTTAATGTTAAAGTGTCATCCAAAGTTTAATTTCTACGCGAGATATGGCAACGTCGTGGGCCAGTCCAAGCGTGCTTGTCGCGTGTTCTCACAACAAATTCGGCTGGGGGAGGAATCACTTCACGGTGTGAGGGTCGGCGGAAGGGTTAAGGTACAACTTCCTGCAATACAAAATAATTTAGTTTGCAATCATGATCCCGCTCACATCAAGGGAATACTTAGACAGGGTGCCACTAATTTTAGGGAGCGATTCCCCTTCAGAATACAAAAATTAACAGATAGATACAAAATAAGAAATACAAAATAAAATTAAAAACAGAACAATGAGATCACGCAAATAAAGCCAGATGTTCCCACTCCTCCTTATCCCTTACCTAGTGAAATAAGCCGCTCTTTCTCTGCAACTCTTCTTTTGTTTTCTCCCTTTCAAAAAAAAAAAAAAACTGAACAAAACCAAAATAAAATTAACGTCTTTAGTGAACTGAAATGCAACTCAATATTAAGAACTTTAATCAAGAAATAAAACCTAAATAAACTCCTCATAATCTTCATATTTTTCAGTATTTCTTGTTGTAAAGTGTTTGTAAATGCATTTAGGCAGGCTTATGGAATTTATTTCAAAATGTTGACTGGTAATTGTGTTCTGTGTTAAATAGTACTTGAAAACGTCGCATTACATAGTACATTAGTGTGTTTTAATCCCGTATTATATACGAATTTGGTTTGTCATATGTCTAGAGAAACTCGATATTATGTATACTGTATTATAAGGATAATATCACTGTCATGCTTACTTGTAGAGAAAAAAATGATTTTGCTTGTCTTCTTATTTAGGCGCCTTCGTGACCACAGCTGCAATTTATGACGAGATCATTAGTTCTCTTTCAGCCCGATAATCCACAGAAGAGCACAATTGTTTTAGAAAATTGAAAGGGAAGAGTTTTATTTAATTGTGCATTAAAGGCAATTACTGTTGTTTTAGCTCGTGACGGATAGTAACGATGATAAGAAGAAGAAGAAGAACAATAACAAGAAGAAGAAGAAGAAGAAGAAGAAGAAGAAGAAGAAGAAGAAGAAGAAGAAGAAGAAGAAGAATGTCCACCATTAGGAAAATCTGTATCCCTTTATGTCAGCATTGTTTTAACCTAAAATACGTGGTTTTGATCGATTCCTGCTGTCTCACCTAAGGAAATCTGCATCTTCATTATTACTTGAACGAACGCGTTACTTAAGTTTAACACCTTTAAGGCACGACATCGATTCTTGCCGACTTGCCCGAGTGTTTAACTGGTGCGTAAACCAGTGTTTTGTTTGTATCTGATAGCATGCACCGGTCGGGGTGAGAGAACTGAATCTATCCACTGGGCCAATGTTTTGTTGATGTCTTAGTGCCGTGCTTTGCATACGCCGGTCGGGTGTTTTGTTTACAACTGTTGACCGTGAGGCACACGCCGGTCAGGTGTTTTGTTTACTTCTGAGGCAGTATTGGCTTGAAACCATACGCTGCTCGGGTTCAACACAGGTCGTTGGCGTGTGCAAAGACAGCACAACGTTGCCATTTACACTACCTAAAAACTTAAATTTTTACAAAACTATTAAACCTACCGAAATGAAACTTAGCATTTTATGTTTCTTACACCTGCATCTGTTAGCCAGATTATTCTGGCCGAAGCAGTGCCTTCCATCCAGCATAACCTCTGCGAAATAAGAATGTATAAATTGACGGAAATTTTCCTGGTAAAGCTTCTCCTTTAGAGCAGCAAATTATATGGCAATTGCTTCTCTTAGCATTTTAATTTTTCTCTTGGTCTTAGTAACGATGCAATATGATTAAAATTTTACAACTGAGTGCTTCATTATGTACTAATTACAATTACTGAAAATAAAACTAGGAATACGTCTACTTTAACTTTACTGTCAATGATTCCCCCCAAAACTAACATTTTCCTTTAAATATCCACATTCAAAGGCATCTCTGTATAAACCTAGTAAACTATTACCATATTAAAGTAGTTACTTCGGTCATGCATTTAATGTTTACATTGGTTAGTAATGGATATAAGGAAAGTAGACCTATATCTTCTTCTTCTGGACAAGCAAGGCACAACAAATAATTATTTTAGAAATGTATAGTAAACTCGACCGCCTCCATAACGCAGTTGGTAGCGCGCCTGCCACTGGCGCGGAGGACCCGGGTTCGATCCCCGGTACCGAAATGGAATTTTTCTTCCGCTGCGAGGTCTGGTAAGAGATGCACTCAGTCTCGTTAGGTCCCTGAGGGGCCAACTGAGGACTATCTTGATAGAAAAGTAGGGTCCCTAATAGGTCAAGTAGTCGCCTTACGGTCGGGGGAGTCGGCGTGGGTCCGCCACCCACAACCTGCAGTCCTCTGTGGCTGCCCCTGGAGGGCGCGGCGGCTGGGCGAATGAGGGTAACCTCTGCATAGAGGAGATCTCCTAGCGATTATATTTATTATTAGTAAACTCCGCATTGTTACATTTTTTGAGGTTAATTCTGCGGTAATGACAGAAATGCCATAGTGAGTGAGAATAAGGCACAAAGTATCAAAAGAAAATGAATTTACTATATTACATATCGTAGGAAAGCTTTTAATGGGGTAATATACGTTTTAACGGTCATAAAAATGCATTGCTTTGATATATGGATAACAGTGAATAAAGTAATTAATGATACATATATTAAACGGAAAACAATGCATTTGTAGATTACTTCAAAGTGAAGTGACCTTTGGACTTAGCAGCGTTGTCATGTTTTTTTCGGAACGCTATACTATGTTGCCATGAAATTGTTAATATCAATAATCAAATCAATATTACTTTGTCCGTATTTAACATCACTTAGTTTCTCCTAAGCCGCCCGTTAAGCTCTTGTAACAATCACCAGTATGTACACAGCGGGCGAGAAAATATTTTTTATTTAACTTTGCGACTCCTTTTAGTGCAATATGGCGGTGCGAACTGTAAATTGCCAGTCATACTTGTGCCACTTGGCACACGTACTCAGGTGTTTGCCCAAAGTCTATCCTAAAAAATCCTTTTTTTCGGCGATATGGTATGCTACACAACCGAAAACACACTCATATTTACACACCAATCTCTGTGCATATCGAGAAATTCCTTCCCCAGCCCAGCTGACAATCCAGCTGAACCCTTTACACAGGTGCTCTACCCAGTAAGCTATCAGATAAGTCTGGAAAACATCTGTAACCTTAAAACGAGCTAATTATGTTGAATATTCGAATGGCCTCATGGGGGAAGGGAAGAAAGAATATAACATGTTGTACAGATGTCACTGGAGATTTCATCTGACAATAAAGCTTAAAGAGTATGAAATAATTCTTCGCTAACTTCTACCTCATCCATAGTTTGTGAACAGATCTGGGTAAAATAACATTTAAGGAAGCTTTCTAGTATCTCTCAATGCATTCGTCATTATCTCGTATGCTTCTGCATGTGTTAAACATGTTAACTATTTCAACAGCCCTCTGCAATGTTTCTGCCTCTTAATAGGTGCAGGTGTAGATAACCTGTCCTAGAGCTATTTTGCGGGGATGCTTTTCCGTAAGACAGACTAATAACTCTAATTTCTAACACAGCCATTTCTGCGGTTTATGGCAAAGTACCTTCGCTCGGCTTTTCTTGTCTTTTCCTTTTTTTTAAACGTGTTTTTTTTTTTTTTTTTTTTTTTTGAGGGGGGAATGACACTTATTTAAATAAGCAAGCTGTTAACTAAATATAACTTTTCATCCTAATTGTTGTAGCCGTTTCCGACACGATACCTTTAATATCCTGTCTTGTTTGTTGAAATTGGCCCATTAACATAGATATTACGGCCAAAATAAGGTTTCGAATAATCGTGACTGTTACTCGCAGACTAAGGTAGCTAAGTAAACTTTCTTTAGGTTTTCTGAAATCTCTTGACAAGGCCTTAAATATCCTGGCTTGTTTGTTTTAATTGGCCCATTAACAGAGACATTATGGCCAAAATAACGTTTAGAGTAATTGTGAACGTTACGCGCAAAATCGCGTATTTTCTGGAATGACACCTTTATAGATAAACGTAATAAGCAAAACCCTGTCAGAATACAAAATTTCATCGAAATCGTTAGAGCCGTTTCCAAGTTGTGCGGAATATACAGGTGATTTCGTAATGGTGTTAGAAACTTTCAGGGAAGATTTAGGAGGACAAATGCATTAATCTGATATAAGGAACCTTGGTCCGGAAACGTTGCTTTCGCACTTTTACAGGCGAGAGTTGTTTTGGGATACCTGTGAACGTGAAATTATGAGAATCTAGGAATATCTGTATTTTATTTCTCTGTATTTACATTTACACAAGTCATAATACTATCCTGTTCGGTTTCTACTGGTGTCACACACACACGACCTTTCACATGACGCCACAAGGAAAAACCAAGTGGAGTCAGATAAGACGAACGGGCTGGTCAAGTAGCTGGACCTCCGCTTCCTAGCCATATTTCAGGGAACGTCCGGTAAAGGTGTTCTCGAGCATGATTTGAAAAGTGAGCTGGAGGTCCATCATGTAGCAACTATATACGTCGACATACAGCAAGTGGGATATGTTCCAACAACCCGGGAAGTTGTCTCTCAAAAACACACTGTCCAAGTTAATTTTGGTGGAAGAAGAAATGGGCCTATTACATCATCATTGACTACACATTCACTGCAAAACTGTTTTGATGGTCCCTTACAACTGTAGCGAGGGGATTCTCATCAGCCCAAATGGGACTATTTCGACTATTTAGCATGTCGTCTTTGGTGCAACAGGCTTCATCGGTGAAGAGTACACACAAAGGGAAGTGATTATCGATCACACAGTAGCCAATCACTGAAAACGATCCGAGGTGCGAAGTCAGCCGGAGACAGAGCATGTTCTCTTTGTGGGTAGTAGGGGTGCAGTTCTTCCCGAAGTACGTTCCAAACAGTACTTTGCACGACCCCCATTTCACGTGCAACTGTTCGAGTACTTATTAAAGGCTCCTCAGCCACACGACGAAGCACTTCCTCTTCCAAAATGGGAGTTCTCATGTACCTGGGTGATGTTATAGGACAGCACGTCAGACAGTACACTTCACGTCATCTGTATTGCCTTCATGGCGTTGCTGTAATACTAAACCACTCATGATACTCCTAGATGGCGGTCTGGTTATCTATCCTTATTACTAAACATCTAACTATCGATGAAAACAACTTTTACCTACAACGTGTGAAGGAGACATTTTCGGACCATGAAACCAATTCTTTTTATCAGATTATTGCATTTGTCCTCCTTAATCTTCCCTGAAAGTTTCTAACACCATCACGAAATCACTCGGTATATACAAGAATTATTCGTTTAAATATATAAGATTAATTACAGTTTAACCTAGCGAGATGGCTTGGCGATAATAACGTGTGATTCTGAATCCGGAAAGTCCCGGGTTCGACTCCCGTTCGTCCGATGTTTCTGATCTTCACAAAAAATTAATCAAATAGGGTATTTGGGCGTGCAAACATGCCCCGGCTGTTTAGGGAGTGGCCTCTCTTCAGCCTAGCTTTTTTTTTTTTTTTTTTTTTTAATGGTTGGGCAGAGATTCTTCGGTTGGAGTAGTATATTTTTCTCCTGTTTTTTGATTTTTTGTTTTTTGTTTTTGTTCTTCTTTCTTCTTTTTTATTTGTATATTTCCGTGGTCACACAACTGACTGCCGTAGCTACCCAAGAATACAGAATTTAGTAATTGCTGACTGCTTCTTCCTTATTGCTGCTGCACCCCTTTTATTTTTCTTTATGTTTGTTATAATTTATTCGGGAAGTTTCATTTTCAAATATTTGCGAAATGTTTTAGATGTTGCAATTCTAGTTGTGCGGTTTTTTTGCTGCTTGTCGTAGATTTGAATCAGTGTGAGTAGAGGTGGATTTTTTCTCGCTGGTTTGGTGGAATGGCTTTCATCTTCTGTGCTGTGTTAATTAGTTGTCGTCTATATGGTCTACTGTGGGCATTATCGATGTATTTTTACATGAGTTTCGCTTTATGCTGGTCGATGAGGATGGCCCTGGTGTAATTATATATGATGCTGTTCTTAAAATTCGGTAGGAGTTTAAATGCAGTGCGTAGACATTTTATTTCAAAGACTTTAATGTTGTTCATAGATTCAGGTATGCTGCATAGGTTAGTTTGGGGCGAATGAGAGCGAGGTAGAGATGACGGAGAATTTGTGGTGAGAGAGCTCGCTTATTGAGTTTGGCAAGGTAAGTAACGGCTCCAAGTATTGGTCGAGTTTTTAGTACTTCTTGATAATGTGGTTTTATTGCAAGGGAGCGATGAATTGATGGCGTGGATTATATAACGCCGCGAATTTTCGTTCCCCTATTTCCGGTTACTTCACTTCCTTTCCATACTTCAGTGTCGAAGGATCAGGCGAGTGGAGAGCCGAAGCTCTGACGTCCTGCGTGGGAGGTTCTGAGCGATAAGCTTGCCATGCTATTTGGTGTGTGATAGTCACGTCTCCGGCCCTAAAGTGTTAACGTGGCCTAAAACAGTTCATCACTGGTGCCATAAAGTTGCCAATTTACTCCAAGGCTAGAATCAAAGAAGCCATGAAAACATAAATAGCGGCCCAACACACGGAGGTTTTTCTTAAACATGTTACGTGTGCACTTACATAACCTCCGCTATTCATTATTCTATAAAATGGTCTTAAAAGTGCTTATTCTTCTATCTACTTCGTGCTAATTGGGACAGACGATTGTAGAAATGGTTTTATTGCATATTTCCGTATAGGTATAACAGGAATGGGAGAATACAGGTAGTTAAAGTGTTAGTAAAATCCTGTAAGAGCTGGTTGCTATGTGATAAAATGGAAGTTTTATTGTGTTTACATGCCCATGACATAAAAAGGTGCATAGCAACTGCCCATTTGAGAAATATAAAAGTGTTTGACAATTCAAGCAAATTGTAACAATGAATGTCTTTGAAATGGTTTACTCCACAAATACACCACACACACACACACACACACACACACACACACACACACACACACACACACACACACACACACACACACACACACACACACACACTAAATATGGTATAAATTGTCTTTATCAAAATTTACATTGTTTATATAGTAAGATTTTGTCTATCTCTTACTACAGTTTACCAGCATTGCAAAAATTATCCAGAATCAGAACATCCCCAGAAAATTCCAAATAGTCACTTCATTTGCCATAAATACCTTAAACGTGGTACTTTAATCAAATTTGTTAGGTTGTCATTTTTGAGAAAATCAACGCGTTTTTTTTTTTTAACCCGTTTACCTACTTAAGTAGCCTGGGGTGTTGCAATAGTCTTGAAAATCTTTGTGTCGTATCCTCGGAACATACTGAACTTAAATACCACATTTGGTACGTAGCCAATTTTTCGTTTTTGAGTTACGCTTTTCAAAGGCTGTTCACACACACACACGCGCGCGCACCCACTCACACCCACACACACACTAACACACACACGCACGAGGACCTCTCTCTTAAAATACTTTTATTGCATTCAGGTTAACTCAAAACGAGTATCGGTGAAATCTCGATGCAGAAGTTTTTGGTGGAATGCAGTACGTTCTCTACCTACTACGTGGTAGAGAAACTAACACACTAAGGAGTAGAGAGAAACTCTAAACTGTCTTTTAAAGGAACTTTTGCTCTACAAATTTAGTGAGGTGTGGCAGCTTCTGTGTGCCCAGTTCATGTGGTTTCTTTCTTTGCAATATATAGGAGCTTTTCCCCTCTATTCTTGCTTTGAACGCCCTTTTCTGTGAATGACAGTTTTGGCTGTTCCGTTTTCTCAGAAATATTGAAATTAGTTAAATAAAATATTACAATAGTAAAGACAACCTCAAAGTGGTGTTATGGAGAACCATAATGGGGAAGATGTATCTTCCCTGTTAAACAAGCTTATTGGGATAAAGATCAATAAACTGACACGCACATTTTTAGTCTAATATCCAAAATAGTTTCTGATATAATGAGTGGGTCATGAATTTAGCGAATGTATCATTTATGGGACAGGACTTTTAATCTGTCCTTCACTAACATGGAGAGTAGTTTTGCCTGACACAGCTGCACTGTGCCTAGCTTGTTTGTTGTTGATAGATGTAACTTCACGTCCTATAAGAGTTGATCAGTTTCCTTAGCAAATGCTCTGATAAACCCAAAGTGTCAGTGAGTCGGAGACGAAGAGGAAATTACGATGCGACGGGTGGGTACATATCGATAACTCACGTGTCAAACGGTTAAACTTTAAAGTTGATGGAAGTAACTCACAAAGTCTGTCTCCTGTATGCTAAACTCTGGTGCAAATTTGCCGGTACTCCCTAGACGCCTAATATAAGAAGATAAAGTGCACAACCGTGCAAAGAGTGTTCTTTAGTCTTTCCCATAGTCCCTCAGTGATGTAACTATTTTCTTGCGCATGTTGATGTGACATCTGTCGCATCGATTTTCGCACAGTATGCACACACAATTTTCACTTGGCATGGTACTTATCATTACTACCCATTTTGTGGTGAAATCAATGGATGGCTAGTCCTGTGAATAGGCGTCTTAGGTCCTGGTTAACTTGTTCCCATTTTCTGTCCATCATGGCGTCGGTTGTGTACAAATCTAATCATGTTTCCTCTCGTCTTTCTTCTGCTCTCTAGAGGTTTTTGCTCTGCTGGAGTAGATAGCAGCCATTGTTCAATGTTTAATACTGACCAAGGATTCTTTTTCGGTATCTCCACAACTTACGAGTACATATGGTAAGTAGAGAGGTATTCCAACAAACATCAAAACTGAGATTTCACTGATAACGCATGCTTAAGGTACCCTAAACTTTAAAGGTATCTGATTTTCACATACCTTTCTCTACTCACTATTCTACAAACCATAATCTTACAAATGCCAATTACTCTATCTGCATATTGTCAATTCAAAAATACACATTCACAAATTTCGTTATAGGATATGGCAGGTAAGGTGAAACAGTTTTAAAGGGCGTGTCGTTAAGTGACTGCTTTGAAATTCTATATTCTTTGGATGACCACGAGAAAAAGAACAAATAGCGAACATATACAAGCGGTTAGGAATATAGGGTAAAGGTGGGGCAAACGGACAGACTAAGGAAATTTTTCAAAATGAAGGCCATAGTAATTATTGCACCACCACAAATTGTTTTTAATATAAGCTCTGAACATTTGATTAAACCAATTCAAAATTAAATATTCCGAAATAAGATACAAGAACGGAAGAAAATAATTAGTTGAAACATGTTACAATGTTTGCTGGAGCAAACAGACCCCAACATTTTAGGTACTGTCATAATTTATACAGCAATGACATAGATCATTTCCGGTCTCTATACACTTGATATAGTACCAGTTTATAGAACTGAAGCACTGTGTCCAGCTCTCCCCTTCCTAGTAACACTGTTGGCACTCCTTGCAGATATCCTCTTTCTCAAAGCAAGCTTTTTCTTAACCTTCCAGACTTGGTGCGGCTACCTCCTTTTCCTTTTCGACGCGGGTAGCTTTTCTCGCTTTTAAATGATTTTTAAACTCTGTGCTTGTTATGATTTCAGATTTTCTGGATTTCCTTTTGGTTTGAGATTTACATTTAATATTAAGGAAACCTCTTGGAGGAAGCATTAGCACTTACTTATCCCTAACATAACAGCCGGGTAGTGACTTTCTCATGGCACTTTACATTGATTTTAGCATACAATATTTATTTGTTGCAGTTATTCATCTGTCTCCCTGTCGTTCCCTTATAAGATTATTCATCTTCCTCGTCAATAATTCTGCTATCAATTAAATTGTTGTGTACTGGGAGGCTGAAAAGCTGGTGAATTGGTTGGCGAGGCTGTCAGAAGCATTTGCGCATTTTGCAGGAAACCAGAAAGTTGGGTGCATACTTTATCAACATGCAGACATATTGAAGAAGTTCAGAAAGTAACTTCTGCAGGATATGGTTGTAGCTTCCATTAGGGGAGACCAGGCTTGAATTTTGAAACGCAGAATTGGCTAACAGTAAAAGAGATTTAAAAGAAAACGTGATTTTAGGTATATTATTATTATTATTATTATTATTATTATTATTATTATTATTATTATTATTATTATTATTATTATTATTATTATTATTATTATTATTATTATTATTATTATTATTATTATTATTATTATTATTATTATTATTATTATTATTATTATTATTATTATTATTATTATTATTATTATTATTATTATTATTATTATTATTATTATTATTATTATTATTATTATTATTATTATTATTATTATTATTATTATTATTATTATTATTATTATTATTATTATTATTATTATTATTATTATTATTATTATTATTATTATTATTATTATTATTATTATTATTATTATTATTATTATTATTATTATTATTATTATTATTATTATTATTATTATTATTATTATTATTATTATTATTATTATTATTATTATTATTATTATTATTATTATTATTATTATTATTATTATTATTATTATTATTATTATTATTATTATTATTATTATTATTATTATTATTATTATTATTATTATTATTATTATTATTATTATTATTATTATTATTATTATTATTATTATTAATATTATTATTATTATTATTATTACTATTACTATTACTATTACTATTACTATTACTATTACTATTACTATTACTATTACTATTATTATTATTATTATTATTATTATTATTATTATTATTATTATTATTATTATTATTATTATTATTATTATTATTATTATTATTATTATTATTATTATTATTATTATTATTATTATTATTATTATTATTATTATTATTATTATTATTATTATTATTATTATTATTGTGCTTATTTGGTAAGTAAAATTGGACCAATATTAGCATTAGCAAGCTCCAAAAATACAGACAGAAATGTTCGTCTATTTGTAAAACTTCTTAGTGTAAAATATGCGTAAGGGCTATACTTATACCTGCTGTTAGAGGGCATCACATTGCCCCTATTGTTTGGATCTTTTTTGCTAAGCTGAAGGGTAGTCAAAGAAAGCCGAAAACCCTCCATAGACCACACTCCTCACCAAAGTTGGCAACGCTGTGGTTACGTGTTTATACTGCCATCTGAAGGGTAGGAGAAATGCATAGTGAAAATGTACACATAATGTTTCTTTATTGCCCTGGAGGTGAAAAGTGTGTTCGTCCAGCACTGTAAATGGAAGCAGGCAAAAGGAGAGTAGAGAGAAACTCTTGGCTGAGGGTGCTAGAATACGCAAACTTCATCCACGCATGTCTGCTGTGTATGGCGAACACAGCATGTATGTGAGAAGTGGCAGAAGTGTTGCCCTGAAGTACGCACATCACTGCAAGACTATCCACGCCCGTAATAGGCCCATCGAGTCATTATGCATTGCACGGATTGATAGTCTGATACGGGAAAGCCGACGAATCACAGCGGAAGAAATTGGTATTGAGGTGGACATTAGCTATGCACCGATACCACGAGGAAGAGTATGCTTTTCTTTCACGCATCGTCACAAGGGACAAAACATAGAACCAACATTTTGAGGCCATGAGGAAACGGCAAAGCACGTCAATTCTGCCCCACTAAAGAAATTCATAGTTGTCCATACGAATTCCGAGTTGCTGCTTCATCGACTGCAGGGGCCCTCTTCTTGTGGACTTCCTCGACCGTGGAGCCACAATAAATGCGCAGCGCTATGCAGACACGTTGCAGAAACTGCGACGCGCCATAAGGTGAAAAGCCCTGGAATGCTGAAAGACGGAATCGTTCTTTTGTATGATAACGACCGTCCCCATACTGCCAATCTGTTGAGGATTAAGCACTTCAACATCCTGCGTACAATCCAGATATTTCCCTCTTGTGAGTCCCACAGCTTTGGTGACCTGAAGAAGGACATTCTGAACAAGGAAGTCTAAGATTGTGGATCCTTCAGCCATCTGCCTGAAATGGATCGTCTCCTCTCCCAATGGGATACATATATTAACACTTATGACAATTACTTTTGAATAAAGAAAATCCCATCGTCACCTTGTAGCGGGTGCTCGGTTTTCATTTAACTGCCCCTCATAGAGTACACTTGTCCGTAACCAATGGAGTGGTAATCTCACTACTTCCGTTCTGGTGCTTGCATCATTGTTGCTAATCATTATTCATGTTATATGTAAGCATAAGATACAAGTGCGTCTGTGTTTGGGTTTGTATATTTGTGTGGATGTGCGAATTGTATTAACCTATATTTAAATTTATATCGAAGAACTGTCTACAGATCGAATGCAGCAGAATTTTTCACAGTACACATAGTGTTGAAACCCACGCGTCTGAATAACGAAGTTATACCCAAGTTCCCTGGTGTTTGTCACCTTTGTCGCCGTCTCCAATATCTCGGTCTTCGATAAATTGCTGCTGCCAGGTGCTCCATTGGTAAACTATGAGATCCCTTCCTCAGGGTATGAGCGGGGAGCTGTGAGAATGCACGTGCCAGTTCTCTTGGCTAATAAATTTAATGGAGACTAATAGTCGAGCTATTTGAAGCGAGTTCCCGATTATTTGAAGATACAGACTTAACTATTTCGAAACATTAGCATGAGAACCATTGAAGTATTACATCTAACTTCCGATGAAACCATACTTTACTGTTCAAAAATAACTTTCCGTAATAACAGCAAGAAGCGTTAAGGTACCACAGGTCACTGAAATGCTACTCGGAGAACCCTCTTGGGGTGACCGACAAGTTGGTCGACGCTAAGGACTGCCGATAATTTATCACAGTAAAACTCTTCCGGAAAGGTCAAAGAATGTAAGACAGGAATGTTAGAAATCCACGCTCTTTTATCAACTTAATCCTATCCTAAGCCCCTAGCTTTATACATTGTGAAAATATGAGTTTCTTATTCGCATCTGGAACAGAACTTTTACTCTTCAACTAGCTAAATTGCAACCATTCCTCCTCTTTCTAATTTTCTGCACTTTCTGATTTCTGAACATACTGAGTTCTAGTTACCTGAACCTTGAACTAATGGGCTTTTTATTGACCGAATTGATCGGAACGCCTAATTGGGTTGACTATTCTAACTCCTAACTAATTGCATTGCCTCCACATGCCTGACTAATGACTTTATCCACTGTTAGAATTGTGATTTGCACTTCTTACACTATACATTGGTCACTGAGCATATACAAAAAGCAAAATAAGCCTCCTCTGCAATGACATAATTATAAAACTAAACAATTTGACCTAATGTGCTTTTTGATCTCAAACGTTTAAGAACAGCAACATCCAACCACAGTAGCAATTTTGGTCCAAGGTCAATCAACAGGTTGATAAAATAAGATATCCAAGTTTGCTGCACTGTAGTGGCTTTAAATGCAAAATCACAATTAAAAGCATTATCCTGAAAGATTTTGTGTGATGAAAGTTATAATTTGCACATTCCATAATTAGTGTTCCACAAGTATAATTAGTGTTCTATAAGTATAATCAGTGTTATAATTGCTTTTAAACTTGTGTGTAAGAATTTTTATAATTAAAAAAAAAACTTTATTCCATAGTCACTTTCTTTATAAGCACTAAATTGCTTCTTTAATGATTAATAATTCTTAGGATTTTACCCTTTTTACAGTTTGTACGCTATACAAACTTACTCAGTTGATTGGAATACCCCCTGAGCACGAGATTCTTATTCAGGGTGGTGCTAGAACATAGTTTTGTTTATATTATATTGAATAATTGCCAGCAGCTAAATTAATGAATAAATCTTAATATTAATATGTAAATAATTAATTGCAATTATTTATATTTCTCCCCATTATACTTGTATAAAACTATTAATCATA
Organism: Tenodera sinensis; assembly: GCA_030765045.1. Taxonomy (NCBI): domain Eukaryota; kingdom Metazoa; phylum Arthropoda; class Insecta; order Mantodea; family Mantidae; genus Tenodera; species Tenodera sinensis. Next base: position 241,240,446 of record CM060962.1, read on the forward strand.
ACGGTAAATAATTCCGCTATCAAAATGCCCCGTTACATTCCTTTAATACAATCAATAATAAAAGAATATATACATATGTTAGCCCAAATTTATTCATAACTGAAAATTTATCTCATTCTCTGTCGGCAAGCCCTTCAATGTGATACAATATTTTAAGAACTTCTACTGGACAACCCGTGGCTATAGACATATATCATGAGTACCGTGCTTCTGAATATTAGAGTTATTAGTTGTTCATCATACTATATTTATTATGCTATATTTATATTGTTAATTTCTCTTTTGAATTTTTATACATTTCCTAGAGTCTGTTTTCCATGAGTTTGGTTTTCAGATTGTCTTTGTTTCGGTATGTGGATCGAAGCACTCATTCTCATTTTGTTAAGTTTACTACACTTCGCTTTCATAGTTTCCCATGCTTTCAGTTGTATATTTTTGAACTTATGCTACAAGGCCGCCTTCATAGCGCAGTTGGTAGCGCGCTTGCCTCTGGCGCGGAGGATCCGGATTCGATCCCCGGTACCAGCATGGGGATTTTTCCCCCGCTAGGAGGTCTGGTACGGGGTGCACACAGCCTCGTTAGGTCCCGGGGGGACCAATTGAGGAGCTACGTGAGGAGAAGTAGCGGTCCCAGGTCGCAAAGGCCACATAACTGGGAGGACTCCGGGCGCTGACCACGTCCCACCCTGCAGTACTGCACCCTACCAATGACGCCTGTAGTGGGCAGAGGTAGGGGACGCAGCGGCTGCGCGGCCAGCTAAAGCCCTTCCTGGGCTGTAGCGCTAGGCGTTTAGTTAGCTATACTTACAATTTCTCAGAACCCCTTCCTCACATTATGCATATTTACCATACTTAAACAAAACTACACCCACAAGTTACCTTAACAAGAGTCAGAAGCACATAACTGCACTCTATAAGAACGAAAGAGCTGCTTATGTCACCTATGCATTGGTTTTCCACTATTGGCATCTTTTAAATCCTAAAGATGCTTTCCAAATTTACAAACAGGATCTTTGTATGATAGAACCATTCATCTCTCTCTCTCCCTCCCCTCCTCTCTCTCTCTTAACAGACTTGACTATTTGTTATCTTTGGCTAGAAGGCAATGACTACTTCGGGTTTCTACTTATGCTTTTATTCCTTTTGGACCTTTGTTTTTCTGCCTTTGTCTTAATTCTTCGAAACGCAGTCTCAGCTCTATCTACCTCAAGTAACTGAATTTTATTTACGTTTCATATCTTATGCACTCCTTTAAATGTTGGTTCTGGTTCCTTCCCTGACATATGCTTTATAGGAATAAATTCTGTGGTGACATTTATAGTGTTGTTTATGATTTTCCCCACTATAGAAAATCTATCCTGTTAGGCACATTATCAGTAAAATATATAGGTGGTGAAAATGTTAACGATTATGTGCCTAAATAATTATTATCAAATAGAAGCTGCCTTTATCAAAGTAATATTTTAATGGAACTCGGAAAAATAATGGAATAAAACTATTATTTTTTATCCCATTTTCGTCAGTTAACTCAACACAACGTGTATTGAGAGATATAGGTAGCCATTTCCATGTGCTTACAAGAATCACAAATATAGAGGACAAAGCCCCAATCTTTGTGATTCTTATTAGCTCATGGAGGTACTAGATGCTCTATATCTCAATACACGTTCTGCTGAATTAATAAATGCAAATAGGATAAGAAACTATAAACTGTTAATCCATAATTTTTCAGCGTTTCATTAAAACCTTTACTTTGTTGAATGCAGGTTGTATTTCATAATTATTATTTAGGTAAATAATGTCTAACATCCTCGCCTCATATGTTTTACTTATAATATGTCTAACAGGATAAATTTTCACAAATTTTCTGAGCACGTCAAGAGTTACAGAAATACACATACGTATAAATGGGCCCATGGGTAGCTCCCATGTGCATCCACATCCATATGCATTTATTTCACCTCTGATGATAGCTTGTGGCTCACTGTCGTATATATTGACAGCTTTGGCTTTCTGACAGAAATCACAAATCGAACAAGTTTTCCTGATTTTTCCTAAAATTTCTCACCAAATTCTAATGTTAATTTATCACTACCCGCGTGTGCCTCAGTGTACCCTGCAAGTACCCTATGATACGCAATTATTAGCTTTATTTACAATACCTTAGAAATCATAACTTTTCGCTTTTGTTCCTCCCTACTTTTTCTTCTTCTTCCTTCCAAGTATTAGAGCATAAATCCTGTTACGACCTCACATTTGAATTTTCAGCCCAGCGTTTCTTTGGACGACTTAAAGATCTCTTTCCATTTGGAGGATAGTGAAGCATGACTTTTGGCATTCTATTTCTATGCCTTGGATGTAGACGATTTAATCAGTTCTTTTGATAATTACTTATTTGTTAACTAAAAGTTATATTTGTAATCCTTCTAATACTATCTTTCACAAAAGTAAATACCCACCTGTAGCTAAACCTCAGGCGTGTTTGCATAGATGGTATAAGAATTAAATTAGTCACGTGCTCTTCTTGCTGTTCAAAGAACGTGGCAGCCACGTCACCTCTTAGTTCACTCACCTCACAGTTTTAAAAAGCAATATTTCAGCAATTCTTCTACATTACCGGGCAAACATTGCAAATTTATCTTCAATACACCTGCAGAAAATGTGTTCTTATGGTGTTCTATTAAATTGTGGAATGAGCGCGAACCAGTTATGGTGTTGACTATAGTGCAACTGGCTAAGGCGTGTTTGTCTAAATCGTCCGTGGTGGGCTAGCAGGAGTTCGAATCTCACTCAACATTGTTTTTTTTTATTTCCCTTTTCCTTGATTCTTTCTTAACGGAACATCATTATTTGCATAAACCGTGTGAAATATAACATTATACAAAATAATGAAATCTATTTCTTTACATATTTTTGTTCCGCATAGCGTTGTAACTTTCCCGCCGTCCTATGAATGCTGCAGTATGATTGCAATTTTAAAACTGAATGCTTTATAATATATTAATTACAACTGCTGAAAATAAAGCAGGGAACACGCCTACCTCAATTGTCAATCATGCCTCCCGAAATTTATATTTCCCTTGAAATATTCACATTGAAAGGCATCTCTATAAATTTCGTAGACTATCGCCATATTAAAATATATACGTAAGCGCGTAATAGTGTAAAATACGGTTTTAATGGTCTTAAAATGCATTGTTACAAGATGTGGATGCCAGGAAATAACGTAATTAGTGATACATTAAACAGGTGAAGGTGGGGATAAAACCCCCGGCGTCTAGAAGTCCTGAATTCCATGGTCAGTGACTGGATCTCTCGGCCATTCTTCACTTGGCCATGCGTCCTGCATCATATGATATTAAGGTTGTTGCCACTAACTTGGTAACTAATTTTAGTGCAAGGCGGAAAGTTCGTTAGCACCATTAGAAACAGTTTAAATTTTTTCCCCTAGGTATTCCCTTACATTAATTTAGAGGAATAAGAAAAGAGAATAGTTGTATAACAAGCACGAGTATCGCAGTGTTCAGTGTGGAGCTTAAGTCCGTCTGGTTTATTTTTATTACTGACAGACAAAAGATAATGGAATAGCTAATATCAATAATTAATTTATGTGTATTACCTACACAGAATATACGCCTATCTTCAGGAACAGGAACGTCTTTAACACGTTACCTATCTTCAAGAAGGCTTTTAAAAGGATTACTTATTATTCATTTAATTTAATATTTCTAGCAATAAAAGGTGCTTCTAATGTAAGAGTCTCTTTGGTTTTGGTCTTCTGTGCGAATAAAGTGATTATCACTGCACAAAGTTTTATGTTTTGATGTCCTGTAAAATGGAGCACCAATAATCGCTTTGATTCCACTTCCATACAGAAAATGTTTAAGTGCTTTATATTTTCAGTTAAGGTTTTTAAATCATCATGCTCTGAAAGATTATTTTCATTAAATTTCCTAAAAATGTTAGAAGCCGTTGCCTTAACACAGGTGCTCTACTATTTTTCACGCGAGCCTTTAAAGTTTGGGTCAGCTATAAATTGAGGAGCGTTTTTTCAAAACTCCATAGATGCAAAATTTTACGAAATTGAGTTATATATAGTATTGGCATAATTTTCAACTTCCGCATCGTTCTGTGAAACCAGATTTTGCAAAATTCGATTCTTGTCCTGTAGAAGCTAGGGAATATCAGCAGTTTTTTCAAAACTCGATAGATGCACTTGCTCAGTTAAAGTAAATGTCGATAGATGCAATTTTATAATCCAAAGTGTAGCAACCTCAATTCTATGAAACGATGTTGGAATTAACTGCCATCTCACTGTTTCGATTCTGGGAATTCTCAATCATTTCTGCAAGCTTTGTACACTGCTGCATCGTTGGAAATAACTGCGAACTCTGGTTGTGCGCTTGGATTTCACATTCATTTCTGCAAGCTTTTTGTTCCATTTATATCCCGCCTTTAACTGCAGAGGTCATATCGGCGACCTTGCCTATTGGCAATGGTGTTACTCGTTTAACAGTGGGTTTTTCGGTCTTTGGGGTTTTTATACGATGAATTCATACACATATTCACACTTTCATTCATAGTTCCAGACACAGGGAAGGATGAAGAATAATCTTGGCTGGAGAAAAATTCCTACCCCCCTGCCGGGAATCGAACCCGGGACCCCTTGCACAGCAGGCTGGTGCTTCTACAAGCTTTGTTATACTTACATGGCAATTTTTTTTCTTAGTTGAGACACTGCACTGTACTATGCACAATGGACAGGAGCTCAGATTGTGAAATTGTACCAGTCGTAGAATGCGCTGGAGGTAGATATTGCAAAAATGAGGAAAGAAAATCAAACTGCAAGTCAAGGAAAACTCATACTCCAGCAATTACATGTTCAGATAGTCTCGAGTGCACTCAACGAATCCTAAAACTAGAGCTTCCAAATAATCACAGGGGTGTCAAAAGTTAGATTATCTCTCCTGGCTAGAAAATTTCACTTGTCTGGGAATGCGCCAAAGCAAACCAGCGGAGGTGACAGAACAGGAATATTACAGAAGGGCATTACTGCTGTTATAAAGCAAGACATTAACAAGTGCAGATGCAGAGAAAGCCACTATGAAAGAGCAAAATCAATTAGAGGATATTTACCTCCAGAGCTTAATATCAGAAAAATGTGGACCAACTTCTGCAACGAAAGAAGATTAAGAAATCTACCAGTCTGCTCATTGTCAATATATAAAGACATATTTTACAACTTCTTCAATCCTTCATTCCGTAGACCACACACTGACGCATGCTCAACCTGCAAACTGGGACTGATGAAGATTAAGACATAGGCAGATGTGGAAAAGAGAAACGAACTAAGAACCATGTACAAACTGCACAAGCACTAATAAAGGTGAAAGCTTTCTTGTTCATATTGTTTGAAATTTCTTTGTGTGTATTCAATATGTTTATTATATAAATAAAACAAAACATATGTTATTGTGAATGTAGCAGTACTTAGTTTCCGAGTTTATACCTAATAAAATTAATCCTTATAAACATTAATATGTTGTATAGTACATTATGTATTATAAAGATGTGAAAATAAATAAAAAATAATAAACACATAAATAAAAAGCAACAAAAGCAATAAATGACAAAAATAACGGAATTTCATGTCTTAATTTCTGGCTCACGCAGAAAAGTTTATTAACATCTATCGGCTTTTGAAAAAACTCAGCATTTTCAAACCCCAAATTTGCACTAGTTAAACTATACTATTTGTTTCTTTTCACATTCAATGAGACAGTATCAGCAAGAAGAATTGAATGATTAATATATTTGATGTGCTAACCAATTAGTATTCCCAATAAATAGAAAAAACCGTTTTTCTCAGAAACGCATTTTGAGCATCTATCGAGTTCTGAAAAACGCTCCTCCATGATCATGATTAATCACTCTCATTTACAAAACACGTGTTCAAAACTTTTCGACTTTAATAATTACTTATACCAAATAACATCTCATATCTAAAGATGAATGACTTATTATGGGTGTTGGAATTAAATAAATTCAGCCAGTTTGAAATCCTGAAAGGAAGATGAAGTTACCGATTCCTTGCAAACAAAAGTTTATTTTTATCTCCAGTTTGCAAAGCAGATATCTACTTCTACGTAATGTGGAGGGTTTAACTAAGTTAATTTTAGTGAACTATAATACCTATCATGCCAAAAAGATCAATTGTTACAAATCTTTTTAACTTCACTGAATATGTATCATTAGAACTAGACCATTTCAAACAAGTAGATGTAGTATATACTGATTTTCAAAAGGCTTTTGATAAAGTTGATCATGACTGTTTACTTGCTAAGTTAGCTAAATTAAGTTTTGCTTTTCCATTAATGAAAATATTTCAGTCATATTTAAAAGATAGATCGCAGGTAGTCTATTATAAGCATTGCATGTCATACCAATTTAATGTTAATTCAGGGATTCCTCAAGGTTCTAATTTAGGACCTCTGTTATTTTTATGTTATATAAATGATTTACCTAGCGTTGTAAAACATTCAAAAATCCTAATGTTTGCTGATGATGTTAAACTATATAAAAGTATCAATAATGTTAAAGACTGTATGGAACTTCAACAGGACCTTGATTCTTTATATGCATGGAGCGAAACAAACAAACTCCCATTTAATATTAGTAAATGTGTAAAAATGTCCTTCAATAGAAACAAAAACCCATATAAATATGTTTATAATATCAATATGACACCACTCGTTGAAGTGATTGAAAAAAAGGATCTAGGGGTACATTTTACAATAGATCTTAGATTCAATAGACACATTGACTTAATTGTATCCAAATCGCTAAAATGCCTTGGCTTTATTATTCGAAATTCCTATTCATTTAAAGAAAAAACTTTAATTCAACTTTATAATTCATTTGTGAGACAAAAACTCGAATATGCATCTATTATTTGGAATCCTAAGATGATAATGCATGTCACCGCAATAGAAAAAGTACAATCAAAATTTCTAAAATACATACTATTTAAAAGATCTGGATATTATCCTACTTACACAAACTATGAAACCCTTTTGGAAATATTTAAACTTAAAACTTTGAAATTTAGAAGAGACATTGCAGGGTTAATATTTCTGTATAAGGTATTGCATTCGATTATTGATGATATTAATATTACAACAAATGTATCAATTTATGTACCCAATAAAATAAGCAGATTCAGGAGGCTTTTCTTCACCTCCAGAGTAAATACAGAAATCCATAAAAATTCACCATTACACAGAATTATGTATTTATATAACAAGCTTCATCATTTCGATGTAGATATTTTCAACATGTCTGAAACTCAATTTAAAAATGCTACAACTAAATTGGTAATAGTAGTATCGTTGCTGTAATTAGGAATAGTAAAAAAATTACTTACCATACCACCTTCACTTTTTTTTTTTCTTTCTTTCTTCTTCTTCTTTTTTTTTATAATTGTTTCTATTCCTTATATTAGTTTATGTTCATTTATGTTTTTCTTGTATTTTATTTGAGTGTGTATATTATTATATGTAAACATCTATGTATGATGAACATTGTAATTGGGCTTCCAAGCCTGTTATGTTCATAAGAATAAATAAATAAATAAATAAATAAATAAATAATATCACCTCTTATGTTTAGAATATTACTGCCCCTGTAAATCGTCACAAGTGCTACGAACTTTCCGCCTTGCACTGAAAATAGCTGCCAAGTTAGGGGCAGAAACCTTAATATCATGTCATACAGCACTAATGCCCAACTGAGGAATGGCCGAGAGGTCTAGGCACTGACCGTGGAATTCAGAACTTCTAGATGCCGGGGGGTTCGATCCCCGCCTTTCGCATGTATATTTTCTCAAACACAAAATTAACAAACCTCCTTAATTCTTAACAGCTTTTCACAAAAATGGAGAACACGATGAAGGCACACTCCTGGAAATTGAGTTGATGGGGATATGGCAACATTGTGTAGCACTTGGAAATAAACGACATGGCAACCTTGGTAGGTGCAAAGGTTGCTTCTGCTGAAGTAATCTACAACTACATTCTGTTCTGTTTAATGTATCACTAATTACATTATTTCCTGGCATCCACATCTTGAAACAAGGCATTTTATGATAATTAAAACCGTATTTTACACCATTACGCACTTATATATTTTAATATGGTGATAGTTTATGAAATTTATAGGGATGCCTTTGAATGTGAATATTTAAAGGGAAATATTAATTTCGGGAAGCATGATTGACAGTTGAGGTAGGCGTGTTCCCTGCTTTATTTTCAGCAATTGCAATTAACATCTTATAAGGCATTCAGGTTTAAAATTGCAATCGTACTGTAGCATTCATAGGACAGCGGGAAAGTTACAACGCTATGCGGAATAAAAATTTGTAAAGAAATCGATTTTATCAGTTTGTATGATGTTATATTTCACACGAGTTACACAAATATTGATGTTCCCGTTAAGAAAGAAACAAGGAAAAGGGAAATAAAAGAGTAATATTAACTGGGATTCGAACTAATGTTATTCCAACACCGTCGAGGTGAAGGAACACGCCTTAGGTAGTTGCGCTATAGACAACACACTAACTGCGTTTCGCTGATTAAAATTGCGTCTCTAAGTGTAGCACCCAACACTGGAATCATTTTAGTTCTAGTCCACAATTTAATAAAACACCATAAGAAACACATTTTCTGCAGGTGCACTGAAGTTAAATGTGCGATGTTTACCCGTCAATGTAGAAGGATTGCTGAAATATTGCTTTTTAAAACTGTGAGGTGAGTGTACGACGAGGTGACGTGACTGCAACGTCCTTTGAACAGCAAGGGAAGTACATGACTAATTTCTCATGCCATCTATGCAAGCACGCCTACGAATTAGGTGACCCTTCGCGCAGTTTTAGCTGAAGGTGGGTATTTACTTTTGTGAAAGTAGTACATATTCATTTTGCTTATCATCCCCTTTTGTATATCCTGCTACATACCTTATGAATTTCATTTCATTAGTCGTTATTCTGTCTTTCTTCCGCAGTGTACATGCACCACTTCTGGAACAAAGTATAGATCCCACTAAGGTCTTATACAGGCGGATTCTAGTATACCTTTGTACTAGGGAAGGTTTCATAATGTTATTAATTATTCCAATTGTTTTGTTGTACTTATTATTTATCTCGGAAATGTCTTTTTTCATCAAAAAAGGATTTTATCCATAATATGTCAAATAATTAGCTGTCTCTAATATTTTTGAATCTACACATATTTTGCTAGGAACAGGGTATTTTCCACAGAAAGCCATAATTTTGGTGTTTTTTTTATTGATTTTCATGTCATATTTTATTGCAATTTTGTTAAAATGAAGGACTGAAATTTGTAACTCATGTTCTGAAGATGCTATCAGAGCTAAATCGTCTGCAAAAGTAATGAATCTAGATGTAAATGTATATTTGGTTGCATACATCCATGATGTAACTCTCTCCATTCTTTAAACATTTCATTCATATGTATAATAAACAGTAATGGTGAGAGGCCACAATTTTGTCTTACTCCTCTGCGAATTTCTAACAATTTTTATAAAATATGTCATTGCACCTTACCGCAAAGGGATTTGATTTATAGAAATTAAATGTTTGTTATAAATTGTGTAATCTGATCTATGACTAATATTCTTAATAATTTATGTGTGTTCATTTTATCAAATCAAGAATGCCATATGTGGTTCTACATTGAATTCCCTGTGGCTTTTCCATCAATAATTTTAAGTGAAATATCCATCACAACATGAGCTTCCTTTGCGGAAGCCGTTCCTCGCTACTATGAATTTTACACAGACAATTTGCCTTCATGTATACCGATAGTTTATTTGCGGTTTTCTGTTATTTCTTGTGCCTTTTTCTGGCATATACTGATTTTATAATCTTCCTATTCAATTTACAAAAATTCTTTGGACAGCGTTTTCCCTCCAAAGTTTCTATGTTCAGAATTTTTACATCCTGCTTTTAATTACCTACTATGTCTAGTATTCTATATTTTGTCTTCATTCGGGATAAATACAGTGGCGGCTATTCAAGTGAAGCAGGTGAAGAGGTTTTCACCTGCAAATAGCAGTATTCTATTTTTGTTAATGTTGGCATTAACTGCATTACTGCCATTCTAACAGTTTAGTCACAAATGTCAACTACTAGCAGCCGTAGCAGGGTCAGTGACCAACCCTTCTTTTGTTTGGAACTTACAGCCTGGCAGCCAGCAGGGAAAATTGGTGGAAACGCGCCCTCTGATCGGTTACAAGGACAAGTGCAGTAGTCAGGATTACGGAAGAAACTGCTGCACTAAACAGCTTGGTTGCCATGGCAACATGACGTCACGAAACGATGAACTACGGGGAAATAACACGGGCATGCACATGTTTCAGGTAAACAAGAAATATTTTCACTTGGGCAGAGGCACAGAACACGGTAGAGGGGATGGTTCCTTTTTTTCGCGCGCTTAGAAGATAGTATTCGTTTACCTAGAGGAAGTGATAAACTTAAAACTTAAAACGTGGTGTTTTAGATAACTGTGAACGGTAGCTATAATTTACGAGTTTGCTAGACTCCAGTGCTTTTAATATTTAAAGTACGGAATATAAGTGTTTTGTTGTGAATCCAGTGAACGATATAATTCAAAAGCTCTTGGCTCGATAACTATTGTTAGTTATGCAGTAGCCGTAAGTTTGCAATCGCTATTCTGTTGGCCTTGTTTACTTTTTAGCAACAAAAGTAACGTGTGGGACAAAGAGAGATTCACAGATTTAATTAATATAACCCGTTCCCTTCACGCGCACAGTGATTCGGCGGGACATTTAAAATGTAAATTACTACAAAACGCCTTTGAAAAAAAAAAAAAAAAAAAAAAAGAAAGAAAAAGAAAAGAAAGAAACACAATGGCTGACGCTCTTCAAGAAACCAGCAGACTTCTTCATGTGCGTTTCAGTGGAAACGTGACATTAAATAGGCTTTTCCTGCAGTTGATCATTAAACCAACATTGTATTTAGGTAAACAAGAGCTTGCATTCTGAGGTCATGATGAGAGTGCGTTTTCACTAAGTCGGGGAATTTTCTAGGAGCTTGTGTACTGGGATATAATAAAATTAAAAGCATATTCAGCGGTGATTCTAAATCTATACAAAATGAGGTGATTTGATGTATTTCGGAATACTTACAGACCTGAAATTAATGTCTCAGCTTTTTTTTCTGTTGAAGTTGACGACACTACAGATATTTGTCAACAGTCTCAGTGCTCTATCATTGTAAGATACGTGAATACAGAGAGCACATTGGTTGAACGATTTTTCGGATTGCATGATGTGAGTGCTGACAGGTTCCTTTTGCTGCATGGTGTTCTTAAATAATTTAATTAAGAACGTAAATTAGTTGCACAATGTTACGATGGAGCGAGTGTTATGTCAGGACATTTGAATGGGCTCCTCAGGCAGCTTTTGTACATTGTTTGGCTCACCGTTTAAATTTGATTTTAAAACAAAGCTGTATATACTTGCATCCGCCATGTTTATTTCTCTCGCTTACTACGCGAACTGTCATATGTATTGGACCAATCATAGTGTGACAGTTTGTTTTGTGTATAGCTCCATTGGATAGAAAAAGCTTGATAAAAATGTTGGACCGCGGTACACCGGCTTTGCATTGTATTTTCAGCATGCTTAAGTGAACTTCTTCACCTATTTTGTAAGGCACGAGCCGCCACTGGATAAATAGCTAAATATGTTCTGATCTCTAGAGCTGTGTCTAATTTTTATGTTATGTGTGTGCACTATTACAGGGTTATATTACACTTATTGTCAGCATGTTACTAGTGAAAAGTAAATTGTAGTAAGTTATTTTTCCATCGACAGGACTGCGGTTCACCGCGCGAAATTCCTTGTGAAAATGGGCGCTTGTGAAATGTGTATATGGTAGGTCTTCCCGAGATGCTGCAAATAACTCTTAACCCTGGCGACCGATTCTTGTTCTTGTTCTTCTTGTTCTTCTTGTTCTTCTTCTTCTTCTTCTTCTTCTTCTTCTTCTTCTTCTTCTTCTTCTTCTTCTTCTTCTTCTTCTTCTTCTTCTTCTTCGTACACATGTAATAAGCTGCAGAGTGTAATGGGACAGCACTTGTTTATGCTTGAAAGTTGTGAGTATGCTTGTTAGTGGCTACTAGTACATTTGCTTTAGGAAAGCTCGTGCATGAGTCTTCCATTGCATTGTTTGCCCTTGTTGGATCTCTTTAGGATTGGTTGGCTACCAAATACCTCCCGCGGTCAACTTTCTCCCCCGGTACCCTCCGAAGCAGTGACTGCAAGTATACCGATCCCCTCCGCACCAAAAAGGAACTGCTGGAACTAAATATTCGATTCGCTTCCTAATTTGATTTTAGCTTTTGTTTTGTATTGATATTATGTACTAAGTCGATAGAGAAGACACTAATCGATTAGGTCACCTCGGATGCCCTTGGCGTTGGTAGTAAGCCAATTCATTCAATGTACCAATGCATTGGAATGTAGACTGATGTGTGTAGACCAGTCATACCCAATCGTATCCGTTACGATGTAATGAGGCCACTGTACCACCCTACCCCATCTCCTTCGTTTTGCGTATGAAACACTTCCCCTTCATTCATTCAGGTAACCAAGCATTAAAAAGGTTTGTTTTCGAGTCCAATGAATGCGTCATAGCTGGGCGAAAAGTAGGTAGAGGCACATCCACCCTCTTTTGCATAACGTTGGGCATCACTAGTGTAGATAATGGCAAACGTGGAAAAAATTATAAATGAAAGCAATAATGAACTCATTCTACTACGGAACAATATATTTAGCTTCCAAACGGTATTGAAGAATGGTCTGTGGAGGTGGATGTGTCTGTCAAAATAATTTTTAAACACATTGTGTGAAGTGTGATGGAAAATCCTGCAGCTAAGCCATGGAGGGAATCAGACCATACTTTGTTTAAACAACAGAAAATTGGGAGGGAATACGACTATGCCTTTTTTGCGAGGGAATCAGAACCTCATTTTTGGAGGGAGTAGGTTAGACCCGTTAAGATTTACTTAACGATTTAATTTGTGAAGCTTGAGAATGAATTTCTACAATACCAACACTTTGGATGGCGTCTCCAATATCTCCACCGTTGATGAATCTGCTGCCAGCTGCTACAATGGTGAGCTATAGGCCCTTTCTCCGTAGGTATACGCAGAGTGAGTGAATGGGTGTATGGCCCGTCGACAACTAGATCATTAGGGGATTGGTGTGAAAATAGTTGTTGTAGTGTTTAACGCCCGCTTTTACTACTACGGCACCGCAGGCGGTGACACTGATGACACATGGAATGATGATGGAGCACCGGTGGAATGAGATGGCGGGGGAAACCGGAGCACACGGAGAAAACCCGCCCTGACGCCGCTTCGTCCACCACGAATGCTACATGCAGGTCCCTGGGATCGAACCCGGGCCGCCTAGGTGGTAGACGAGTGCTCTTTGAGAATAGGCAACACTAGCTAAGTTGACTTGATAAACGTAATAGAGGCTAACAAATTAGCTATTTTAAGCAAATTACCGACTGTTTAAGAATAAAGAATAAAGCTCTTTCTGAATCTTAGCACTAAAACTGTAACTATTGAAGTATTATATCTACTAACTTCTGAGGTATTAATAAATTTACAGTTTAAAATAGTTTTCGTAATAACAATGAACAGCGTAAACTGTCCTGAATCGCTGAAATGCTAAACGGCGAATCCCGTTGCGGCTACCACCAAGTATATAAGGCGAGCGTGGTCTTCAGCGCTTGGGTGTGCCTATGATTGATCATAGTAGAACGCTTCTGTAAAATGTACCAGATCGTGAGACACACATTTTAGGCATACAAGTTCTTTTATCAACTTTAGTCCTGCCTACTTCACCAAAGTTCGTGGGAGCTCCAATTGTGTGCGGGATCAGCCCAGATGGAAAAAGTACACATTGACTTGAGAGCAGGGATTCCTGAACGCGCACTTGAATTGGATGCCGAGCTGTTTTCCAGTTTCAAGTTTAGTTTATTAAGACTTCTTGGCCTGGTGCCGGTACAATGGGCCCGGCTTACAGGCTTCAATTTACATATAGGTACATATAAATGGCTTTCTACATTTTACAACTGTTTGGTGTTATGTCCAAAACTCATACGGTGACCATCATTAGGTCACCGAGAATAGTTCATTTTTGTCTTTTTTTGAGTTCTGTTCCTTCTTTGTTTTATATGCATATGTACATATGTACACTATTTACAGAACACTCACGCATTCACCCACGCACACACATACGCATATACATTCATTTGCACTGGGCACATCAGAAATATGCGTCCCAGCTCGCGCACTGCACTATTTACACTATTCACACTGTCCCGCGGTGGCAGCTCCTGAATATTTTTCCGAGGCGAGGGTCTCTGCCAGAACATGTATGGGTCCTGGGAACGAGGTTGCCGAGCTGCCCTTGGTCGTCCCTTTATTTCAACTCAGACACACACCAACCAACTGTAACTGCAATGATCAGTGAGAAAAATAGGAAGCTATTCGTCATTAGTGGCTTCAGATTTTATTTTCAAAGGATACTGAGTAATAATAAAGAAAGATGGGCGTGCTGTAAGAGATATTGTAAAGCTTCTGTTAAAATTTATGAACAGCGTATTATGGTAGAAAGAATATTGAACCATGGTCATGAAAAGAACGAGAATCAGTTAATAAACAGGCAAAGAGTAAGTAACATTTTGAAACGGAAAGCTGTTGCAAATTCTTCTGAGAGACCAGCTAAAATTATACATTCTGAATGATCAGACGGTGGCATTGATTCCTTAACTATTACATTTCGTAGCTAGAATCCGGAAAAACGTCCATCATGCTCATGCAGCCATTAGACCGAAAGTCCCAAAATCTCTGGAAGCCTTACATTCTGTTTTAAACGGTTTGAATATTAAATAGATAGAGATGAATCATTTTTATTGCTAAACGGCAGTGAAAAAAAAATTGTGTTGCTTTCTCAGCTGAAGCAAACTTAAAATTTCAAGTGAGTGTGAAGTTATCTACACAGATGGCACGTTCAAAAGTTGACCACAATTATATCTCCAAATATTAACCATTCATGGGATAAACAATTTCAAATATATACAGTTAGTAATTTTCCTATCGCCAGCCAAAACTGTTGAAACATACGTACTTACCCTCTTTTACTTAACGCACGAAACGAGGAAGTCAAATTTAAGTTTTACTTCAAATACGATACAAGTTGACTTCGAAAAAGGCTTACATATGGCTATTCGTAAAACTCTAGCGAGGGTAAATTTCACCTCGGACAAAATTGGTGAAGGAAGATTCAGAGTAGTGGTCTTACGAGGTACTGTTTATAAACAAAAGGATTCTGAGATTGGTAATTGGTAAGTTATTTTTCGGTCTTTCAAACTTAAATCCCAACCAAGTGCAAGATTGTTTTACTGATGACATCACAGCAATACAACCCAATGATAGACGAGTGCATGCATTTTGTGATTATATTCTAAAACATTACATAATGCGTAATAACCAGTCTCCTCCAAACGTACGAGCTCCTCTTCCATGCCTACAATCAATGCATGTGAATCCTTTTGTGCAAATTTAAACAGTTTCTTCTAATCCCCACAACATTTACCAGCCTTTAGATGTCCTGAAAGGCATTCAAGTCGAAGTGTATATAAAAATACGTTCTGAATCAAGCATTAGACGACCAGCATTTCGAAGAGGAGAAACTGCTGTTCACAATACTACGATGGAACTAAATATGAAATAACACACTTTCAGTTCATCAAAAAGGTATGTTATCAATGTCTGCTCAATGTTTGACGAAGTTTGGGCTTCCTGCATGTAACATTTTAGCCATACCGATTTTAGCTTCTTTGCTATCAATACCTGCCAGTCCTAAGTCTAAAAAATGGGAAGGAGAATTTTACATGTTTTGCTTGGCAAAACACTCGAGTAATTCGTAGAAAACTTTGGCATGCAATTCGATGAGTCCGTAGAGAACCTTGGCACGCAGTTCGTAAATCTGTCCCCTCTTCGCATGTAATAATTCGTAAACACCGCAGTTCCTACGTTATATGCCATTGTTAACATCTGAAGCACACAGTTTATTCTTTAACTTGCTAAATTAAAGGCTTATTTTCCATCTTCATTGGCAGATTTCCACTTTAATTTACTATACATATAGACTCATACCAGTTACTGCTTATTATCCATTTTGCTTCGTGCTTGTTCTGTCATAACAACTAGTGGTAAGGAACATATTGTCCTTGCATATTGCCTTCAAATACAAATTTCACCAAGATTGACACGGTCCATTTTATAATTAGACTGCCATCACAACTAAGCTGGTAACAGCAGTAAAGCGGAACCAGCTCCTGTAACGTTATTTACTCCACGTGAGGAAGACATTCTGATGTCTCTGATTGGCTCAAGTTACATATGAATCAATTCTTACCGGATGCCAGCGGGATAGTAAGGAACTCTACTCCAGCCAATAAAGGATGTTTCCGTGATGTTTGTTACTTGCGATATCAGTATATTTACAAAATGCATTATACATAAAGTATTACTAGAACTATTAAGGCAATACATCTGTAAAACTCCTAAAATCCAGCTTTTTTTCTGATTGGTTTGACCTTTTTACTATATACCTAGAACATAAGCGGGTACGGGCACCTAACGTTTTCAGACTGAACGCATCCCACGCCACTCAAGCCCACCCAAAGGCCCCGAAGCCTAGGGGATCCTCTAAAGGGAAGCCTGCTCATTGAGTACCCGTAAGGCGGGTCCGTGAGTAATCTGATAGATGCCAGGGAGAAGCCTTCACAAAGTGCATCTACACCGCCCAGCCACAATACGCTGAACACCGTCTTCTGGTCTTTCAGGCTTGAAACAGCTGATAATGGAGGACATGAGGGACAAGAAGGTTATTATAGGAGAGGAACCGGACCAGCATTCACCTATCGACACAGGAAAACCACAAAAACCCCATGGTCAGAGTGGGCGTTCGCCCAGAATCGAACGCGTCTCACACGTTGCTGAAACAGAAATAACTGCAACACATGACACTTGACATTCGAGTAATAATATGCATTACATTTATTCTGTATGACCGTAAAACCGAAGGTATTCGTATTCCTATAATATTTTAAGTTAATTTCAATTGCAGTTTAGCTGCTGAAGTCTGAACATATAAAGAGTGAGGGAGAGACCTACGGAGAGAGATAAGAAAAATGCGTAAGTTCTTTGTTTCAATGGAAGGTCTAGGTTTCTCTTATGTTCTCGTCTGTGCAAATAAAGGTTAACAAGGGAGTTATGTGAGGGTACCAACCATTAGAAACATTCCCACTAGTATTTGTGCAGTCAATTTCTGTCTTTCTTGTTTTCTCCCTCACCTTCCCTAAACAAAGAAGAGAAAGAAATAAAATGTAATTTTCATGGCAAAAGAATTCGCTGAAGCAGAAGGAACAGTTTACTGTCATGACAACCTAAGAGCGCTTCTTCTCTCAGAGGTGGATTGGTCTGTCTGTTGTCTTCCACTTAGTATGGCGAGTTCCGTGTGGCAAGTTATATCGCTCTTTTGCGACTGAAACCATTGACTTTAAGGAAGCCTGAAAGTCCACAGTTTATCTGGATATTTAAAGAATTCATTCACCAAAATATGTATATGCATGCATAATTCAATTCCTTGCCGATAAAAAAATTAGAAAGACAAATCCACAGAAAATATGATCTGAAACTTTTAGGTTATCTTTTTACTTTCTCCACTACGTAGAAGAAGTAATATATTTGACCCAAAGTTTCGATATCGAGATTTCACCAGAAATATATGTTCTGACGCCCTGAATCCAAAAAATGCATTTTAGAAAAATGTCCGCGAACTTGTGTGCATGCACGCGCGCGCGCGCGTGTGTGTGTGTGTGCGTGCGTGCGTGTGTGGGTGGATGGGTGCGTGCGTGCGTGTGTGGGTGGGTGGGTGCGTGCGTGTGTGTGTGTGTGTGTGTGCGTGCGTGCGTGCGTGCGTGTGTGGGTGGGTGGGTGAGTGAACAACAGCTCAAAAACGAAAAGTCGGTTAAAAACCAAAGTTGGGTTTTAAGTCTAATATCTTTGAAGGATGCGACATTAACATTTTGAAGAAAATTCCTCTATCCCAAACTATACCTCCAATGGAAAAATTTTCGAAAATTTTTACTTTTCTCAAAATGGCTCCAACTATTCTGATTATAATGCCATATGTTTAAGATATTTTTATGGCAAATGAAATGTATATTGAGGCTGTTACATTGGGCACCGATTTACGATTCTGCCCGTTGTTACTGAGTCACCCATCTCAGCACCTCACAATTTATTTAGGATGGAAGAGTGAAGTTTTGGGGTATCGAGGTTTTCCGTGAGTCGCTCTTGCATGGTTAATTCATATCAATATCAGGATGTGGGACGTCCTGGGTCTGTTGCGTTGGTTTTTAGAAAAACACACGACTGTGTAATTTAATAAACTTTATTCTCCCAAAACTATTTCAGTTCACTCGCTACCGGATTTAGGGGTATACAAGAACGTGTTAGCACGCCAAAAATGTTTTATATTTTGCCCTGTCTCCTCACACACCACGTTCATTCACGTCCAAGTGAGTTCTGCTTTTCTCTGGCGTTATATCCGCTTGCCTGGAAATGTCATCCCTTTGTCTTGATCGTCAGGGCGGGTTTTCTCCGGGTACTCCGGTTTCCCCTGCCATCTCATTCCACCGGTGCTCCATCTTCATGTATCATCAGTGTCACCGCCTGCGGTGCCGTAGTAGTAAAAGCGGGCGTTAAACACTGCAACAACAATTTGTCTTGATGTCATTCACCGGAGGGCGGAAAAGAAACCGTTAACTGAGACTGTGTGCTAATGGCCTGGGGTGATATAGTTCTACCCTCGTGGTTTTAACCGAATCTCGTCTTACACGTATTCAATAAATGATTTTATCCGTTTTGTACATTGCACGGGCAGCTTCAATATTTTGAATTTTCTGGCTAAGGCCCATGTAGTCCTGCTTACCCTTGATGACTTTTGTGTAACTGATAAACTGTAAGAGATGGATCAAATAATACTATACAAAAATGTAGATCTCGTTAAAGCACGCACGTTATGTCAAAATACACTTTTTTTATGGAGTGAACCATTTTGGAGATATCCTTTGTTACTTGTGTGAGTTTTGTAATTCCTATACTTCTCTCAAATGGGAGGTCGTTATTCACTTTTTTATCTCCTGGCTGTGTAAAGAGAACGGACTTCAAAGCCTTCATATAGTAACCAGCTTTAAAATATTTGAGTATCGCTCAAAGCCTAGTGCATTCCCATATTCCCATTGCACCTACAAGAATATAGTAATAACACAATTTCTGCAAATATTTATCTCGACCGACATGAAGAAGGTAGAGGAATACGTGTTTGTAAGAATAGTTAGTACGTAAGCAGTATATTTATTCTACCAATGCTAATTATACAAATACAACCTTAGTCTAATACAATAATTGAATGATATAAATATAACTAATTATAGCCATAATTATTTATTTATGCCAACAAACTTACTGTTGGTGTTTATAAACACCCAAGCCGTGTGTGAGTGATGTTAAAAATTATAGCCATATTTTCCACAATATACAATTTATTCCTACCCCTTGGAGTTGCATATATTTGTCATTTTCTTTATATTTAACATGTTTTATATATAATGGGGATGTTTATTATGACCTCTAATTACTTCTACCCCTCATTACCCTTTTCCATTTTTTTCTATTTCCTCATAGTTCTTTAAACCATTTCAACCTCATTTTTCCTCAATATTTTCCGGCCTTCTGTATATATTCCTTTATTTTGAATTAAAAATATTCCTAATTTTTAAGTCTAATGGGAAATCATTCATGTTTTTAAATGTTTAAGAAGACTTCCACGGGCGATATTCCTTATTTTTATTGAGTTTTCCGGTGCAGGCCGCGTCATGTAGACATTGGCACACAGCCCAGTACATATCCGAACTGCGCACTCTGACGTCAGTGCATTGCCACGTGACTTTCTGCAGGCGAGCTTTTTTTGTGGGCTACACGTATTGGTGTTATGTTAAAACTTGCCAATATTTTATCACAGAAGTATTTTTTTTTTATTTGGTGTGTATATTTTAAATATTTTACACGAAATATAGTATACTTTCACATCTCTTCGGATTGCAAAATACATCGGGGTAAGTAATAACTGAAGGGCGGAAACCTATGCGCTCGCACGCGATACAGGTTAGCTGGACGCAGAATATGAGTGACGTCAGAAGTACAGCACGGCGATCAAATGTGCAAACAACTGCCACTGTCGAAGCAAGATTCGAAAATAACGTAACGTAGTACTCTGCGAACTAGTGGAGCATTGCTTTGCAA
This sequence comes from Tenodera sinensis, assembly GCA_030765045.1. NCBI lineage: Eukaryota > Metazoa > Arthropoda > Insecta > Mantodea > Mantidae > Tenodera > Tenodera sinensis. The sequence goes on from CM060962.1 coordinate 241,260,935, forward strand.
GTGTTTGCAGACGCAAGGTCAAGGTTTAGTATAACGCCACTGTTTTGTTTCTTCTCGCAGTGAGCTGCAGACGTGGAGTGATAGTGTTCTTTCATGGTCAGGCTGTACCTACCTGCAGTTGTTTACATGCGCGAGCCATAACAGTAAAGTCCATGTGCAGTGTTCCTATGGAAAAACGCACACGTCTCGGGCCTTTAGTAATAACATCCTCTTAATATTAGTACATTGTGGAAGTGAGTATGGATATGTCCGGCACAAGTGAATTTCTAAGTAACTAATAGCCATTTTTATGTTTTACTGAGAGGTGTATGGGATAGATATTAAAAATGAAGGTCGTTTTCTTTATATTTTCAGATATAGTGTTCAAGTGTTCTGTACCTGGGTGCAGGTCGCATTATGAGCCTGCTTATATAACCTGCTTTGGGTTTCCCAGGGACGAAAAGCAACGCAAGGTATGATTAAACAGAATACGCAGACAGAACTAACAGTTTACTGAAAATGCTAGAGTCTGTTTGTGAGGATAAATGGCACGACAAGGGTGAGCGACTACACTTCATTCCAAGTGCAAACCCTTGTCTTAGTACTGATGCTTTCCCTACACTGTAACTGAAATCACATCTCACTCAAGCTTTCTGCTTCCAAAGAAAAGAACAAGAGAGGAAAAGGAAGATGAAGTTGTTCAACAGGTCTTGGATCAAGCCCTAGCTTCATACCAAAAGGACTTAGAAAATAACAAGTGACTCGCATATGAAGATTTACTTTTTTGCATCCAAAAATGTGTGAAGGAGTACACAGATTGGGTTCTCATAATCAATCGTAGCAATGTTACAGTGCTAAAAGTTAATAAAGTGTCAGTGTCTCATGTCATTAGTAGTCTTGTGGTTTCTATTGTTGGGTGTTTTAAAGTGTACAAAGACAAACAACACTGGTTAACAAAAATGAAGTTATTTTAACCGCCACAGATGGAACAAGATCTTTCTAGGCCAACTTTCTTAGCTGAATTTGAAACTATTTTCAGTTTTCTTCTATCACGTATAGTTTCTTAATTATAGCTAACTTTTGTAATCAACAAATCACACATATTTAAGTAAATACATAATCTCAAATTTATTATTTTATGAGCAACATACTTAACACAAAAATTAAAAGCAAAATGTTTCCTATCAAAGTCGGCGCCCTGAATCCAAATCTGTTGTTAATAGTTCCGCATTATTTCGAATTATTAAGTAATGTCCAAAAAACGAATTACCTTTTGAAAAATATGTGAAAATGTACATATTACATTCCATTGGCAAAAAGATAAAGAAAATTACTGTTTTCAACATTAATTTGATAGAAAACAAATATAAAATTTGTGAAATTTGTTCTTATTTCAACTGTTCATAACTACGGAAAAATGAAGTCAGTTGTTCACAATTTGAAGCTAAAAATGCTTACTAGTCGATTGTCGTTTGTGTGACTTTTCTGCATCGTGACGATACAGCATCCAGCAATAATCTGCCAACATTGCCTAGTTGCCTAATTCTCCATCACTTTGATATTCTGGTGAAATCTTTCCCCATTTCATCCCTTATATCACCAAGGTTGGCTGGAAAAAAGTCTACATAGGAATCTAGGAAATGAATTTTCTGTGACATGCGAACACCCATTTGTTTATAAGCATGAAGCAGTTCGAGCACTCCTTGTTTGTAGTCAAGTGACTTTCATTTCCCAAGAAAATTCATACTAACCCACTTAAAGCAATCCAAGCTCTCAGTTCAGTCTCTTCATCACATAACAGTTCCCTTATCCCACAAACACACCTTCCTTCAGTTTTGCGGCTGATATGAAACTAAACTTTTCTTTCAGGTATTCAGATGCAATTGAATTGGCCGTTCTAAGAGTTTTTTACAAAACTTTTCACTAGTCCAAGCTTTATGTGGAGAGGGGGAAGTAGTACTTTTTCAGGACCAACCGGTGGGACGTACTTGATCCTTCCTGGGTTAAAAGTGCTTCTTTGCTTCCAGTTATGTTTGACTTAATGTTCTTCTGTTTTGCGACTGTCCAATAGGCACAGGAAGCAGCAGAATTTTGTAAACCCTCCCCCCTGCATTCCCAATAGCATGTCTAGAATTTTCAAATCTCCACAGATATGGTGGAAGTTGTAGTTAATTGGTTCTAATACCACACTCATGTTTCCTTTATATGGACAGAATGTGCAATGGGTACTGAAGGCTTCAGGTTTCCATAATGTAGAAGAACCACTTTCAAACTTTTCTGAGACGAATCAATAAACAGTCTCCAATGTAATGCACTGTACTTTTGTTTCAGTTCTTCAAGCAGGCCATTCACATCATTTCAGAATACCATTGGACCGTCTGAAGAAAAGAATTTTTCCAAAACTTTGCTTCTTGTCCTGTAATGGGAAATCCTGACATCCTTCTCAAGCATATTTTTCTCCTTCAGCCCAGATGCTAGTAGTTCTGATTTGTCCTTTGAAAGTGAAAGGTCTCTAATGAGATCACTTAATTTGGAGTGATTAAATTTCTGTGTTTCATGAAGTAGGAACGTCAGGAACAAAGTCAACATCTTGGTTCATAGGGTCATTATCAGTTTCAAGTCCTGTTTCTTGGAGCATTTCAGGTTCACTTTCTGGAGGAATAGGAACTGGAAGCAGATTAAAGATTTGGACACATAATTTTATGTTTGTTCTTTGCTGAGAATCCTTTAATATTCACACAGAAAAAAAAAAAACTGATTTCGCTCTCATTTCTAATATATATACAAGTTGCAGGCTAAAATGCGTATTTGTGTACCAAGCTTCCTGGCAACAAACACGACAAACAAGCATTAACGGGCGCTCATCTTTTCTTGATACACTACTATTATTACAATTTACACTATTAATATAGACATCTGTCAGTGTGATTGTTCTTACTGAAACTGAAGACAGGATGCTTGCTGTCTGGGATGTATTGCAAAGGAATTTGCTTACATTCCTTGGTGAATCGTTTCTTATATACAGTGTAATAGGGCACATAAGAGATATAAGATCACTTCCTCTTTCCCTTGTGGTGTGCTACAGCAAATATATTCTACAGTCCTTAAGCAGAGTAAACCGTAAATCGAAAGTTACAAATAAACAGAAAACTATACATGATAGGAAGGAGCTGAAACCAGTTCTGAAATCAGTGCAATGAACTTCACATCTTTCACAAAAAAGATTTTCTGGAAGAAATTCTTTGTTGACCAGTGTAATTGAATCTAGAATTTAGTATAATCGTGGTAAAGTTTCATTTAGATGAATTATTTAAAATGTGTGATGTGCCTGTGTCACACATTAAAGAAAATAAATGTGCTGCAGCAGTGAAATTGATAAAAGTACCCGAGGGGCTAGAGACTGTTAAACGTTAGGTTAAGTGGCCTTATAGAGCAGATAGAATTATTGAACCTGAAGAAGGAAAAGTATAGATTTCCATCAGATCTTCTTAGGTTGGTTCTTAGAATGTTCTTGATATCTCCTGTATGTTATATAGCCATGCATCAATCATAGCTGCTTGCACTTCCACATCCAAGTAACCTAAGAAAACTGGTTGCCAATCAAAATGTAAGTGATGAAAACTTTAACATTACAAATTTCATACTTTATTCGTCGCATTTGTTCCATGAAACCTGAAGAAAGAGTAGTTAATCTTTTGATGGATGTAGTTTATATTTCACCAGAATTAACCTTCAAAGGTGGCGAACTCGTAAGAACTAGTGCAAGAGATACACAAGAGCTTGCTATAAGTGTTTTCAGTAAGTGCTGCATTTGGTAATTATTCAGATGTCCATTTTGCCAGTTAGTGGTAATTCTGGGGACTACTTGCATGCTACTGTGAGTAACATTCTCTTCGACTTGGCAAATATACATTTTATAGTTTGTCTGAAGCTATGTGCAGCTGTTTCATACGCCTAAACATTTGTAAGTGACAGGGAATTGTAGGACAGGTTTTCATACTGACAATTTTATGTTTCATAAAGGTTGATGTGTTTCAAAATCTTGTCGTGACAATTTTTAAAAGTTAAGATTTCTACATATTCCTGTTTCACTAAACTTTCTGAGTGTCGTGTGACAAAGTTGCCAAATCTTAAAATTTGTACTGCTTTATAAAACAGAAATGTGTCATGATATCTCGACAGATTTACAAATGTGTGGAACCCAAATCACAGTTATGACAGTTGATTCATATGTCAACAACAGCCATATGCAATATTTACAATTATGTAATTAAACCCCAAGAGCAGCTTTTGTGTCCATTGCACTGGCTAAACGTGGGATCACAGTATTGTGTAAATGCAATAATTTCTTTCAGAAGTTCTGTTTCAGTTTCATGGCTGAGGCAAGGAAATCTGTCTAAAAGAGTACACTTTTCCCATCACATTAAGTTATAAATCGTAATTTATCAATTTTTCTCCATATTTAAATTCTAGCTTTTATTCCATGTCATTAATTGCTGATTAAATAATTAAAATTACTACATCGATCATACACATAATTTCTTTTGATAACAAATTATCTGTACATGTAGACTATTGATTGTTATTTCTCGTGCGTTAAACGCCATTTGGAGTGAAAAAATGAATAGTTTATGTTTGACAAGAAATTCAAATGTTTACGTCATAAGTCCCTGGAGTCTGAAGATTCTACAAGTTTTACCTGTCAAGCCTGTTGAAATTAGCTTTTATTTTTTTCTCTAACTTTCAATACATATTTATAAGAGTTTATCATAAATATGTGTATTTAGTTGCACATTGCTAAACAATGAAAATAATGCTTCAGTGGATTAAAGTAACAGAATGCTATAATTTTGTTATATATTTATAGCTAATGAGTGGAATAAGTATATGTACTTGTAACCCAATAATGATACTGTATTCAATTTCGCAAATTTTCATCCCCCTTTTTCTGTTGTAATGCAACATGAAATGTTTTTCACCTGGTTTTAAGCTTAAATCATAATTGTCTAATGCTACTTTCACATTTGAAACCATTGTTGTTCTTAATTTATAAGCAACAGACTTCCTTCACAAAAAAGATTACTTCTAAGAACAAAAGATTCTCTAGCACTTTATTCCCCCAGTTAGAAGCCAAGCTTTCAATGAACATTAGTTTTTGCCTCAAAATATAATACAAGAATTGTTTATTTATGCCAACAGGCTTACTGCTGATTCCACCTCTTAAATAATACAAGACGTTTATAGCATAATGAAGTTTAAAATGTTTTAGGAATATGTAAACATGACTTCATTATTAGTGAATTGTGTCTTGTAAATGTGATTTAAGTTAACAACTTGATTGCAATATTGTGTGAAAGTGCCTTTTCCAACTTAGAGTTTAAGTAAATCAAAATTGAGAAATTAATGTTGACGTAGATCAGAACTCTGATGGTATTGGATGTCACGATTGTACCTCGCCTACAGTTGCCACCATATTGAAAACAGCGCTCAGGCCTACAGTGTAGTGGGCTGTGCATTGGCAGCCGACGTTCCCCAGGTCATGTGACCTGCTTCTTCTTGGTCTATGTGCGAAGAAAAGAAGCTGTACATCATATACTTTCTTGGGAGGACCAGTGACGTCGTTCGTTAAAAAAAGAAAAGAACAGATTCGAAGTTTTAAACTTAACCTACCTGAAAAATCCGCACTAATAGAAAATGCTATTGACACACGTCATCACCTTGACTTCGAAAGAATGAATATTTTAACTATCTATGACAATTATTCTCGCAGAATAATACGTAAGAGTATAGAACTTTTAAAGCACAAAAGAAATATGAATCGTGGCGAAGGAAGACTCTTGCGTTCTATCTGGCACCTATTTTTTAACTAATGACGTAATTGGCCCTCCCAAGAAAGTACATAGTCCAAGAAGAAGCAGGCCACATGACCAGTGAAACGTCGGCAGTCAACGCCTACATGACGCGGCCTACATCGGAAAACACAAGAAATGCAAAATAAATTACAGTTTTAAAAAACTAACAAAACACGTTTTTATAACAAACCGAACTAAAAGGTACACAATAGTTTTTAAGTATGAAGGATTTGTTCTATAAAGTCTATTTCAAAACTCTGTAATAAGGTTAAAATAAAAATTAATTTATATTAACAAAATAATACATTTTATTTTAAAAAATCTGATGTGTTGCACTCACATGACTTTCTCTACTCTTGTACTAACCATTCTTACAAACTCTTATTCCTATATCGTCTTTCTTGATAGTTGAGATACACATTTGTACAAATTATCTTATTGCTTATTTCCTTGTAGGTGCAAGGGGAATGTTAGAATACAGTAGGCTTTGTGCGATAGTCAAATGTTTGAGATTCTGTTGTCTTTGCACACTTAACATATAAAAAAATGAACAACGATGATCCATTTCACGAAAGTTCTAAGTTTTCTGAAACTCACACACATAACAAGGAATATCTCCGAAATGGTTCACCCTACAAGAAAATTTATTTAGACATAATTTGTGTATTTTAGCAAGACCTACATTTTTTTTACAGCATAATTTGGTCTATCTCTAACGGTTTACCAGTTATGCAACAGTCGTCCAGAGTAAATAAAACTACAGGGGCTATAGCCAGAAAATTCAAGATATAAATTTCATTTATCATAAAAGTATCTCAAACATATGACATTTTAATTAAAACCGTTAGAGCCATTTTCAAGAAAATCAAAATTTTCTAAAAATTTTCCATGTAAAGGGTAGTTTAGGGTGGGGCTATTTTCTTCAAAATCTTCATGTCGCATCCTTGAAAGACATTAAACTTAAATACCAACTTTGGTTTTTAACCGACCTTTCGTTTTTGAGTTATGCTGTCCACAGACTGACAGACTGACACAGACTGACACAGACTGACACAGACTGACACAGACTGACAGACTGACAGACTGACACACAGACACACACACGGACCTTTTTCTAAAAATGCTTTTTTTTTATTCAGGGGGCTTCAAAATATGTATTTCCGGTGTAATCTCGACATCGAATTTTTGGGTGGAATACAGTACTTCCCCTACTAACCAGTAGAGAAAGTAAAAAGCGTGGGGTGATTTTTAGATATACTTATCATATCTTTACTTAGATAAATAGCTACCAATGAACTATTTACAACATTTGATGTCAGACAACCCCGCGCTTATTACAATAAAATGTATGATTTTGTAAATATAAATTCAATTTAATTTTAAACTTATTACAAAATTTTGAAATATAATGAACTGCTTGACTTTGTGGAACAAATTCTTCATACTGAAAAATTATTTTTTACCATTTAGTTGGTTTGTTACAAAAACGTGTTTTGTTAGCTTTTAGAAACTATAATTTATGTTTAACTTTTTAGTCTCAAAATTTTCTAACCAATTTTTTCAAAATTGTTAATCTGAAATCTTTTTATAATTTCTGAGTTCGAAAAAGTTTTCAAATCATTTTTTTTTTTTGGAACTGTATTGGATTACAATTACTGTTTTAACTACACTATCAGCTGTTGTGGACTTCCTGCCCCTGGGTAAATTCGATCTGCAATCCTTTCCCCGTTATCTCGTGTCCCTCGCAGGTCCTCTCTCCGGGTAACACCGTCTTTTAATATTTTCAAGCGATTTAATTCCTCTGTCCAGTGAAACCTGTGTCGATTACTAAACTACCAGCTGTTGTGGGTGTCTTGGCCCTGTGCGAACACCGGTACGCGGTATTTCCTCCGGGTCTCGTGTTCCTTTCAGGTCCTCTCTCTGGGCATCTGCGTCATCCAATATATAAATATACACATATTCCCTAGGGACATCTAAGATGTCATAACTGTTCCATTTTCTATAAATTTGCTTAGTCATTCTTTATCCTCACAATCCTGGTCAGGACATTGGGACAAAGTCCTGATGATATTGTATTCTCATCAGTTCTTATCACGTGTGTAAATTTTCAAGTCAATCAGACAATTCCAAGTAGGTGAAAATCACATTGAAAGATTCTGTTACATTGATAAATGTATCTCAGTATTTTTTTATTCTGATGATACTGGTCAGGACATTAGGACAAAGTGATGCTACTATTATTGTATTCCCACTGGTCCTCGACACGTGTGCAAATTTTCAAGTCAAGCAGATGCCTGTAAGATGGTGAAAATTACATCGAAATATTCCTTTGCATTTATACATTTAGCTTAGTCATTCCTTATACTCAAGATCCTGACCAGGACATTAGGAAAAACTCATGATATTGATACATTGTCATCGGTCCTTGACATGTGTGCAAATTTTCAAGTCAATCAGACGACTGTAAGTTAGTGAAAATTACGTCAAAAGATTCCGTTACATTGATGAATTTAGCTAACTAATTTTGTTTATCCTGATCATCCTGGTCAGGACCTTAGGATAGAATTATGATATGATTGCATTATCATCGATGCTTGACGTGTGCAAAATTTCAAGTCAATCAGACGACTCTAAGCAGGTGAAAATTACGTCGAAAAATTCCGTTACGCACATACGTGCATACGCACGCACGACGCACGTACGCACGCATACACGCACGCACGGATACACGCATACCTACATACAGGCATACACGCAGACCTACCTGCCTGCCTGCCCACCTGCCTGCCGGCCCACCTGCCTGCCCTCCTGCCCACCTGTCTGCCCTCCTGCCCACCTGCCTGCCGGCCTGCCGGCCTGCCTACCTGCCTGCCCACCTGCCTGCCTGCCAGCCTGCCCACCTGCCTGCCTGCCTGCCTGCCCACCTGCCTGCCAGCCTGCCCACCTGCCAGCCTGCCCACCTGCCTGCCTGCCCACCTGCCTACCCGCCCACCTGCCTGTCCACCTGCCTGCTTGCCAGCCTGCCCACCTGCCTGCCTGCCCACCTGCCTGCCTGCCAGCCTGCCCACCTGCCTACCTGCCTGCCTGCCTGCCTGCCCACCTGCCTGCATGCCCACCTGCCTGCCTGCCAGCCTGCCCACCTGCCTACCTGCCTGCCTGCGATCCTGCCCACCTGCCTGCCTGCCCACCTGCCTGCCTGCCAGCCTGCCCACCTGCCTGCCTGCCTGCCTGCCCACCTGCCTACCTGCCTGCCTGCCTACCCGCCCGCCCACCCGTATGCATGCATACATGCCTCCGTCCTTTAGCTTCTTAGGCTTAGCGTTTAGATATCAAGAATAGACGTAATAGAAAGTCGTTATTTGTTTTTTGTCTGGCCATGCAAAGAGGATGGAATGTTAAAGCCATCACATAGTGACCAATTGTGATCTGAGTATCACTTAAACTTACAATATTATCCTATTACCATTTTACCTATAAGAAAATATGTAATAACACTATTTCTATAAACGTTTAACTTGATTAAAATGAAGTATATAGAAGGATAGGCGTTTCTAAGAATATTTTTACAAGTATGAGTAGAGAAAGTCGTGTGAATGCTCACACCAGAGTTTTTAACTTCCTGATCTTGGTCGCAGGAATTCTTGGAACTCTGATATACTGTGTACATATAGGTATATAAGCAGCCATGATTTCGTCGTCAACACTACCATCACCATCATCACCTTCTTCTTCCTCTTCTTCAGGAGACCTATTGGTCTACTGTTGCTCCTCGAGAAAGTTGACCTTGCGATGTTTTCGTTGGACTTCAAATTGACATTCGTCATTTTGGATAATACCTTATTGCCGGATTTGTGATCCTCTGATTGGCATTATCCTTATGTGATCTTTCCAACTGTATTAATATAGTTCAATATTTGTAGAGTACTTTTTACTTACAGTTCGTTTAATCTCTTCCCTCCTTTCTTTATACAACTGGGTATATATACCTTATATGTTTTTCTGTTTGGATAATGTGGCAACTGGACCAAAAATCTATGCTCCAGAAACAACAAATAACACCTACGAGAAGTATAAGGCCTTATACAACATCAGTCATTGCATATTTCTTTTTAATTCTGAAGGAAACGTGTTATGAATTTGTTACTTAGGTGATTACGTTTTATCTTAATATACGGTGAATGTTATACATTGCATATAATTTTAAACAGTTAGTTTATGCGAGAAAATTAGCATAGAGCTGCCACGACAGAGCAGGATACCTGCATTAGCATCATTATGTTTGTCTGACTAGGAAAAAAAAAAAAAAAAAAAAAAACATTAAATTAGCAGCATTGTTTACACGCTCCGCACATTCTCTGGAGCAAAACATGTGTTTCTGAAACTAGTGCTTCCTTTGTGTGTTTTACATAGATATGTAGATATGCCAAAATAATAAATTTCGTTTCTTGATTCTGCAAAATGGTGTGTCTGTCAGATAATGTAGCAATATATGATGATATATAAGCCTACCTTTGATCAAACATGAATTAACGTCTTCCCACACCAGAGAGCAGCCTCTTACCTGGAAAAAGAGAAAACAAAAGTTACTCTACTTAACTTACTAACGGTAATAGATGTATAAATTCGTTGAAGTTATGCATTTAAATGCGGTAAATATTAATATTTCCTACTGCTATATAGTATACCAAAATATTATCATAGTTGTGGTCACTGAATTTAGGTTATCGTTAACTATTTCCATTAATGTTGGAAATAGAGAGATACAACCAGGCTGAAAAATTCAGTGCCAAAACCGGGGTTGGAACCAAGAATCTTCCGGTTTCCGTTCGGATGCTCAAATAAAATGAATGCCGCCAGGACATTCAATTCCCCAACTGACTGGTACTTTTTCCGGTAAAGCACAAGGAAATCTCTTATTTATTTTCATATAACATGCCCTAATGACGACTTACAATGTCGTAACTAGTGTAAGTTCCAGTTTTCATAGTTTAACCTACTATTTGGTGAACCAAAAGTAATTGATTGTTATTTCACACTAGCCTTGTGTGGGATAAGGTTGGAAAGAATCAAACTAGATCCCTGCCTGTGGAACACGGCTAACGTTCGTAATCTTAAGGATGCTTATTTCGATCACATTTACGAAGTCCGTAAAACACCTGAACGAGGGACTTCAAGTATTAAAGCTATTGTTCCCTCCAGATATTACTCTTTTAGCAACCCAAATTATTTTTGTACTACAGAAATATTTGGATGGTGCTTGTAGTGCTCTCTTCTAATCAAGTCAGGTGTTTAGTACTGAACACATCTCAATTCTGCAATGGGGCATGATTTTCGGAAAAAGACATACAGTTAAAGCTTAAAGTTAATTGCATTATTGAATTATTATTGGCAAGAGGATATTATTTCAAAGCTCCTAATTTTAACTTCAGTAATTGCTTTGATATACAAGAATTTTGAGACAGCACGGCACTTCTTCTTCTCCTCCTCCATTATCATAATTACATTATTAATTATTTATAATAATAATAATAATAATAATAATAATAATAATAATAATAATAATAATAATAATAATAATAATAATAATAATAATAATAATAATAATAATAATAATAATAATAATAATAATAATAATAATAATAATAATAATAATAATAATAATAATAATAATAATAATAATAATAATAATAATAATAATAATAATAATAATAATAATAATAATAATAATAATAATAATAATAATAATAATAATAATAATAATAATAATAATAATAATAATAATAATAATAATAATAATAATAATAATAATAATAATAATAATAATAATAATAATAATAATAATAATAATAATAATAATAATAATAATAATAATAATAATAATAATAATAATAATAATAATAATAATAATAATAATAATAATAATAATAATAATAATAATAATAATAATAATAATAATAATAATAATAATAATAATATACAATAAGATTACTAAGAAACAATGAATTGCCAATCAAACATTTCGCGCCCTTATGCTTGCATGGATTTTATTATGGCAATTTGCAATCTGTATTCTGTAATGTTAGACAATAGGAGCGTATACAGGAATGAGTTTATTCCCTGAAAAATAAAGCCTTGTAGGTGAAGAGGATAATATTCTAAAACTTCCTCTCTATTATCACGCGCTGCAAGCTACTTGAAGCCCGGGTATTTGCTCTGCTGCTCTCGCTTCTCTCATAAGCAGAACGAAGTTCACGCACGCCACTGACTGGATTTACGCCTGTGATTTCTTCAACTCGTTAAACCCACGAAGGGTTATCTACTTACCCGAGGGCCGGCTGGAATGGGTCACCTGGTATAAAATATAGCTAAGTCAGAACGAAAACAGGATATTTCGTCTGGAACTCTGTTGCATTGATTATCAGTACCGGTTTCTGGGCTACATGCAATGAGGCACAGGAAATGTATGCAGGTGAATTAATCCCATGATTGATTGACAAAATGTGGCTAATATTTTCCGATACTGCTGCATCCTCAGATAACTTTTGGGGTGTATATTACCTACAGGTTCAACAGGTTTGTAAAACGATCTGTTCAACAAGTTCTACTGACTAATGAACAGAGTACGTGTCCGAGATGCACATGTGGACAGCGCTTAGTATTCCCTCCTTTAAGAATCCTATTTAAAAGCTGAATATAAATTATCTATCTTAAGTAACGTGCATTAGTAAGCGTCAGTCTGTACAGGGTGCTTCTACTTATCAGTGCCATTATGTACTCTTTTACACCATACCTATGTTTCGCATCAGACTGGAAAAATGATTTACAAAATTTTTACCAATTTGCATTCTACTACCTACCTCTAGTACATAGAGGAAGTATTGTACTTCACACGAAGTTCTATAATAGGATTTCACAAGCACGACATAACTCAAAGCAACATTTTGTACTTAACTTATGCACGGTTTTAACATGATGTGACTATTTTCAAGAAAAGTTCTAATCCTAAACGCTTTACAGGGAAACAGTTGCAATACTTCTAATTTTCTAAAAAAAATTACTTATCAATTTTTATTAAATATAATATATTTGAGACATTAATCTAATAATATATCTTTAATTTTCACCGAATAGCTTATAAAGTCCTCTACTGGTTGACATGTGTTTTGTATCCTGCAAGTCACGGGAGATAGACGTACATTTTCTGCAGGAAAAACATAGGGCAGTTTGAAATACACAAATTGCATGAACTGTAATTTTTAATTTTTAAATATTTTTTAATGTTGTGTGTCTACGCTAAGCAGCACATCGGATGGATTTACTTGAGGGTTTGTGACGCTTCTTTCAACATTCAATTGCAAGAGCTCGTTACTATATTTGAGTGTTGTTTCCAAATGCTGTAGAAACTAAACATTTATTGCTAATTTGAAATCATCACTGGGTAAAAACGTGTCCTGTTCTGTCTGTCTCTCTCTCTCCCTCTCCCTCTCTCTCTCTCTCTCTCTCTCTCTCTCTCGGGACCTTCTTACGTGATAGTAGCATATGGTCACACCGGAAAAAGTGGAAAGTCAATGTAAAACAAAAAATCTGATGTGTTGCACTCACATGACTTTCCCTACTCTTGTACTAACCGTTCTTACAAACCCTTATTCCTATATCTTCTTCGTGCTAGTTAAGATAACCATTTGTACAAATTATCTTATTGCTTATTTCCTTGTAGGTGCAAGGGGAATGTTAGAATACAGTAGGCATTGTGCGATTGTCAAATGTTTTAAAGTTTTGAGATTCTGTTGTCTTTGCACACTTAACATATAAAAAAATGAACGATGATCCATTTCACGAAAGTTCTAAACACACACACACACACATAACAAGGAATATCTCCGAAATGGTTCACCTTACAAGAAAATTTATTATTATAAATTTTGTATTTTAGCAATATCTACATTTTTGTATAGTACGATTTGGTCTATCTCTAACGGTTTACCAGTTGTGCAAAAGTCGTCCGGGGTAAATACTACAGGGGCTATAGCCAAAAAATTCAAGATATACATTTCATTTATCATAAAAATATCTCAAACATATGACATTTTAATCAAAATCGTTAGAGCCATTTTTAAGAAACTCAAAATTTTCGAAAAAGTTTACATGTAAAGGGTAGTTTAGGGTGGGACTATTTTCTTCAAAATCATCATGTCGCATCCTTGAAAGACATTAAACTTAAATACCAACTTTGGTTTTTAACCGACCTTTCGTTTTTGAGTTATGCTGCCCACAGACTGACACACAGACACACAGACACACAGACTGACACACACTGACACACAGACTGACACACAGACACACACACGGACCTTTTTCTAAAAATGCTTTTTTTTTATTCAGGGGGCCTCAAAATATGTATTTCCGGTGAAATCTCGACATCGAATTTTTGGGTGGAATACAATACTTCCTCTACTTACCAGTAGAGATAGTAAAAATCTGATGCGTTGCACTCACATTACTTTCTCTACTAACCATTCTTACAAACTCCTATCCCTATGTCTTCTTCGTGTTAGCTGAGATAAACATTTGCAGATATTATCCTATTACGTACTTCCTTGTAGGTGCAAGGTTCTCTTTGCACGGCTAACATATAAAAAAAATAAATGACGATGTTTCGTTTGACCAACATTTGTTTACCAAAAGTCACACAAATAACTAGGAATATCTCCGAAATGGTTCACTCGGAGATATGTATGTGTTTGGTCATAAGTTCTGTGTTTTAGCAATATCTACATTGTTTGTATAGTTAGATGTGTTCTGTCTCTTACGGTTTACCAGTTATGCGAAAGTAATCCACAGTAAACAGGACTACATGGGTTATAGCCAGAATATTCAAAATATACACTTAATTTATTATAAAAATATCTTAAACATATGGCATTTTAATCAAAATCGTTAGAGCTATTTTCGAGAAAATCAAAATTTTCGAACAGTTTTCTGTGTGAAAGGTAGTTTAGGGTGGAGGCATTTTCTTCAAAATCTTTATGTCCATGCTTAGAAAATATTAAACTTATATACCAGCTTTGGGTTTTAATAGACTTTTCGTTTTTGAGCTATGCCATCCACCGACAGACAGACACACACACACACACACACACACACACACACACACACACACACACACACACATACACAGAGAGAGAGAGAGACTTTTTTTCTAAAAATCTTTTTTTTTTTTTTGTATGCAGGGGCTTCAAAACATATACTTCCGGTGAAATCTCGACATCGAATTTTTGGGTGGAATACAAAACTTCCTCTACTTACTATACGTAGTAGAGAAAGTAAAAATGAAACTACCAAGATATACTTTATGGGTGGGAGAATAGTTTAAGACAATGTCCAGCCAAATAAAGCTAAAAACCACTCAAACATAACACGTTTCAGAAGTCTGTATGATTGATGAAATGGGAATGTCAGCTTGGCGTGTGGCAGCACTGTAACAAATTTAATGTCAGTTTTGGATACCCTCGGACGGATTCGTGCAGTACATGCAACACTTATGCAACTGAGGTTAAGATTATAAAGTCAGAAATAGAATCACTTAACAAAGATTGTGCAGAGCGCAAGGAAATTGAATCTCGGTTAAATCATTTAGGTATTCAAAACCAAGTGCAGCTTAAGAAAGTTGAACAGTTTTATACAGGTAAACGAATTGCGAGGCTCACTTGTAAGAAATATGTTGATAGGGAAACAATAGCGATGGATTTCCAAAAGAATTTATGCATACTTAATTTATCCACTAACGACGTGTATTACGGCAGAGATAGCAAATCATGCATTAGTGTTTATATTTGTACCGTTATTACATAATTGGGTTCAACCCGCAGCTGTTTATGCGAGTCGTAATGCTACTTCAGGAGACATTATCTCTAAAATATTAATTCAAGTAATTATTCAATTGGAACAAGCTGGAGTTAGAATTATATCTTTTACTTCTGATAGAAGTCAGTGCCACAAAAAGGTGAGAAAATGTCTTGGAACTAGTGGCAAAGAAAATAAAGTAGTAAGTTCAATATTACACCCCTTTGATGAAACTAGGAGACGCTGTTCATGTCATTAAGTGTGTGAGAAACAACTTCCATAACAAAGTTGAAGTTATTTATAATAAGAAATTAATAAATTGTAATTTTTATCGACAAGTATACAAAGCTGATGATTCTCCTGAATATGTGGGTTTAAAAGTTGGCCACAAGTTGACTTCTGCTCATTTGGACCCTGCTTCATTTCAAAGGATGAATGTAACACTTGCTTTGCAATTATTAACGATTCGGTTGCCAATGGAATAAAATTCTTTAGGTATATAAAGTCATCTGGATTCAAAGACAGCGAATCAACAGAGACATACACTGGAGATCTTAACAGCTTGGTGGATGCACTTAACTTTAAAATTCCAACACACGGCCTATTCAAGGACTCCAGAGCACATGAAAGTTTAATAAAATGGAAGAGTATTCTCAACGTTAGCAAAAATACCTTTCTCTCAGAAAGAACTTTGGAGTCTTTAAGAGTAACAATAGAAAACACATTACAAGTATCTGAGTGCTTGTGGGAACGTGAATTTCGTTATGTCCTCACAGAAAAATTTAATCAGGAACGTCGCCGTTTCCGTGACGAGACCTTTAATATCCTGGCTTGTTTTTTGAAATTTGACCATTAACAGAGAAATTATGGCGAAAATAAGGTTTTGAATAATTGTGACTGTTACACGTAGGCTAAGAGACCTAAGTCAACTTTCTTCAGGTTTTCTGAAAGCGCTTCACGAAACCTTTAATATCCTGGCTTGCTTGTTTAAATTGGCAAATTAACAGAGAAATTATGGCCAAAATAAAGTTTAGAGTAATTGTGACTGTTACGCGTAAAATCGCGGCTTTTTTCAGGAATGACACCTTTATAGATAAAATTGATAAGCAAAACCCTGTCTGAATGAAAAATTTTATTAAAATCGTTAGAGCCGTTTCCAAGTTGCGTGGAATGTATTTATTTATATACAGGATGTAAATGAATAACACCCCACGAATTTTACTGGTAATAGAGGGTTCATAGGCAATCAATTTGAGATGGGAAACCTATGGTCTACGACGTCAAGTTAATAAGTTATACGTATTCAAAGTAATTAGAAATTGTGTCCAGTAAACCATAACCAGAAAAAAAAAAAGTCAATATTATCCACTGGAATCGAAAAAAGTGCTTATTAAGAACTCAGTAAAGTCTGTCTGCTGTCTCTTGGAAGAAGCATTTCTAAATTGTGGGGTTACCAAAAGTGCTTAAATTGGAGGCTTAACATGTGGCTACACACCACTGCCTTGGAGAATAGGCTGGGTCAAGCGGCTACAGAGTTAAATTGTACTTGCCAAATGTGTGCTATGGCCGCGCGGTTATGGCAACTGCTTGTGGAACTCATAAACCCGAAAAAACCGAGTTCAAACCCGCAGAGGGGAAAAACTTTACTTTTTATTTTTCTTTCCCCTTCCTTTTCCATTTTCAGAGCAACTTTGTGAGTTTGATTTAAAATGGCAAAATACGACCATCATATGCAATGCAAAGAGTGTTGTTTACTTTTGCTTCTCCTCAGATCTTATGACTTAGACTGGAGGGTTATGTATTGCCATTGGTCTGAAGCTATCTGTAGGCTATAACTGGCCGTGTCAATAAGAACAATTTTCAATCTAACGGTTGACCTGCTGTAAACAGTTCACAAAGCTTTGAAACCAAATAACACCACAAAGTACTACGACTCTCCAAAAGAGGCGCTCAATACTTACGTGTTAGCATGCTAAATGTCTAATACTGCCAATAGGTGACCTGAATAAATCTGGAAGACACTAACACCACCATGTGGTGACTGTTTCCTACGCGAGTCAACCACGTCTCATTTCCTGTTTCCTTCAGCAAACAATAACATTGCGTTGAAACAGTGAAGTATATACTGCGGGAACATGGAGCAAAATTACACTTTTACCGAATTTGCTAACATGCACCTAGTGTATGGCGAAGCAGAAGGTTGTTCTGCAATAGCTGCATGGATTTACAGCGAAAGCTATCCCAATAGATGGCAGCCCCATCGGA
>CM060962.1:241283873-241286777 GCA_030765045.1 Tenodera sinensis
TTCGGGAGATTCCGTGTTCAAACCCCCGGGGCCGACCACCCTCACCTCGGTCTCTAGGCGAATCCTGGATTGGATAATAAAAGTTGACCCGCGAATTTCCGCATCAGCCCTTTCATTGCTAGATTTCATTTCGTTGTTCTTCACCACCATACCACCCATTACACTCATCATTAGGGCTAGGAAGTTGAGGACCTATAAATTGCCTAAAAAGGACCTTTAAAAGGGACCTAAAATATCCCAAAAGGAGCTAAAGGTTGGGAAAAAGTACGTAAAGAAGTGATACCTACAAATTAATAAATTCATTTTCAATTAAATATGTCATAAATAAATTTGAAAGTACAACAGTCAGGTGATATGCAACACGTAGAGTGAGAAAAACTACATGAAAGAAATGCTTCTTCTGATTCAGCAACCAACAATGGACATTCTGTGGAAAGACATTGAAATAGATATAATTAAATCATAATTGGCATAACCACCCTCAGGTTACAGAAATTCAACTCAGAAAGCTTATCTCAGTTGGCGTTGCAGTATATCACAACAGTCATCTCTAAATTCTTAGGTGTAGAGGAACGTCCGTTTTCTGACAACACGTTGCGAAAAATTGAAAAACTTCTCTCCACATCAACGGATTTTATTGTTACGCACTTGAAACGAGTGAAATCTTGTGGAGAAAACTCCTCTTCAAAACCATCCGCCTCAGAATGTTCTCCTTTCATTATTCCACTTATCTTGCACATTGTTTCATATCCCTGGTTTTTATCAAGCACTAGTTTCATCTTCTGGCTGACTACTTTTCCAGTTTCACCTTCACAATGTAGCAATTGATGCTGCACATCACTCACGTTTGACATCACTGAATGAATGGTTTAGTTTCGTTTTTCAAGATAGTTGATGGCTCTCACCAAATTAGCAAACTTGCTGTTAATATATTCCAAATTACCCTTCAGTTGAGGTTTAGCATCAGATCCTGCGACATTGCAATGGAAGCAGCATCTTCCCCATTCAGACTACCAATCACAGATATAATCACGTCAAAATGATTGCAGTAATGCGCACAAGCGCTTAACCGAATACCCCACCGTGTCAGAATTGATTCCAGAGGTAAAGGGATTCCAGGGGCATTCTCGTCCAAATGGCCCACTCTAGCCTGGGATTTTAAGAATAGTTTGTCAGCATTTGGTAAGTGTTTTCACACTTCTTCACTCACTCGTTGCAAAGCATGCGCAATACAGCTTAAATGAACCAATTTCGGATAAAACGCTTTAATTGCCTTTCCTACCTTTACCATGTACGGTGCCGCATCAGTAATAAGAAGCAGTACATTGTCGTGCTTTATTCCTCGTGGCCACAAGAGAAGGAGGCTTTTATCAAACAGCTGGCAAATAGTTTGCTGATTCACTCTCTCCAGGATTTCCATGCCGAGAAGAAATGTCATCCTTACTTTGTCTTCCTCTAACGTACCAACAATCACATTTGCACAGTACGACCCACTTCATCGCTGTTTCATCGAGACACAAAAATTGATTTATCGCACGTAGGCGCCAATGCTTTCTACAGTGTCCTCATAGCAGCGGTGCACGTAATCCTTCCGGAGGGTAGACTTGTCGGAAATGTTCCAATTATATTATTTTTATTTTTGTTTTTTTTACTACGCTGCCAATTGCCAGGGTCACATCAGCGTTATCGGTGTGCCGGAATTTCGTCCTGCAGGAGTTCTTTACATGTCAGTAAATCTATTGACATGGAGCTGTCGTTCCGAGAATGTTCCGGTTAGTATAATGTTCCAAAACTGTTTGAACGATTCATTGCGTATATTTCCTAACAGAATATTCACACACAATAAGGCACTACAAAGGTCTTTGTAAAACGGAGATCACTTAGAACCACTAGCATCTTGTGCTAACAGAAGTTGTGATTTCCTCTTCTCCGCGGCCCGCGATGCTGCTTCTCATGTGTTCCTCACGCCCAATATACTGCTGAACATGGTACCACTTTTCTGCAGCAACTTTCACTTCACAATATTTGCAGGAAAAGAATGCTTCTATCAGTAGAAAATTCCTCTGCTCCAAATTCAGATATAAGTTGTCGCAAAAAAGACGGTTAACTAGATTTGGTTTTTGGTATGTTTACCACCAGGATTTATTTCACAAACTGTGAAACTGCAGTGAAACATGAGCTACCATATAACCTACCCTCTGGTCGAGGTCATTGTCAATATACTGGTAAAAATAAGGAGATATTTAGAAAGGGTTTACTAGGTTCTCTGTTGGTGCTAATGACTTTGAATATAATAGAAAGGTTTCTCTCACCTGTTACCTGCTGTAGCCAGAGTTGGAATGCATATTAGTTAGAAGAATTTGAATTTGCGCTACATTCTATTGATCAGGAAAAAGACAGTTAAACGAAGTTAAAGTTGCAAGAAAACCATTAAACGTGACAAAAATGCTAAAAAAGGACCTTTAAATAAAAAGTAGCTAAAAGGCAAAAGAACAAATAAACATTCTTAAAAAAAGGATCTTTAAATAAAAAATAGCTAAAAAGGCAAAAAAGGACAGATAAAATCCTCCATTTTCTGACCTATAGTGACCCATAATTAATATATATTATGTTGGGCCTCGTCTTCAGACACTAGGAAACAAAAATGATTGTTCAACCTCATAGCCCTGCTCATCATACATCCTGGATATGCTATGATCCACAATCTGCTTGGTCCTCGACCGACTGACAAAAGGCCCGGGGTGTGGGTCCTACAAAGAGGAGGGGAATTCGTTGAAGGAAAAGGACAAGAAGAGGAATTAAATATTTAAAATGGAAAACAACAAATATGCTGCAAAAAACAAATGTGTATTTTAATGAGGAAAGATATAATTAGTAAGATATAATTTAGTAAGTATATAGAAG
>CM060962.1:241287777-241307777 GCA_030765045.1 Tenodera sinensis
TAAAGTATCAATAACTACACAGAACTTTACAAATCACAACCACAACTCAACAATAACAAAGGAACTTGAGGCGCCATATTTTAGTTTAAACAAATCACAAAACAGTCATAAATACTAGACTTGCTTCGAGTTTCCATGTAGAAAGCATCCCATAAACCATATGCTCCTCGTGGCCAACGAGAAAAACAGGCTATGGCGCGAATCAGAGTTACGCAGTAATGATAGTTTGATACATGGCTAACATACATTACGTTTCCATGGAGAGTTGACTTGATTTATTCCATTCCCATTTCCGCGTTTTCATGTTGAATTCAATTTGGAAATGAGATTGAACAGCATTCGTGCAACGAGATTTCGATCCGATCCCACTAAACAAGCGGATGGGATCCAGTGGTTGAGCTTCGTTTGAATCGGCGTTTCCATGCGGTATTCAATCCGGAAAAATAACTCAAATCAACTTGAGTACGTCATAGAAACGTAGTAATTGTGTATCACCATGATAAAACTGTATCTTTTGCATGAATTCAGTGAGCAATTTGTTTGGTTGTTTAGAATATGGATGTATTAGGCGATTGTGGTTTTAGTTCATTGGACACTGGCTGGATTAGGAAAACTATGTCACTGCAGTTGGCGCCGTAGCCTGTATATCTCGTTAGCCATGATTTTTCTTGGCTGACGTCGCATTGCCAAGGAGTCTGGGAGTAACTTAGTTTGAATGCTAAGTGTGAGAGTTTGTTTGAGTGTAAAACGAGTTAGAAAAGGAAGCGTAATTGGTAAATTTGTGTAAGTTGAATAAAATAAAAGGAAATACATAATTCAGAAAAGTGAATACTGTTACAATACGTTCACTTAAAGGTAAACTTCCATATAACATGAAAAAAATGTAGTATAGTATTATTTACAATTAATTAAAAACTATACGCTAGAGAATATCAGTTTGTATTAGTTATATTAGGAAATTGTTATTTTACATCTAAACAGTGAAGCTGTAAATACCTGAAATTTAAATGCTTTATCCAAACACAGCAGTATGGTGCTTTTTAACATTCTAAATAGAGATTTTAACTACGGCAGGCCCAAATGAGTTTATTGGATAAAGCAAATACGCTACAATATGATGCCTTGTAAATTACTCTTTGCATGACTGATACGTATTTATGGCAGAATTTCACGTCAAATGGCTGAGCGTTACTCTATTGTAAAAACTAAACATTATTTTACGCCAACTAGCTGAACTTCACTTATTCGCTTGTAGCTTATTCCAAAGTATCACTTTGAAAAATTATCATCCAAGTGGTTACGTATCCTTATAACAATGAGTAAGAATTTAGAAACGTTGAGCCGGCTAAAAGTAAAAGTAGTTACTTTGAGGGAAATGGCCCGAAAGAAATTCTCTCTCGCAAGAGAGAAAATTCCCAGGAGAAACCTCTCACACGTAATTTTAATCCGACCGGAAAAATGAATCCTGGCTCACCAGCAGTGAGAGGGTGGTCATCACGAAAGTGGATGATGAAGTTTTGCGAGTATAAAAATGTAATTCCTACGGCTTTGGGGCTGCTTGCAAAATCCTTTGACAATCCTGTAAGTGACCCACATTCTAACCGCATGAACATTGCAGCAACTTCGTGTTTTCAAGAAAAATACCAAGCTGTAACCCCAGAATTATTACATTCCCTTTGTTGCTTCGTTTCTTATGCTTTTTTACTTTTAGTTGTAATTATATATTTTTTATTCTTCTTCATCCTTTCTCTGAGCTAATTCCCAACTTATTTATCATTTTTCGTTTTACTTGTTTTCTTCTCTTTCCTTGTTAATTTAATTCTTTATACTCCCTTCGACCATTATTACCGCGGATTCAGCTGCAACTAGTGTAGTATATTCAAGTATTCATTTGTACGTCTTTGTACTTGACTACTGGTATTTCATCTCTTGTAATTTCCATGCACAGTTTATTTACCTATCTTAGAAATATCCCAAAATCTTCGCCTTTCCTTGCAACAGTACCGTTAACAATACATCTTGGTCACTTGGATTGTATGCAAATGTGAGAGAGAGATGAAAATTAACTGAAGAGTTCCTTCAGTACTTATTCCACCTCTTAAACATTGCTCATACACGGCTAGTGTGTTTAAAACACCAGGAGTAAGCTTGTTGACATAAATAAATAATAATTACCATCTAAAGGTTACTTAAACCTGGGACATAAAGTACTTACAATTGTAAGTCGCCCTTGGGGGTATTTATCTCTGATGTGAGATTCCCTTATGGTTAACCGGGAGAAGTACGAATTAGCTGAGGAATTTAATGTCGTACTGGCAAGTTGGCCATGGTAGCTTAGTGGTTAAAGCAGCCGCTTGATAAGCGGAAGATCCGTGGTCAAATCCCGGCTATGGCATTGAATTTTTCAGTCCTGATTCTACCTCTTAAACGTTGCCCACACAAGGTTTGTGTGTTTAAAAACACCAACAGTAAGCTTGTTAGCATAAATAAATAATAATTTCACTCGATATTTTAAGTTCATTTATTCTCATCGTCTGCACAGATGCTTCTGAGATATGCAACCTTTAAAACATCTATGCACAATTTGTAAACTGCAAAGACCATGCAAGTTTACAATTCTGCAGGAGGGAATATGAGTTTGCATCAACTTCTGTATCTTGGTAAATAAGTTGTACTATATATACAGAAAACAGTAGTACAAAGGAATACCAAAGAAAATCTTAGGCGGATTTTGTGTAATTTCCGAGCCCTTGGTGTGAGCTTCACCCCTAACCTGGGTGATCATCAAGTTTTCCCCTTAGGACTTTGGCCCCTTCAAGACGTGTCCTGTATTAACCTATAAGGTAATGGCTACCAATCATGATAAGAGGTCTGTGTGACAATCTAACTCTTCTCCTTTTAGCCAATACGGTCGAGTATTTATTTGGTTTCTACGCCATTTTGTAACCCTTGATTTGGCTATTGGTTAAGGTTATTTAGCAAAAGGAGTGGCACATCCTTGCAGAGGTGGGCTACAACCCCACCTCTTTTCCTTCAGTCGGAGGGTGAGCCAGCTACTGCCTGTGACGTGTAGGAATCATAATCAAAACAGTCAGTGTTCAGTGGCGGCCTTCAACTGTTCCACAAAACAAGGTTGGGATTTATTTCAGTCTTTGCCCTCTGACACGTTCCTAGACTGCGAATATTTGCCTACAACCCGATGTCAAGTCTACATATATTGCGAACTGAGTTTCTCCAATTGAACTATACTAAAAGTTTGCATCTTCTAAGGCTATGCACTTGGACTTTATCGCCAAATATTGATAGAATTTTATTCTTAAACGTATAGCATTACCAAAAGACTCACTAATGAACATATGTTTATCGCATAAAATTTAATAGTGCTTTCATAAATCAAAGTAACGTACATACAACCAAACCGCCAACTACAACACAATGTACGTCTGAGTGAGTAGCACAGTCCTATAACGTGGAAGGAGTTAAATCCAACCTCCCCTCTTTCGCAGTTGGACATCGCTACCGTAGAGTTTCGCTAACCCAATCCAATGGTGGTTAAGTGCACCTCGATTGGCATAGCTTGGTCTATATACGGAGGGAGAACAAAAGGAGAAATCATAAAAGACGAGCTGAAACCAATAAAACCGCAAGATAAAGTTATTTATTGTAAGAATTTGAAGTGCGGCTGTTTTATCTAGAAACAAGTAAGTGTACATACATTGTAGATTTATTTTATTTTCTCCACCACATAAGCTAGGTAGAGAAGGTAGTGCATTCCATCCAAAATTCGTCGGAAATACACTTTTGGAGGTACCCTGAATAGAAAAGCATCTTTAGAGAAAGGTCCGTGTGTGTGCTTGTGTAGGTGTGTATATATTTGTGTGTGTGCTTTTTTTGTGTGTGGGTGCGTTTTGTGAACAGCATAACTTAAAAACCAAAGGATGCGACACAAAGATATCCAAGAAAATCCTCCGTCAAGACTACACCTTTACATGGAACATTTTTGGAAAATTCAGATTGGATCAAAAACTGGATCAACGATTTTGAATAAAATACCATTTGTTGAAGATAGTTCATAACAAGTGAAATGTATAGCTTCAATTCTCTAGGAGTGTCTTTAGAGGTCCTCTTCATTCTGAATGAGTTTTGGATAAGTGATAAACCGTAAGAAATAGGCAAAATCTTAGTATATACAATATATAAATCTTGTTAAAACATGTAATTCATGTCAAATACATTTTTTTGTAGAGTGGAATTATTTTCGAAACCTTTATTGTTTTTAGTTTGAATATTCTAATACTACACATATCTCAAATGGGAGGTCGTTTATTCCTTTTTATGTCCTGGACATGCAAATAGAACAGAATGTCAAAGCCATCACATAGCACCAGCCGATAAAAGATTTGATTGTCGCCTAAGCCTACTGTATTCTCCTATTTCCATTGTACCTGTAAGGAAATATGTGATAAGACAATTTTTACAAACGTCTATCTCGATTAACATATAGCGTTCGATCAACCTTTAAGGCAAACCCTTAAAGCATATTTTGAATATACCACAATAGAAAATAAAGGACAGATATTCGCTACATAAAGATGGGTTAAAAATGGAAATTGTGGATGACTAATGCATTATCCTGAGATAAGGACACGGCTGTTTCACATCCAAGACTACAAATGTTATTCGTTAGTATCACACTCGCATGATATAAATTAAGTAATCCTAAAGAATAACGCATATTTATTCTCGTGTGCTTTGAAACCACAAGAAATTGCATTCATTTCGAAGTTTCTATTGAGAAAAGTATTTTTAATAAGTTGCTTCCACCTCTTAAACATTGCCCACTCACGGCTTTTGTGTTTAAAAACACCAACAGTAAGTTTGTTGGCATAAATAAACAGTATTTATATTTACTCTTTAGCTTTTACTAACAGTTCTATGTTCTGGGTGTGGTTAGAATCGATCTGAGGTACTTCGTAGTGGTTCCGCACTTTTACTTCATCCATTGTACGGGTCATGCAAAGTTGTGAAGCATACTTCTGTTTGACATGCCTCGGGATTCCATTCAGTGCCTTTTTTACATGTCTGCAACTTTCTAAAGAAAATGGAAAGAGCATCCCCGCCTTTACTTTCCCGCTTTTATTCAAGCAGTTCTTCGCTTTGGCAATAATTTAAATCTCTAGTCACGTAAAATATTACAACATAGAGGTTCCATTAGGCATCTCCGTGGTATAAACAGGGATCGCGCCGTTATAAAAAAACTATTGCATTTTATTCACATTAAAACAAAGTATATGTTCAAAGTCAATAAATTCAATCAATTTCGAGCAGATGTAAACCCTAGTTTCAGGAACTTCTTACACATCTATAAACTCCAAAACAACAGATCAAATTTCTAGTACATTGAATTATATAACAAATGAGGCTTAGGAGCAAATTCTTTTTCTGGTCAAGGTTTGTAGACGAATCTGTTGCCCTTCTGACTAGCATATTCTTTGAAAGTTCTAAGAAAGTTATGTAACAAAGCCAGTACTACGAACACCAGAATATTAATATATATTCTGTTCATGGAGTTTAATTTATTAGAAGATAAATGTATGTTCATGCACTACCTACCAGTTTTTAGTAAAGAAAATTTATATTTTTATAAATATACTAGCTGTACCCTGCCACGCTTCGTTGTGGCACATTACAAAACAAAACAAAGCATGCGTTTCAAAAAACTTTAAATTTGCAATACTTGTAGATATACAATATTTTTTGATTTTCCATTGTTTGCGTAGATATAAAGGCCATCTGGTTTGCTGACACGGGAACACGCAAAATACAATTGTCCATGTGAGAAGCAATCCATACCTAAATCTAAACCACACAAGTCTAAAGATTGATCTTGAGCTTTATTGATTGTGATTGCAAATGCCAAATCGGTCGGGATCATAGGAATTCGAGGAAAGAGGACATCTTCACCTTTGAAAGGTCCAGTTAATATCGTTGTTTCCACTACGTTGTCCATCAACTTCTTAACTGCGAGCCTCCTGCCGTTACACAGTTTTGGCTGATTAACATTACGCAACATAACTGGCACACCTATTTTCTATTTTAATGTGTGTGGTGGCATTCGTGGCAGATCAAGAGAGTTCAAAACTTCAATGGGTAATTAACTACTTCATCTGCTTCCACAACGGTGTATATCGATTTCTATATAATTTCCTCACTTTGAATGCTGGATTGTATAAAATTATTAAGTTGATTGACATCTTTATTCTTGGCGGCAAGGACAGCTCGTTCACTGATCCAGTCGTGATTCCCATAATGAATTTGAATATTAGCAAATACTTTTTCGATAACTTCCTCTTTCGATGTTAATAAATTACAAAATTATTAGGAAATGATATTCCTCTTGTCTCATTTATTGACAGCTGTCCGTTTTCAATGTCTAGTAAATGTAGTGAGAATACCTCGGCTGATTTATCCTTTTGAAGCTGGGCACGCACATTCGTATGTACAGACGTGTCGCCACAATGTTGAATATTTTATGCAAGCATTCATCGTTTGCTAGTATCGATCAAGAAATTACAGACAATGTTTGTCTAAAATCTGCTGCGAGCAATATCAATGCATTCCCAAATGGTTGAACGTTTCCAGGCAAATCTTGTAACGATCTATCCATAGCTTATGTACCATCGTGCTATTATCCCAAACAATGACTTTATATTTTTGTAATACTTTTCCCATGCCAGACGCTTTGGAAGTATTGCATGTGGGAGTTGCGATGGTTTGTATGTTCAATGGAAACTTCAGAGCTGAATGAGCAGTCCTTCCATCTGATAACAATGTCGCAGCTACTCCAGACGAAGTGAGAGCTAAGACTATGTCATTCTTCGATCGAACCGTTGCCAGAATCAATCTGATAAGAAATGTTTTCCCGGTTCCTCCTGGCGCATTAGGTATGTTACTGACGCAAGAAATAGATAAAAACAATCTTTGAAGTAAGTTGTATATCGTGTCAAAATTTGAGCTAAATCGATGCAAAACTTTCTGAGTTTTTGAAGCGTGCACAAACCAACATAACATTTTATAATATAGATTCAAAGATCAAATTATCTCAATAACAGCTTCAGTGTTAATACTTTTGTTACATTGACACTAACTTACTTCAAATGTAGTCATTTGAGTTTATTAATTAGGCTAAGAATACACAGGTTTTGATATGTTCATGGTTTGAATTATGACTCAAGTCACTAAAACAAGAAAAATAAAGACCAAATCCCGAAGAAATTTGCAGGTTCATTTCATGAGTAAAATAACTACTCGTATAAGTAATTTTCACGTCTAAATATATCCTGTTGTAAAATTCAATAAGGAACAGTGTGGCCGTAAATTCATAGTGCAATTATAAACCTTTATAATGGCTAAACGAAACCAAAGGATGAAACACGCTCTACATTGAAGATTATATCAAAGAATACATATATCACCATTTTCATTGTTGTGCGCGAGCAGTCGCAAGAATGAAGCAAATCACCCCATTTTACATAAGCTGTGCACAGTAGAAAGGAAGGTTCATTGTGTTTTGTCGCTTCCTGAATTTGAATGTTGGCGCACGTAGGTAGCCATCGCTTTAACCGTTGGGATAAGTAGCTAAAGGAAACTGCACCAGAAACGTCTGGTTATCCACGAATATGTATAA
Source organism: Tenodera sinensis (assembly GCA_030765045.1). NCBI lineage: Eukaryota > Metazoa > Arthropoda > Insecta > Mantodea > Mantidae > Tenodera > Tenodera sinensis. The sequence continues at coordinate 241,295,465 of CM060962.1, forward strand.
GCTACACGGGAGAGGCCTAATGAAGTTTTAAAGAAAGTCTCCGTTTTAGTGCAGTTGTTACAGACCATCATGGACCCAAACGAGTTGATTTTGCAATACAGATGCTTAATGAGGTGGACTAGGATTCCTGTTTAGCGATGAGGTCACATTCCAAGTGTTCATCGCCTGTCAGGACATGGGCATATGAAAATCCACGTGCCTACTTTAAATAACAACCCTAAGCTTAAAATACAACACTTCCTTCTACTTACCAGTAGAGAAAGTAAAAATTAAAGCCACATCGAACTGCACTGAAAGGGTATTCAAACTTGGAGAGTTTTCCTTTCATTTGGTGAAGGTTTCACGTTTCTATATTGCTTCGTTGCTTTTCTGTAACCGGTCAAAACTGCACCATGACTTTACGAACAGACTGTATAAGATACGAAAATTAAAGAAAACTCTCCGCTGTGATTAATGAATGGTTTCAATAAACACACCTGCTATTTTACACCGCCGAGTGATATAATTTCCCAATAATCTTCTTCTTTTCCTCCCCCTTCTTCTATCTTCAAGGTTCAGGCTACACCCTGCTCCGGTCTCATATCTTTCCACCCCTTTCTGGGTCTCCCTGTAGATCGATATCCTCTTGGTCTGTAATTCAAAATTTGCTTGGGAATTCTAACGGGTTGTATTCGTTATATGCAATGGCGTGCATTCAACCCCAGCTACCCCAGCACTGCTGGGGAAACTGATTTATTTACAAGTTTGAAATTAAAGTAATTTTGTCATATCTCAATCAAATACGCACATCAAACTTAAACATTACGGTACTTAAAATTCAAATTCCCGCTCCGCCATTAGGTGGCTGTTGCTCTTGGCGACTCGGCTTGTTTCAAAGGAATACTCCTTACAATACCAGCTAGCCTACGAGAGCTGTATTGACGCATGCGTGTCTTGTATAGAGTCCTAGCTAGCGTAATACTGGCTGCCAACCGACAGCAGAGGCAAGTGTGTATTTGATTGGTTAGTTCAGTTTCATTGCAGCTAGCTAGGCTTTGACGTCATAGAGCAGAGCCTAGTCGATCGATCACATATCGATATGGAAAGCTTGAATGAGAGATAGCGATACACGCAAGCATAGCAACCCTACAATAATGGTGTCTTTTTATAGGACATAGGACAATAATGCAAACGATATGAAAAGTGCATATATTTAAAATCGTTAATTAACATTAAAAAAATGTTAGTAAGAAATGACTTAAATGCTCTTTTTTTGTGACCCCCCCTTTAACAAAATGGATATAAACAGGGGAAAATATAAGTTGGTCATCACGCAGATCAGATCAGACTTATATAGTGTTGTTGCCACAAGTTTGAAAGTTCGTTTGAGCCCAGCGGAAACTAAAAGGCGAAGAGTGCATTGTTTTATACGTATTTCTGTTAAAGTATTTAGTAAATGTGACCAGTGAATTCATTGAAAATCAATGCGAGTGACTCTGTAATAAATGATATGCAAAACAGACCATTTTTATATATTTATATGGGTTATAATGAGCTAAGGGTATGGTGGATATCAGAAAAGTATTTAGGATAACAAATACCTCTACTATTTATAACCTGACCATTTTGGAATAAGGATTATTTATTTTAAAGTATAGGATGATTTTTCAGTTCCGTAACCTATACAGCTGTGCTAATTGTGACCACTGCACGCCACTGGTTATATGTGAGGTTCCATTTTTCTTTAGTATACCTTCTACTATCGGTTCTGCTCCCAATTCCTTTCTGACATCTGTATTTCTTAACTGATCTTGTCTTGTACACCCCTTAAGCGATATCAGAAAGCGTATTTCAGCTGCCTGTATTTTGCTGTAATCGCCATTTTTCAAAGTCTATGTCTCGCTTGTTTGTTTGGTTTGGTTTAAGGGCACTCAATTTCTAGGTCATCAGCGCCCTTAAAAGATTCATGGCAATAGTCAGATATAAATTTCACCCAAAAATAAAAATACTAACAACAAGAAAAATATACACAAAAAGTAAAAAACAGTGGCAATAGACAGATATGAAACAAGGTGATACATATGTCAAAAAGCATAAACAGATAACTAAAATTTTAAATCCTCAAATTGATATTCCACTCCGCTAAAAACTTAAAAACTCTATCAACCGCTGTTTTTTCGTCCGCTAAGACCTCTGCAAGTCTGGCAGGCAGCTGCAGAGACACTCTAGCAGTGTCCATGTCTCGCTGCCATACATTAAGACAGGGAGTGCCATGACGGAATGAAACTTTAGTTACGCGTCTTTTGTAGTTTCTCCTTTTAATGTTCTTCAAATTGTTCCACAAATTGTTTGATATTTTACACATTTGTTGCTTAGGCATGTCTATTTGATAAGTCACATCACAGCCCAAGTTGGTTAAAAGTGTGACACTTGCTCAATTGTTTTATTTTCTATACATCTTATTGTCCTGGCCGGAAATTTCCCATGGAATGCCATAATTTTGGTGTTTCCCCTGAGATTTTCATGTTGTACAGTTTACTAACGTAATTAATTCATATATGGCCTTCTGTAGCCTATGTTCTGTATAACAAATTAAAACACCGTCATCAGCAATGTTTATTGAGCTTCGTCCAATACTTATTACCCCACAGTTGCGAGGATATTTTTGAACGACGGTTGGATTCAATAAAAGGAACAATGATATTTTGCTTGGGTGCATGACGTATACTACATAACTGACTGAAATGAAAGAATTGCTGTAGGAATGTCAGTCCAAATATTCAGTATCTCTAACCATGAACGCACAAGTAGCAGTGATTTAAACCTTTCAGCTAACAAAGGGTGATTGCTCCACGGTGACATGTGAGGCTCGCACTAGGATTCGATTCCCGTCAACCGGACGCTCTGACCGTGCGTTTTTCATGGTTTACCCCAATCGGTAGGCGAATGTTGGTTTGCTTTCTCAACCACCACAAATTGTTTTCCATTTTCTTTTCATTCCTTTTGCTTCTAGTCTTTCAGGTGTGCTTCTAAGTTGGTTTCTTGGTTTATGGAGGTGATGGACACATGATGCGGTAGCCTGCTCAAAGGAAATAGTACTCCCGTGGGCATTAGGAGGCTGTTTGGTCGACGGATCGTTCATTGCCGTCTCTAGGCAGCTTCAGCAGTGGGATGGGTGTTCGAATTGTTAGGGACATCCACGCATCGCTGTGGCCTGTCTGCCAGGGCCTTTAGCTTCGTGTGGTTCCTCACTGTATCCCTTCCTTGTGGAGCGTGCTAGCCACAGTAAATCTACGTAAATCTAAGTGCAGGTAATTCGTTGTTTAACCCTAATCCGAACACTTAAGGTAATCCATTCCTTGAAGAATGGTTCTTTATATATGCTGCTTACAAGCTTTTAGGACTTGTAGAGGGGACTGATTAGATAATATATTGACTTGGAGCTCATGTCCGAAATTGTACCGTTTCCATGCTACCACCATTTGAAAACATGTACCATATGGGACACGGTCCCAACTACCTGGCTTGTAATGTCTTTTTATTTCAATTCGAATTCATTTAGTTACCAGTTAATGTTAACGTGACGTTGCAAAATCTCTCTTAAAAATAAACTTTGCATGACATTTTAACATCAAATTGTGACTAAATTCCTTCGAATTAAGGTAGAAATGCATTACAGCGTTATTCACAGAATGTTTGCGCGATAGTTAGTGAAATAAATCATTTACATTCGTCAAGAAGCTAGATGGCTCCAAATATTTGACACAAATTATTTTCTTTCGGCGAAACGGTTCTTAATTGACAATAACTGTATTGGAGATGTTTGTTACACTAATCATGTTGAATCCCTGATTAACGTATGGCCAAAGCAGTACCTTCCAGGTTGTATGTAGTTGTGGTTAAAAAGTTGCCTCTCCGCAATAGACGACCATGCATTGATGCATTGATGTGGTACCGTTGCTAAACATTTTTGGCGCCTGCACCTTAAACAGAAAAATGCCGGGTTACAAGAACGCATCTAGAGATTTCTTTAGCGCTAAGGTATTCATTTGTCTCCGAAATGAGTTGCAAGACCGATCTACAACGCTATTCAACCGAGTATCACTAAATATCGAATTTCACACACATAAACAGTTAGCGAATTGCCAGCATTATTGTTTTGATCTTATCATTTCCTCTTATTTTTTTCATAATGTGACATCCTCAGATACAAGTAAATAAAGACTATTACTGTATATATTATTGTCGATTGATGTATGTATAGAATTATAGTTTTATGCCGGGAAGTACTGTATTTCTATTGTGTTCTTCATTATAAAATCTTTGTCTGACAAAGAGGTTATGTTGGGACAGTGCATTTCCTTTAAGATTACCTATGTGCTGAAAGCCCTCTTTCGTCACAAAATACTTATTTATCAGTATTTTTAATATTGATGCGTGTTTGCAACTTCGACAAGCTACCGTAACCAATGCTACAAAATGTAGAGCTTCCCCTGTCTACGACCTCCTTGTTTAGCCGACTCGTTCTCGTATTGTTTACGTGACTCCACCGTCAGAGCTGCCAGCACATTTTAGTGAATCCTCGGTTGGTGCCAAGTTATCCTGAGTTGATAAGTAGTGGTTTAAGAACATAATGCTGCCTCATTAGAGTTGTTGGAGCCACCCACGTCCCTTTTAAACGACTTTACTTTTTCAAGCATATACATACAAGCATATAAATATACCAGGTGAGTCAGCTGCCCTTATTCTCGAGTTTTATGCAATCCGCATTTTATACTCCAACATGAAAACATCGACCCCATTACTAGGTTGTACCCGCGTATTTAACATGGATGTTAAACACTCAATGAAATTAGTGCTAATATAGATGTTATCACATCACCTTTTAATATATTCGTAATTAGACAGCTGATGTTTGCATTTCTGCAAATGTTCACTGGAACCAGCGAATATTACATCTTAAACGGAATGGTTATATCACATGTTACTAGGTAGCTCAGTTGGAACGAGTGCAAGACTCCGAAATAATCTGCCTGCTTTGAAGGTGGTTTAAGTCACCTGCATGTACTAATTTTTTTACCCTGCAATCCTCACAATTTACAAATTATTATTCTGAAAACGGTTATTATATTCATTTTTATTGCTTTATTTATGTTTTATGGTATTGTTTGATGTTTCTTTATTGGTGAACTACAATTAGGCAGTTGTTTAAACATACCTATAGGTAGGTGCAATTGAAATAAGGATCATTTATACACAGGGTTGAGCAGATCTACAACCCACTGTAATACGCCGAGGAAGGGTTTCTGGATTGTCCAGCTCCTCTGCATAAATGCGTTCTTTTAAATAATAATCCCAGAGAAAGAAGTCAAGGGGTGTCAGATCAGGAGATATGGCAGGCCAAGGGACTGGTCCTTGTCTTCCTATCCAATGACCAGGATGTGCAGCATTCAAATGATTGCAGACGATCCTGGACCGATACGGAGGAGCGCCAACGTGTTGAAACCACATCGTCATTCGCTCCTGCAGTGGCACATTCCCTAATAATAAGGGGTGAGCTACAGCGGAATTCCAGGTAGCGTGCTCCTGTTACATTCCCCTCCAAGAATAATGGTTCAACAAGGTGGTCTCCCAATTTTTCCACAACAGATTACACCCCACTGCTCTTGGAATGCTACCTCCCTTACCCAATGAGGATTATCAACACTCCAATAGCGGATATTGTGACGATTTCCAGTCCCATTGTTGTGGAATCTTGATTCGTCAGAACACAATATCCTGGAAGCGAATCCCACATCACTTGCTACTTGCTCCAGAAACCATTCACAAAAGATCACTCAAGCTTCGAAATCTCTCCCGTGAAGTGCTTGGTGCAGGTGCAAACCATAAGAATGGAACTTATTCTTCAATATTCGCACTACAGAAAACTGGCTGATGTTCACCTCCTGAGCAACTACCCGTGTACTAGTATGCGGATTGTTCTGCATTAACACCCGATGTTGCTGGTGCGTGTCTAAGACGAGGCATTCTTGCAAGTGACGTTGTTATACGCAGACGCCTTTCAACATTCCGGAAGCTGTTTGCTGTTGGTTGTTTATTCGGATATCTCTCCCTAGATATTTTCTCCGATGTATTTGTTCTTACTTCTCCGTAGATCAAAAGCATATCTACGTACTCGTCTGTCGAATACATAGCGAAAGACTGGCACAAAATACCGTGCGACAGCATACGTGTGGAGAACGCTGGGGTCGGCATTCGCAACACACATCATGCCAATCCAATGGGGCAGAAGTCATTACACCTGTTCAATTAAAAAATGCAGACAACCAAAAACGATTTAAATTATGTCCTAAACGCTCAGGGACCTTATAATTAGATTATTGTGAATTCGGTTTCCAAGTTTTGATGAACATAATAATAATAATAATAATAATAATAATAATAATAATAATAATAATAATAATAATAATAATAATAATAATAATAATAATAATAATAATAATAATAATAATAATAATAATAATAATAATAATAATAATAATAATAATAATAATAATAATAATAATAATAATAATAATAATAATAATAATAATAATAATAATAATAATAATAAAACATTTACAATACTGAGACTCGAACCTATGTCATTGGGGCTTACTGCAGAGGACCCGTCACAATCCTAGTCAGCTATTTCAACAGTTATCTGAGAGCACGTACCGCGTTCAATAGTAGGACTTGCATGCCTGGCGCTATGCCATTGCCACCTCGCGAGTTTTTGGGCTTGATTTAGCCTTTTATCATCATCATCATCATCATCATCATCATCATCATCATCATCATCATCATCATCATCATCACGGTATAAGCCTTGTGGCCCGTTCCGACTTCAAGGAAATTGATCGGACCATCTCATTCGTGGCCTGCCAACATTTCTTCTACCTACGTTTATACTTGTGCACTATTTGTGGTGTACGGTCTTCGGTCATTCTCTGCACATGATCTTGCCATTTTTGCCTGTATGCAATGATTGTTTCATTTATACTCTGAATTTCCAATTCTCTTCTAATATCCTCGTTTCTTTTCTTGTCTATGAGTCTATAACCTGCCACCAGTCTCAGAAATTTCATCTCAGCAGCCTCCACTTTCTTCTGTTCTGTTTAGCCTATTAAGACAGTTTTAATCATTTGCTGGGCGTTTTAATATTATTACTTAAATGGCAAAAGCTGTTATGTATATTAATTGAGATGCACGAGGCGTAGTTCACGCAAAAATGCAAACAAACTGTTTAATAATAATAATAATAATAATAATAATAATAATAATAATAATAATAATAATAATAATAATAATAATAATAATAATAATAATAATAATAATAATAATAATAATAATAATAATAATAATAATAATAATAATAATAATAATAATAATAATAATAATAATAATAATAATAATAATAATAATAATAATAATAATAATAATAATAATAATAATATGTCCCTTTTGACTGTATGGGTCCATGATGGATGAGGCTTGTCTCTAAATTTTTCGTAATTTTTGGCAGCCAACCCCTGCTCTAAGTGCAAGAATCCACCATTTTCTTTTTAGCTGACGTTGTTAGCGTACTCATATAATAGGTTCAATTTTTCCGAGGCGTTTACTGAATTACGTTGCTATGTATACTCTAATAAAAAGTTTGTAAAATCGGCTGGAAACTGGAATTCGCTCTCAGTAAACGAGTCGTATGTTTTTGAGAGTACTTTAGCGAGGAGTACGTTCGTCCATTAAACCGCTGTTGCTTTTAATTTTGCCCATTCCTCTCTTTAAGAACGTCAAGCAATACATTTTAGTAAGTGCAAAACTGGACTAAGGCGCACATGCCGTTTGATGGGTGGTCTACCTTCCAAAAAAGTAAGGCGGGGATGACTCACCTGGTATATATATATATATATATATATATATATATATATATATATATATATATATATATATATATATGCTTGTATTTATATGCTTGAAAAAGTATGTGTGTGTATGTATGTATGTATGTATGTATGTATGTATGTATGTATGTATGTATGTATGTGTAGCTGTAACTAGCATATCCTGATGAATTATTGTCATTTTCACTTGTATTACTACAAGTTTTACAATAAACGAATGCACCAATATAATTCTACATATTCGCAATAAGCGATGTTAAGTGTTGACCGTGATACTCAATTTAGACGGCTTCACTGCCTTATTTCAAGTATATATACATATAACTACTTATGTATGTATGTGTAACTACCATATCCTGAGGGTGAATTATTGCCAATTGCGTGGATTACTCCAAGTTGTGCAACAAAGGGGTGCAATGCAATACTACATGTTCACGATACGATGTGTTTTAGCAAAATACAAAATCTTAATCTGCATTTCTAACAAGACCGAGGAATTTTAGATATAGGTTCAATCCCTTTCAGGAATATGACAACATTGAATTTAAGGTTAAATTTAGGTTTTCCAAACAAACATTCAGAGATATCTTGTACGTGGTAGAATTGCAGAGTGAAAAACTGACTGTATGAAGTACATATGTGCATGTTGGTACAAAATCAGCTATCGATTACAAGGTCAAGGCAATTATTTACGAAATGTGAGACAAGGGTTCTATGATTAGTAATTTCTCCAATATTACCGGTGCTACAGACTACAGTTACACGAAAATTTAAATGACTGGAGAAGTGTTCAGAAACAGGACAGGTTAAATTTCTACTAATTAATTACTTTTCTATTGATTTCCAAACACTCTGTATTCTGAGGACATAGTTCCACGTTGCCAACTTTCTTACTTCAATTTGTAATTGCGTCCGTCACTTTACTTCATACTATTCTTCTTTTCTGAAATTAATGCTGAAAATATGTTGTTCCTTGAAGAGAAAAGTTTACTTCTATTCCATTTGTTCTACATTTTGGCTCGCAGAAAACACGAAACGAATTTATCAACAAAATTAGAAGTGCAATAATGAACGCGTGACAGTTTTTTGCTGCGGCGACTAAGATAATTAAGAGAACCGACTACGCCGGTTCTGTCGTACGTCTTATCTTCTTGAAGACGGGTCTAATGTATTTCTTGCAACTCCCTGAAGTTTAGAGACTTCGTTATTTTACCCAGTCATTAACTAAAAAGGGAGTTGCTAATTACATGGCAGTTTCTTTGCTGTCCGGCAAAAAGGCACTGTATCCATCTTGATGTTTATTATGACATTTTTAAAACACATAATTATTTTTGCTGATTAATTTTCAAAGCTTCGAAACAGGTCCTACAGTTAGGTTCAGTTTCTGTGTTTAGTTTGCCTCGGCTATTAAAATACTCACAACAGCAGTTGAGCACGCATCCCTAGTTAGGCGTGGACTGGCACAGAGTTCACTATTGGCGAAACAGATACAAATAACAGTGCTTGCAACTCATTATTATATCAACAAGAAAAGCAGTTCGTTGTTTTCTTATACCACGGGGTTGTTATTACACTGGTTTCACCACAAGCTATGTATTACATTTGCGGGGTTCCTTAAGGCTGTTGTTTTCATTGACTCTACAAATATATGTGCGCTTCTCTATATTTCGTGGGCTATATATTACTCTATCTGCTAGGACGACGTTCGACACCGACCCGCACGCACTGAAACTAAAACTTGAAGCAACTGTAACTCCCAATTCGTCCCTTCAAAACTCACATCATATAACTACTGTAGCTTATATCTGTTTTATGTTTTATGTCAAAGGGGGTGGATTCCTGAACTTCTGTATTTCTTTGCGTCCTTCGGTTGACTTTTCCATCCTCGTGTCGCATGACAAACCAATCACATTTCAGCTTCCTAAAATACTAGCAAACAACCTTAAAAACATGCATGAACAAATATTACCATTATCATGACATGAATGTGGAAACAATATATATTAATCATAGTTTAAAAATTATACTTTATATGTGTGTAATTTTAGACAGACAATAATTTATGTGTTTGTAATAGAGGTCTTGACTTAAATGTTTATAGTGTCTATAACATTTGAAATATCGTCACATGCTTAAATGACAGACCGCCTCCGCAGAGCAGCGGTAGCGCGCCTGCCTATGGCGAGGAGGTACTGGCGTGCGCATTTTTCCCCCGCTGGGAGGTCTGGCATGGGGTGCACTCACATTCGTTAGGCCCCTTAGGGGACAGTTGAGGAGCTACATGATTGAAAAGTAGTGGCCCCTGGTCGAGAAGAACGCTTAACCGGTCGGGAGGGACTAGGGCGCTGACCACGTCCCACCTCCGGTACTGCACCCCACGCATGACGCCTATGGTGGGCAGAGGTGGGGGCTGAATAGGCTGTTCTGCCACGGGGTTACGGTAACTTAAATGACAAGTGAGATGATGAGAATATTTTATAGCGTTATAAAAATTATTTTCCCTTGACGTCGCATCATGTTTTGTAGTGTTTAACGCCCGCTTTTACTACATACGGCACCGCAGGCGGTAACACTGATGATACATGGAATGAAGATGGAGCACCGGTGGAATGGGATGACGGAGGAAACCGGAGAACCCGCAGGAAACCCGCCCCAGCACCGCTTCGTCCACCACGAATCCCACATGCGCCCCGGGCCGCTTTGGTGAGAAGCTAATGGTCTAACATCTCGGCTACGGTGCGGCCTCGACGTCCCATCAGAAACGCACTCACCAATTCACCAACTCACGAATATACTCTCCTATATAGTTTGCCGGTCCTCGCAGCCGTGGTCGCCAGAGCATATGTGTTTGGTGCTCCACTGCCCAGAGGGGCATGGGTTTGAGTCCCGCCTTGGGCATGGGTGCTTGCGTGTGTGCATATATGTGCCTCGACGTATGAGTGAGAGAGTGAATACGTGTATAAATTTAATAGTGATACAGTCATCCGAATGGTTAAATGGTCTTTGATGACCAAAGGCAAAAAAAAAAGACTTTTCTACAGATTGTTATAGAATGTTCTGGAGGGGGAGATGGAAAACGTTCGACAACATATTATTATGGTTACCTGTCCTGGAGTTTACGCTGTGAGAGAGCATTTTCAGTCTACTTATATCCATTCATCTCTCCAAGAACCGATTGGGAGGTTGGGCTATAGCCGCTGCCTCACAATAAGTTAAAATAAATGGATGAATAAATAAATGGATTGATGAATGAATAAATAACTAAATGGATGAATAAAAAAACAAAAGATATAACTGAAAGCATATTATTGCTTTCAACTTAAATAAATTAACATTTGTGCGTTTCTCCTTTATCTTTACACACATGGACGCATCTTCAGGTCCATTCGTTTACTTTTCGTAGCATTTGTAGCGTCACAGTACTAGAGGCTCCAGAGGCAGTTCGAGTCGAACGGGGATGTTGGTTCCCCCACTTGAGTGTCATTACCGCAGTACCCAGCCGTAACACGGCTTAACCTGCGTGATGAGGGGTATTAAGTTACCTCAACAGGAATCTAATGTAAACTGGGAAAATTTTGTGGTAGCAAGGGTACTTATAAAGACGGGAAGGTTGGTTGGGGGGGATTGGTCCGCAGGCGGAAAGTGCCCACCCTCTGGCTGCCCTCCTTCAGCCAATCAGGGTACTAGAGTGAAGGAGAAAGTACTTTGTGATAGACAAACCCTTCTCTAAGTCAACCAGTGGAGGGTGTATCCCGAACCAATAACTTCAGGAAACAAACTCCCAGGTCAGCGATAATTGGTTGCGTAGTTAACGAGCTCTCCGGTAGAAACTTGTTTCAATCACAAAGCGATTTCTCCCTCACTTTAAACGCGTTGAGCAAAGCTACAGCAGTATTCAACTTATCGTTTGTAACGTGTCAGTTTCTACGGTCATGTGGCTTTATTGTAATTCACAGAGAATTGTCTTCGTCGTCTGGGCGATGTCTGGGTATCTGTGGCCATGGCTAAAGTGAAGCAAAGTTTTCAGATTCCCGACAAATCCACTGTTTAGAAAGAGCTCATTAAACCGTAATTGCACACTAGTGACAAAATGAGTTCGTGTACGCTCCAATTTAAGCCACCCAGAGTCAGGCAGGTCTAATCTCTGGAGTTCACCTCAGCTAACAACCATTCATTAGCCATGGAGGTAAGTCTGGTGATAAACCAAACCATCAATAATAAATATAATAATAATAATAATAATAATAATAATAATAATAATAATAATAATAATAATAATGATGATGATGATGATGATGATGATGATGATGATGACAATGACAATGACAATGACAATGACAATGACAATGACAATGACAATGACAATGACAATGACAATGGTAATGGTAATG
>CM060962.1:241310277-241335277 GCA_030765045.1 Tenodera sinensis
TGGAAATGCCCTCAAAAGTGAAAGATCATCATCATCATAATCATTATCATCATCATCATGACCATCAACATAATCATCATCATCATCCTCACCATCATCATTATCGTTTTGCCACACAGCCTGCCTATATCGAGTTTGTTAATCTCGGGTGTTTCGGTCATCTTGTCCAATACAACCTGTGGCAGTCCTATTTAGATATGATTGCGGAGGCTGTGACCTTCTCTTTGCTTCTTCAACGTAGCCAAACTAGATTGAAAGGTTACGTTGTGTTCCCTATTTAAATTGGAACAGCATCAGTATTTTTTGTGTCAGCTTTATCTAAGGAACATTTATGTTCGCAGTGTCTACGTTGAGAGGGCGTGGATAGGAATTAATTGAACACTATTTTTAAAGTTTTTTCTTGTTAAAATTGATGAGGTATTCTCCTTCAAGTTATGTATAGTTTATGCCACCGATGTGGAGACGCTTACATAATGAGTGGCTATCCCCACTTCACTCCTTCAGTCGGGGAACAGACAGTCAGTATGTAGTGACGGACAAAAACAGGCGATTTCATGGCAGTTTGTAAGTCATAATTGAATTTTCTGGGAATGTTCTCAGAAGACCTCTTCATTCTGGATGATTTTTGCATAAATGGTAAACATTAAGAGACAAACTAAATAAACAATATGCATCTTGTTAAAACGCATTTATGTCAAATACTTCGTTTTTGTTTTAGGTGAACCACCTCCGAGATATTATTTATTATTTGTGTGAATTTGCCCCATACTTATACTTCTCTCAAATAGAAATATGCTATTAGTTTTATTATCTCCTGGTCTTGCAAAGAGAACGGAATTTCAATGCCATAGCATAGCAACCAGCTCTTAAAACACTTCACTGTCGCTAAAGCCTACTGTGTTCCCCTTGCACCTATAAGAAAATTAGCAATAACATAATTTCTGTAAATGCTTATGTCGATCAAAATTCAGCATGTAGAAAAATAAGCATTTGCAAGAATAGTGAGTATAAGAATGAGTATACATCTACATATATTTGCGAACAGAGTTTCTCCAAATGGAGCTATATTAAAAGTTTGTATCACAATATGTTACGCGACGATCACTTGGTGGATCTTCTAACGCTATGCACTTCAACTTTGTTGCCAAATATTTTTGACTTCTTAAACGTAATTAGTACCAAAGAAGTCACTATTGAACAGATGTTTATCATATAACATTTGAAAGTGTTTTCCTAAATCAAACGCAACGTACATATAACCAAACCGCAACTGCAACACAATGCACGGTTGGGTCTTAAAGGGTGGCAAAGTTCGCACACAGTGGAAGGAGGTAAACCCCACCTCACTCTTTCGCAAATATGCCACATCGTTGATTTATGCTGTTTGTTAACCCCTAAGTATTTTAAACAGTTTATTAAAACGAATCCTGTATGGATATGGTCTGATTTGGGGCTTTCAGACAGATGTAAAACTGCTGTCAAGCTTTCTGCTTTCAAAACTTAGTTTTTGTTGATGGCATTTCTTAAGGACATTTAGAGAAGCTATGTGTTGTGACTAACCTGTCTAGCATAGATTACGCCTAGGTACACACAACAGTTGATTCGTTCATCCAAGTTTGTATATAAATTTGAAAGTGCATTGGGGCATAACTTCAGTCTTTGTCGTATGTTGAAATAAAACCAGGAATCCTTTGGAAGTTTTGAAGAAGAGATATGCTATCGATAAACCAAATTTTACACTTAAGGTGATGCTATTTGCAGGTGACCAGATAATTGTAAGTAAAACTGAAGGCGAGCTGCAAAGAGCAGTGTATATTTTACAGAACTTATGTCACAATTATAATTTTAAAATTTCGCCAAATAAAATAAAACGAATGGAGTTCCAAGGTAAATATACCCTCAGAACCAAAATTGTAATTAATAATATTGTATTAGAGCAGGTCACGGATTTTAAATATTTAGGAACCATGTCAGCTATAAATCTGAAAATGATTTTAAAAATAAATTACCTATGTTCCAACAAATACGCGGTACAATAAATAGAAGCTTTAAAACAAAAACCAGGAAAGAAACACGAATGAAATTCTATAAAGTAATGGCCGTGGCTATTTTTCTTTATGGATCCGAAACATGGACGTTGACAAAAGTTGATATAAGCGATATACAGGCTGCCGAAGTGAGCTTTTTAAGAATAGTAAAAGGATGTACACTTTTAGATAAAATTTCAAATGAAAAAATTAGGGAAGAACTAGAAATAAGTTCTTTGGCACACAAAATTACCACTTGCAGGAATGAACGGAGAGAGCATGTTAATAGAATGCCTAGGGTAATGATCCCAAGAAAAGTGTTAAACTATAGGCCTATTGGAAAAAGACACTCGGGAAGACCAAGAAAACGATGGTCAGACATATTATGAAGCCGGAACAGGCAGCACTGCCTAATCCCTGAAGAGATGATGAAGATGAAGATGATGAAGAAAACAAATTTTTAGTGTAATAATTTTGCGGTAACTAATATACTCGTAATAAGAGCAGCGTGTCTGTTTCTACCCCTCCCCCCGCCCAGGGGCCTACTATGTAGGTATGGGTTTGGCGCACCCGGGTCCCGAGCCATACTCTCGATTGGGTTCCTCTAAGGGGTGAGAGGGCACATGCCAAACGCCTAATCAACTTTGGTCCACTTTTATGTTTGACCTCCCACCTAATACCTCCCTGAGCACAGTCTGATGAATAACCTACGCGCGGGTAGTAGGTGGATGGGGAGACGCAAGGGGTGACTGGGTAACCACGTCATTCCCAGCCTCTGGTTATCATGTAGGATCTGTGTTCGTATCCGCTGATAAAGGTCAGTCCTGGGGAGGGGCCATTGCATGAGCTGTTGCACTCCTGAAGGCGATTGGGTCCCTCTGTCTATACATTGGGAGGTGAGACCCTAGGGTAAGCAAAGTCTAGGCTTGGACTCTCACCTAAGCCGGAGTGGTGCTCGTGCCATCGGAGACATTTGCAATTGGAAGATATCATCGCCATGAGTTCTTTATAGGGAAAAAAAGTAAAGTTAGTGAAAACGAAGAAGCAGAGTTGAGTGGTCCTCGATACATAGTCATAACAAGAACAGAGGAAGGTAAAACATTTAGGTCGGTGAATCCATTCGTGATACAGAAGGATCTGGATAAGATAGCTGGCCCAGATAAGATAGCAACGGTACGCTGCTGGTTGAATCTAATTCAGCAGCCCAGGCAGCTACTATTTCAAAAGTCAAGATGTTAGCCAGCTATCCGGAGCGTGTAGAGATGCACAGAACGCTGAACTCCTCTCGCGGTGTGGTGAACACCCACGCATTGGACGATATATCCAATGATGAATTAAGGATAACCTAGCAGATCAAGGTGTGATATCTGTTTATCGGGTTCAGAGAAAAGATGGAGGTGAATATCTGCCTACCCGTACCCTGTTCCTTAACTTTAATCGGGTAGATCTCCCGCAAAGGATTAAGGCAGGTTATGAGGCCATTGAAGTTAGGCCTTACATCCCGAACCCGTTGAGATGTTATAAATGCCACTGGTTTGGTCATACAAGTGACACGTGTAGTAGTAGAGCTACCTGCGTGAACTGTGGAGGTATCGCCCAAGACGATGAATGTACATCACCTCGCAGCTGTGTTAACTGCAGGAGAGAACATCCAGAAAACTCCCGAGAATGCCCCCGTTATATGGAGGAAAGAACCATCCAGGAGATCCGGGTTAGAGAGAAGGAAGCTCGGAAACTCTTACGTTTGCGGCAGCCCGCTATCCCGAACTCCGATGCCTATAGCTCAGTTCCAGCTAAACCGGTACCGTGACGGAAAATCGCAACTCAACCTAGCGATATGAACGGTGCAACAGTTTCAGACAAAATTCTCGTAGCTAAGTCACATCCAAAGCGTTTAACATCACTTAAGTCCGTTTCAGCACCTACAAAGGTCACAGTTCAATCCAGTAGATCAAGAAGGTCGCCAACAAAGAAGTCAACCTCCACAAATAGATCGACAGTATACGATGCTTCACCGATAAAGTTTAAGGCCCAATACAAAATATTCGATTTCCTCAAAGAGAGTAAGGTTTCTCCCAAGGCATCTAAGGGAAAGAAAAGTCCAAAGACATCTTCTAGGAGATCCTCTTCAGAGAAATCCTCTAGCTACAGACCGGCGACTGTCATCTTCGTCGGTCTCCGTTTCGAATCGGTTCGAAGTCTCGAACCAAAATTCCCCATGGGAACACGGACGTCTTCGGCAGAGGACATGGAGCTAAAGGAATCTGCCCACACAGGGAGAGCCCCAATGGAAAAGAGGCGCGAAAAAGCGCCCAAGAAGATTGTCAACCCATGAGAGAAGAAAAGGGATTAATTAATTCGACAACCACCTACTTCAAAGTAATGCAGAGTTACCTTGGAATATCTGTCCCATACAGATATCCTACAATGGAACATATATGCGTTATAAAAGCACAACGACCAGATCTTGAGCTTTTGTTCAATAAGAACGGATCTTTGGTCGCATGTTGCAAGGGGCTAAGCTGCGTCTCACAAGGCGCTTTCGCGCCATCCTATTGTACACCGTATCCAGGATTCCCTCCATGTTTTACACGCTTCTGGCGTTGACGTGGTGTGTGCATGGATTCCTGGTCACGTAGGTTTGCCGGGGAATGAAATGGCGGATTTGCAAAGACGGCAACCACAGAAGCCATTATTACCATCTCACGTGTTACTTTGGAGGACTTTAGGCTCGAAGTGTGGAGAGCAGTGCTGTCGTGCTAGCACGAAGAGTGGTCAGCTCTCCGCGGTAATAAGCTCAGAGAAGTGAAAGAACTTCCGAAAAGCTGGGTAAATTCCTGTGGCATATCGCGCCTCAAGGAGGTTAGCTTGGCTCGGTTGCGAGTAGGCCACTGCAATTTTCGCATGGTTGCCAATTTAAAAGGGAGCTTTCGCCTCTATGTCCGCTGTGTGACATCCTTTTGTCAGTCCGTCATGTACTGCTAGTGTTCCTCTCTAATGCACCTTCGAGATTCTCTGCAGCTGCTGCCAGACTTGCAGAGGTCTTAGCGGATGAACTTTTAGTGCAGTGCAACGTGAAATTGAGGATTTGAAATTTTATATACCTAATCTTTATATTCATTTGACATATTTATAGCTTTATTTTAATTTTGGCTTTTGCTACTGGTAGCATATTTACGAGTAGTTTACTAATTTTCGTTAATCAACTTATGAAAGTGTGTCTTTGCGATAAGTGTGTTACGTTTATGGCAATATAATTGGGTACTGCGTTGAAATCGAAGTATGTTGAAAATACTTACCTCATTCTCTGAGGACAACAGAGCATCGACGTCATTTTTCCTTA
The DNA here is from genome assembly GCA_030765045.1 of Tenodera sinensis. NCBI lineage: Eukaryota > Metazoa > Arthropoda > Insecta > Mantodea > Mantidae > Tenodera > Tenodera sinensis. Next base: position 241,315,648 of record CM060962.1, read on the forward strand.
TTATTATCCACTTAACTGAGTATTTAGATTTCAACTTACATTTAAGACTTAATGTGTTAAGCATCCTCACATCACATGTGTAGGCGTGTGCTTAAGCAATAATTGGTGACAAATGCAACTATTTCACGTTTCCCTGAAGAATTGAAATCAATTTGAGTACAAATTCCCTATTGAATACTCATGGAAAGGCGGAATCTTAGTATCGATCCTCTGAGAAAGAAGGATGGGATTGATTCTTTCTTACTTTCTCTACTACGTATTGCAAAGTAGAGGAAGTGTTGTATTCCACCCAAACATTTGATGTCGAGATTTCACCGGAAATATATGTTTTGAGTCACCCTGAATAAAAAAAAAAAAAAAATTAGAAAAAGGTCCGTGTGTGTGTCCGTCTGTGTGTCTGTATGTCAATCTGTGGACAGCATAACTCAGAAACAAAAAGTCGGTTAAAAACCAAAGTTGGTATTCAAGTTTAATGTATTTCATGGATGCGACACGAAGATTTTGAAGAAATTTTCTCTACCCTAAACTACCCTTTATATAGAAACTTTTTCAGAAATTTTGATTTTCTTGAAAATGGCTCAAACGATTTTGATTAAATGCCATACGTTTGAGATATTTTTATGACAAATGAAATGCATATCTTGATTCTTTTGGCTATAGTCCATGAAGTCCTAATTACTCAGGATGACCATTGCATAACTGTAAGCCGTAAGAGATAGACCCAATCTTAGTATACAAAAAATGTAGATCTTGCTAAAATACACAATTTATGTCTAAATAATTTGTTTTTGTAAGGTGAACCATTTCGGAGATATGCCTTGTTATTGGTGTCAGTTTTGGAGAACTTATACTTGTCAAATATAACATCGTTATTAATTTTTATACGTTAATCGTGCAAAGAGAACGGAATCTCAAAGCTGATTTGACCATCGCTCAAAGCTTGCTGTATTCTCATATTCCGCTTGCACCTACAAGGAAATACGCCAAAGAAGTGAGCAATAAGATATTTTCTGCAAATGTTTATCTCAACTAACACGAAGAAGGTATAGGAATAAGGGTTTGCAAGAATGGTTAGTACAAGAGTAGAGAAAGTCATGTGAGTGCAACACATCATATTTTTACCTTTCTTTTTTATTTTTTCTTATTTTGGTTAGTTTAACTTCGATGGTCATATCGATGGGTTTTCGTTGAAGAAATATTGCCCTATAGGCAAAGGTGTTAACTCGTATATAGAGGGTTTTCTACATTGGCTATTTGTACATTGGATAAATTCACACTCTTATTCACACTTCCAGGCTCTGGCGAGGACAACGCTGGAGAGTGTGTTTGTAGTGTTTAACGCCCGCTTTTACTACTACGGCACCACAGGCGGTGACACTGATGATACATGGAATGAAGATGGAGCACCGGTGGAATGAGATGGCGGGGGAAACCGGAGAACCCGGAGAAAACCCGCCCAGACGCCGCTTCGTCCACCACGAATACCACATGCGGGTCCCTGGGATCGAACCCGGGCCGCCTAGAATGCTGGAGAAAAATTTGCACTCCCCAGCCGGGAATTGAACCCGGGACCCTTCGCACAGCAGGCAAGTGCTCTACCGATTGAGCTGTGGGCCAGCCTAGAACTGAATTTTTGTTGCATGGAAATACATATTGTACAGAAGTCGTAGTGAAACGCCAAATATTACGAGTACTAACTTCTAATGTAGTCATTGTAATACGCTGATCAATCGTCTTGTCTCGCAAGAACCTTTTGCTGTGTTATAAATATGGTGCAAGAGCTGAAATATGAATTTAGAGGTGGCATGGCTGATTTGAAAATTTCCAAGCTAATCTCTCTCCTTAAAATGAAAGGGCGTTATAACGTTACCACCGATCAATGCTTCTTTGTTTAAACCTTCATACAGAATTGTTTCGTCCAACTTTTCTAAAAATTGTTGTGAAATATAAGTTTTGGATAGGTAATTTTTGCAAGAAAATTCCGGGGTTTTTGTTGTACTCATCGTTCATGCTAAAACATTTTGTGAAGGATGAGTAAACCTGTTAGAAACTATTAACGCATCATATTGTTTAAAAGATCATACACTAGGTAATCTCAAAGTCTTCGCTGAACGCAAAGAAGAATAACAAACTAACATTTATGTTGTACATCCTTTCGCCAAGATAACTTCAGTTTGCGTAATCAAATTGATATCAGTGCATATTGAGTTGAATTCGGAAACGCGGATTATATTCACTAGGGAATGTGTATTAAAATCGATTTCAATTCCCCTGGAGCAATTTGGCTACTTCTGGTATGTATTGAAAGAATCGGTAACATTATTCGACTGGAAACGCTTAGTATGTTCTGCGAATTGGCAAACTGATCGGTCTTCAAGAAGGAACCTCTGTCCGGAAACGCGCGGTTTGGACACTGTAGCATATCGAAATATGAGATCGATGTACTTTCACATTTCGTCAATAAACCCAACATGACTAGTAGATCGAGCTGTCTACAGACGGGCTTCGAACTGTGTACCTCCTATGTGATTGCAGGGCCTACATCGGTGGTGCTGAGCCTCACGCATATGGCCCAATATGTGCGGTTGTCTTTGAATATATGGACTCGTGGATCCGAGCAATAAGGTTCTCCGCTGACGTTACAGGAGGGTCATACATCCATACTCCACATACAATCCCACAGAAAATAGTCGAGAGGTGTCAGATCTGACGACAGTGCAGGCCATGGAACTGGAGAACTGGCCAACGTCCACCAATTCATCAATCTGAATATGCGACATATTTACATCAAAGTGTGCTGGGGCTCATGTCGACCATTTCCGCAGCTGTGTACTGATACATGTCGCACTGCTGTAAAGAAGCGTCACTGTACTGGAAACTATGCAAGTAACGCAGTAGGATGCGCACTAAGGACTCTATGGAGGAACGTAGCGCATGCGCAGGAATGTTATTAGCAGAGCCCGGATTTGTATGCAAAATGCATAGAGTTTTTGAATAGTTTAAATGTAGGTATGCATTGGCAGTATTCTTTACCATTCTCACCTTTAAGAGGTCACTAGTGCAGTTTTAAAATGCATATAACTGCATATTTTCGGAAAAACTGATTTTGCATGCATGTTTATTAAAATTTAACAGGTAATTGCATATTTTTCTGTTTCTAACCCAAATAAAAATTCTAGTTGGCTCACACATGCAATAGTTTTCTTTATTTTCTAGAAATGACGACTAGTGACTGTAGTTGTGCGATTTCGTTGTAATTGTTTACCCGTGTTACAACAGAAGCTGGAGTTCCCCTTCTTCGTAGCGTGATGACGTCATCTGAGTTATGACATAAGATCATATCTGCAGGATGTATTTGGTTACGTCACGTTACGAGTTAGTTGCAATCGAAGTTCAGAAGTAAGAATCCGGAGTGAAAAGCACTTTGCTTCGTTGTGTCGCCGGTAAAATTATTGTCACGTTCGTCTGTGTTATGTAAATATGTTACGGAGTTCGGGATTGATAACTTTAGTGAGGATGGACAAGTATTATTTTGTTTATAATGTGAGGGAAGTATTGCTTGTGGCAAAAAGCTCCAAGTAGCAGAGCATCTGAACACTGTGAAGCACAAACAAAATGCAGCCAGAAAATCTGCTTTACGTCAAAAATCTGTAAGTACGTCATTTAGTGAGCTGGTCAACATCCCTGGAGGTTCACGTGACTCATTCGCCAAGGAATTATAAGTGCAAACATTCCCATTTGGAAAATAATGAATATCCATCTTAAAACTTTTTTTAGAAAAGCAAGCTAATAAAATAGTGCCTGACAAATATACCCTTCTCAAAACGTGTATGCCCGAGTGTTTCAACAAAGTTATTCGAGAAATTCGGGAAGCGATAAAGAATGAAAAGATTTATATTGCGGTGGACGAGACCGCAGACGCTGCAGGACAGTGTGTATGTAATGCATTAGTCAGTGCAATGAAACTGAGAAGTAAAACTTACCTGTTAAATGTTCAAATATTAGTAACAGTAGGGTAGTTGGAGAGAAGCTGGCGCAGTTTCTTATCGGCAAGATGGCCGCCATGCGTGATCTAAGGATTACTAGTTAAGGTGGTAGGGGAAGCAGGACGTTGTAGATGTTTAAAGATATCTCTAGGGATAACTTTTAAGGCCTATAGCAGTGTATGTATGTTTATGAGCGTTCATGGTAGTTGAGTATGTCGTTCACTATATCGATGTATGCCGCCTAACGCAAGAGCTTTCTTTCTTGATTGAATATATTACCCCAACATAATGACACCTTGCCCCACATCGCCGCGCTAACCTAACCTAGCCTAACCTAACCTAACCCCCATACTTCTACTCGTCAAACCTAAACTAACACCTAGCCCCTATTCTTTTTACTAGGTCTAACCTAACTTAACCTAAGCTAAGCTCCATAGTTCTACTCGTGTAACCTACCCTAACGTTACTTAACCTAAGTGAGCATAACACTTCCTATTTATTAGGATATTTTAATCTAACTTAACCTATTTCACTCCTAGTTTACTTCAGCGTTCTATTCTTCTATAACCTATTCTAACCTTCACACCAAACCGTTTCAGGCTTAGACATTTCGAATTCGTTTGCAGATGTTTTTCAGCAACTTTAGATGCTTTGAAGCTATTAGACCCCTAACGTGTGAATCCAACGCAGTTCGTAAACATTTCACGGTATGTTAATGTTATTTAGGAGTTTGGTAGGTATTCTAGCCACTTTTGCTGTATTCTGGAGGGTTTTACGAATTTTTGAAACGTTGTCATGATTTTTCGGCGTTTTCACGTCTTTAGCATCTATTGATACTTTTAATGAGAATGTAGATCCCTTTTAGCGATTTGTTGTGCTTTCACGATGAAATTTCTCCCTTTGTAAAATGTGTGATGTTTACGCCTAAAGCATTGCTTCCGATCTTTCTAAGACTAACCTAACTCAACCACAAACCTCATTAGAGATATTTCCTCATTGTTATTTGACATTATTCATGCTTCTTCTACCCCCCTCTCTTTTTAAGCTAACATTAGAAGACGTTTGAACCTTGTTATTCAACTAGCTATTGTCAATGTCTTTGTACACTGCTCCAGTATGCTATGCATCTCAACCGCATTTAGCGATTCTTTTGTATAGTTCTATATGTTCTAATAGTAACAGGTCAAACGTTGCTTACTTTCCTTCTAAGACTATCCTAACATAACCAAACCTAACCTACGCATGGGCTGCAACGCTGTCATGCCCGTACGCATACGTCGATATTTCATCCTCTGCAATTACTTTCTTGTCGGCTTTTCACCGACAAAGAGAATGGGGTATGAAAAACACGTGTTAAACACGTGTAATCAATTAGCGGCATCCCTTTAATATAGAGCCGCATCTTTAACCGCAACTTCGATCTCAAGATAATTATTTTATCCGTTACGTCTCCTGTAGAAAATGAAAGTTCAATCAACTGACTCCTCCACGCCTCCAATGATGTCTGGTGAAGAAAGAAGAAAAAATAAAAGAAAATGCTCACCTGGCCTCTCCGTGCCTCCCATGATGCTTGTCGAAGATGGAAGAAAAATAGAAATTATAAAGGGAGGCGTTAACTCTGCCACTAGACTTTAACTCTAGTGCTGGTCTCCAGCCCAGATAAAAGAGGAGAGGCGTCTACCCTAATACCTTAAAGTATACCCTGATTAACTTTATATGAACAGAAGTTTGTGTTAAAATATTATCAAAGATATTGCTGAATATCTCTTAAAAATACTGAGCTATAGATAAGTACTTCAACATCAGCGGATAGAACATATTTTAGTGATAGTTTAAAGGTGTATAAAGGACTAGAAAAAACAATGTTGAATAAAGCTGTAAAGAACGTTTAAAAAGCAGGTTAGATCATGATAGGTGGGGTTATACTTAGAAAATTGCATGTCGTGTTCGAGATGTTACCGCCAGAACATACAGAACCAAGCAAAAGAGGCATGCAGCTGTATAAAATTCTGTGACAGAGGGCAAAAATAGTTGTAATAAGAACTTCAATATCAATGGTTAGGACATCTTCTAGTGGAAGTTTAAAGCTCTATAAAGGAGGGAGAGAAATCAAAGCAGACTAAAGCTGTAAATAATACTCCAAAAGAAACGTAGGGCTACCTCAGGTTAGATGTGGGACAAAAATGTCGAACATACTATATAGAATAGCTGCAGAATATGGCGGTGGTTCAGGATATGGTTGCACTGGTGATGATGGTGATGTAGGTTAAGGTGGCGCTGGTGATGGTAGAGGTAGTGGTACTGTTGGTGGCTGCTATGGTGGTGGTGGCGGTGGTGGTATCCCGCTATGGTGGCGCTGGTGCTGATGGTGGTACTGGTGATGGTGGTGCCCGTTATAGTGGCGCTGGTGATGATGGCGGCGGCGGCGGCGGTGGTGGTGGTGGTGGTGGTGGTGGGCTAGGATAGATTAGGTTAGGATAGTCTTAGAGGGAATGTAAGCAACGTTTGACGTGTTACGATTAGAACATACAGAATTATGCAAAAGAATCGTCAAATGAGGTTAACATGCATAACATGCTGGAGCAGTGTACAAAAAAGTAAACGATAGCGAGTTGAACAAGGCTAAAACGTCTTCTGATGTTAGTGTAAGAAAGAGTGGAAGGGAAGAGAAGAAGCACGTAAAATGTTAAATAGCAATGAAGAAATGGCTCTGAAGAGGTTTGTGGTTAACTTAGGTTAGTCTTAAAAAGACTAAGCAATTCACTAGACGTGAACATCATTCATTTACAAAAGTATTAAATTTGATCATGAAAGCATAACAAATCGCTAAAAGGGGTCCATATACCCCTCAAAAGTATTAAAACGTACTACAGATGTGAAAACATAGAAAATCCTAACGAAGCTGCAAAAATTCCTGAAAACCTCTAGAATACAGCAAAAGTGGCTAAAATACTTACCAACTCCTAAAATAGCACTAACATACCATGAAATGTTTATAAATCCTTAGGGTTTATATGTCAGGGGGTGTAATACCTTCAAAGTATCTAAAGTTGTTGAAAAAACGCCTGCAAAAGAAAGTGAAATATCTAAGCTTGAACCGGCATGGTGCAAAGATCAGAATAGGTTATAGAAGAATAGAATGCTCGAGTAAAATGGGATGAGATAGGTTAGGTTAAGCCAGGTTAAAATATTTTAATAAATAGAAATGTTTTTGGTCGCTTAGTTTAAGTAATGTTAGGTTCGGTTAAACGAGTAGAATTATGGGGTTCAGGTTATGTTAAATTATGAAAGCCCATAGTAAAAAGAGTAGGAGCTAGGTTAGGCTAAATGAAGTTAAATTATGAAAATAGTAAAAAGAGCTAGCTTAGGTTAGGTTAGCATAGGTTAGACGAGTAGAAGTATAGGGCTTAGGCTAGGTTAGGTTAGGTTAGATGAGTCGATGTGGGGTGGGGTGTCATTATGTTAGGATAATATAGTTAATCAAGAAAGAAAGCTGTTGCGTTAGGTAGCATACATCGATATAGTGAAGAACGTATTCAAGTATTATGAACGTGTATAAAGACATATATACGCTGCTATGCACCTTAAAGTTATCTCTAGAGTCAGCCTCAAACACCTACATCCTGCATGGCTCTACCCTCCTACAATTCTACAAATTCTACAAATTGAAGGCCATATTTCGATGTCACTAATGACGCTGGATTCATAAATGGAGTAAATCCAAGTTTATTCACATTTAATGCTTTATCCCTTCATGTGTAATCTGAATCACACAAGTGAGTATTTATTTACTATTTAGTGAGCATTCTTTGAATATGAAGGTGACATAATTTAGAGGTGCTCGTTTGAACCAGGCTTGAAACAATGGGAAGTTTTAGTCTATAAGAAATATTTCTGTCACTGATCCATCAGCATTAAAATTCTTTCCAACATTGGACGACAATCACCTCAATCTCTGCATTACGTAACAGAGAAGTTCTGTGCTTGCAGTATCCAGGGTAACATAATAGAATACGTGTCCTCACAAGAAGCTAAAGTCTTAAAGCACTACAGTGCACTAAATGGAGCATGGAGTACACTCATCTCAAAGGATACAGTTTGAAGCTGGAGACGAAGCAAGCTTTTTTCTTTCTTTTCTCTGTTTCTTTCTGATTTTCTTTTCTTCTTTTTTAAATCAATACTGCACCAATATGTCTCTTGTGTAAGTTGGTGTCCAAGAGTTTCGTTTTCCTTCACACACTAAAATAAATGCCAGGACCAAGTAAAATGTTCCAGTATTATATTTTTAACATTAAGAAGCATACAGTCTGTTATAGATTACTCCAAACAAAATTTCAACAGATATTGCAACGGACACCAGCACATTGGAGTATGATGTAAGCTGTCATGCAATGTCACTGACAGAGCAAAATCTTCAATATATATATATTGAAGGGCTATCTACTTACCCCGATGCCGGATGAGATGGGCCACCTAATATATAAAACAACATGTTAAATCTAAGGGGAAGTATAAGATATAAGCAGCTCCAAGAGAGAGGAATAAATTGTAATTGTACCAGTGGTACAATTTATTCCTCTCTCTTGGAGCTGCTTATATCTTATACTTCCCCTTAGATTTAACATGTTGTTTTATATATTAGGTGGCCCATCTCATCCGGTATCGGGGTAAGTAGATAGCACTTCGTGCGTTAAAACAGTTGCAGAACAGGGGCAAATCCAGTCATAGTGACGGCAGTGGCGTGAGCGAGCTTCCTTTTGCCTCTTAGCAAAGACGAGAAATGAGAGGTTGAACTATTGTGCGTAGTCCGTGATAATAGACTATAAACAACCGAAAAGGTTCTTATAATGTTTGCACTTTACTTACAGGGACTTTACTTTCCAAGTAATAAACTCGCTCCCGTATATTTCTAACATTGCGGATTACAGATTGTAAAGCGCCGTAACAAAATACATGCAAACATGAGGGAGCGTAATGTTTCATTGACACTTGTTCGTTTTAGTTAATGTTATTGTATTTTAATATTATTATTAGTTATTGTTATTGTTGTTATTACTATATTACAATTCTATTATTTTTATTATTTAATATAACAATTATTATTATTGTTATTTTTATGTTTATGATTAATGTTACTATTATGATCATTAGTATCCTCATTATTTTATTAGTTCTATTATTTTGTTAGTTATTTTACGTTTTGTTGTTAGTACTATTATCAGCATAGTCCTAATTAGCATCAAAATTGTCAGTTTTATGTAAATTAGTTTTATTATTATATTAATAGTTTTGTTATTGTTATGTATGGTTTATTGTTATGATATTAATGTCATCGTTGTTATTATCATCAAGTGGTACTGATATGCAGACTTCATTCATAGAACAGGCGTTCAAAATCATGCCCCTGTTGGTTGATACAATGTTCCAATCGTTTCTTTGTATCCATATCGACGTTCCTCACAACATACTAAGCGTTGTCTTTTTTTTTTTTTTTTTTTTTTTTTATTTTGGGGGGGGGGGGGGGGTTGACAAAGTCAACTTTACGGAAACTTGAATAAAATATGCCGCATTGTAAATAGCGCCTGAGCTTGCGCTGCGTTAACGTCAGGCCTTGATTGTATGTAAATCGGGTCTCGTATTGTTGACTTCTAAGCGCTGCATCATTAACCGCGTGTTGTCTTCCACACTGCAGGTGTCCGCAACATTTGTTGCTATTCCACTAAATAAACTATTTAGAAGTAGCACTATGATTCCTTTGTCAGTATGCCATGTAAATTGAAGCGGAACACTATCGCAAAGAACATTACTTTGCTGCTTTTGCTTGTTTTGTTGATAGTGTGCTGATCGCACTTCGTTTGTCTTATGCAAGCATATCTTTTGTTTCGCGACTCGAGTTTTTTCCGCTGGGAAGTGCTAGCGTTTTTTGTTGGGGTTCCTCTCGCTCTTACCACTGGGGAGACAGTCAGTCGTGTCTCTCCTTTATTGGTGCACAGGGTAAGTGCTTCCGTGTTGTTTGTTTTCACTAAGGCTCAAGACATGTATTTTGGATTGGTTTTCTGACCGCCATTGCCTGGGAAATGACTTCTAGGGCGGATGTGTTAAAGTTTAGGGAAGCAATTCTCGTAGCCCGTAAGATATACACGTGAATTATCTGGGCACTTTCAGATAGGCTAATACTGCCCAACTCCTCGTTTGCTGGAGTTGAATGGGGTAATGTGAAATTGTTATTAACCTGTATTTCTGTTCTGCGTTTCGCCTTCTATTTTGTTTAAAGGTCCATTAGGCAGATAAATCATTCATGTTACTAAATGTATAACTTATTGATCAATAAAGGTTAAAGTTCTATTGAAACTATTATTGGAATTTTCTCTTGAATTCCTCCGCCCCCCCCCCCTCTTTCACAATTGTACCTAGGCCCCTATGGTGCAATAGGTACGACTTCAGTATTGTGACTTACTACTCTTTGTGGGAACGATTCAAATCTCCAAGGGAATATAGCAGAGTGCAAAGGAAATTGATCCCTCTGCTTTTGATGTAAATTTGGCAGTAAATTGGACTTGTAATTTTCGCCAGGGCGACCCATACAAAATCTGTGATGTACAAAATGGAACATTTTGGAATCGTCCTAGAATTTCAGTAAACGAGGGTTAACATAAAGCTAGACTATACTGCTCGTAAAAGTTAGAGGCATGTGAACGCTTGCCAATGCTCAAGCGGAGCGCTGTTGCCAAGCGTAGTGCGTGTACCGGCAGAGGTTCTGTACATAAGAGCGCGTGAGATGAGTGCACCACATTCGGCAACGCTGGCAGGAGGGGCAAGCTTAGGATTCGCTGGAGTCTGCAGTACGGCCCGCCTCCATATGTCTTTAACTTTTGCGAAGATTATGGTTAATTACCCAAATACATTGCTGAATTTTACGTAACTTAAGACAAATGACACATTTACGAATTTATTTGTTTAACTTGCCAGACTACTCAGTTAGTTCTCTTTCGCTATGCCAAATATGAAGAATAAACGGCATTGTCACTGGAATTGATAATGATGCGATTAAAACGGAAGAAAATGCAGATCTTTCTACCACATAGTAGACTAACTTATAATGCGGTATAGGAATGCTATGGCAAGAGGGAAGGGATAATAGAGGTGGAGAAGAAAGAAGCAATTTAATCCTTTTAGAAGACGTAATAAAGCGGTCAAAGAAGCGCAAGACGGAAAAACGGTTAAAAGATGTGATTTGGGAAAGAGAAATGAGAGGAGAATCCTAAGCGCACTTCTGCATAATGAACTCACAGACTGCTGATGATATGTCATTAGAAAAACGCAGAGGAGGCTGAAGCCCGTGGATGTGAATATGTGCAGAGATTAGTATATTAAAACTGCACAGCAAGGATGAGAAATTGAAAAATGCAAACATAATCAGGCTCGTTATTGAGATAGCGCCCTGTTGATCGTTGTTGTTATGGCAGGAAACCATGGTTTGAATTTATATTTAAAACGTGCAATGTCATATTCTCATTTATTATTTATTTTAAGCCTATTAATATCAATGACTTTAATAAAAATGGGCTGCTCGGTGTTTGTCTTCTCGGCATCCTCGGCGCTCGCTGCCGACCAACTTTATGAATGAAGATGATAAAACTGGCCACCATCGTTGTCCATGCATTTTTGGCACCTTTTTAATTCACGTTGAGAAATGCTGGCAGTGTCCTGGCGGATATTTTGTTTTAATTCTTATACCTTAGCAGCGAATGCTTTTGGAATGGATGGCTGCGGAGGTCTAATGTCCATTTTCCCATGAAGAGCAGGCTAGATTTGCATGACTACCAAATGGTCGTCAAGCAGGGTAATTCCGACCTTTTTGCTTTCAGAATATGAAGTGTTACCCATCTCCAAAAATAATAGGAAACAGATAAACCACCTGGTATATACTATATATTTGAATGGGTGATCAATAATCGAACAATAATCGAAACCTTATGTCGTGAAAGAGCAACATTATTCTAACTGAAACACAAAAATATGCATACTCACAATAAAAATTGTTTTTTAACTCCTCCTCAAGAGATTACAAAATTAGAAACGCACATAAAAAATTAAACCACATTTGAAGTCATCAGCACATTTTATGTGGTAGTATGAAAAACTATCTATTTAATTTGGAGTTAGTATATACCAAAATATGGAAATTTTTGTTTACAAATTTCCAAAATAATCACGCAAATCCTCTTTGTATCTTCATTTTCAAATTCAAGAGCAAGCAAGTCTAAATTTTACTAACTTTAGCGATGTTCTTGTTGCAATAAAAACAAGAATACTTCCTTTCCATGCATTAACATCAATTTTGTATTTCTTACTTCGATGAGGAATGCATGTTCAGTAAATTGATCTCCTTTCATCATTGGTATGTATGGCTTTATGTTCTTCTTTTTAAATTGAGTAGTATGATCGAGAATTAAATCTGGATCTTATGTAGCATTAAAAGTGGGAATATTTTTTGAAAAAATCTCAACTTATAACAATTTAACTCAGCTTTATTCTGGAAGTGCCTGAAAATATATGCTGCGCTGATCAATAAAATGGTTAAAAGGTTCGTTATAAGTTTCAAAGCAATTACTGCCGCTTTATTTCATGTTAACAGCGTTGAAAAACTTGAGCTTCTGGTATTTATTTAACTTTTTAGAAATGCAGGAAATGAGATTCTCAAATGAATTTCCTCCCTTCTTCCATCAGACATTAATGTATTCAATTACCGGTGTGGAGCTACAACAAAATTGTACCTGTCATCTTAAATTCGACGAATTCTAAAAACACAGATTAACATTGTGCCCATACGAACCACCAGCTGGCCCCGTAGCTCAGTTGGTAGAGCACTGCCTACAGTGTGAGAGGTCCCGGGTTGTATTCCCGCCTGTGGGGTAGGACTTTTTCTCTAGCAAAGATCATTCTCTGTGCTCAATAGAGTCTGAGAGTATGAATGTGAGTATGATATAATACATAAAACCCAACGAGAAAGCACTGTATACAAGATAATCCCATTGCCAATAGGTAAATGTTCCAAAGTTAAAAAGCCGCCAATATGACCTTTGCAGTTAAAGTAGAGATGTAAGTGGAACTCTTGAGAGTATTATTAATATACTCACAATAAACAACTGGGCTCTTTATTATCATTGCTCAGGGCTCTTTATTTTTTTTTAATTTTATTAAAGCGGTTGTACAATGAATAAACATTTATCCGGAACCCAAATTCACAACCTTTAACAAATTTGATTTAACACATTTTTTCATTGCTGTCTGTTCATCCATATACCTTCTTCTATTTCCCACTCTCTTGGCCTTGTTGATTCCTTGGATGCACGTAATAGGTGGCCTTCCTTTCTTCCTCCTTCGCTGCAGTTCCTAATCCTTTGGAAGTCTTCCATCTTCCTTTCTCCTAACATATCCATACCATTTAAGTTGCTTCTTCTTCATAAAATCTAAAATTGAGTATTGTATCTGTACAATTTCTATTATATATGAATTTCTAATTTTTTCTTTCCTAGATATTCTCGCAGAGCGTCTCCAGCAGTCCATTTCCACCGCAAGAAATTTTTTTCAGTTGTGAATTCAAAGCCCACATATCAGATCCATTGGTTATAATGCTTCTGATTATTGTATTAAAATTGTTTTCTTTCTTTGAAAATATGTTTGTCCCATAGTATTCCATTTTGTGTAGATATAGCATTCTTTCATGTATTGATCCTAGTCCTTATCTCTTTTTGTTGTTTTCTATCCATTGTAATCATAATTCCCAATATACACTTCAGTATGTTTAATTGTCCTTAAGGCTTCTTCTAATATTAAATCTCGAGGAACGTCCCCTATGGTCATATATTTGGATTTATCCATATTTATTTTTAAACCCCATAAACAATATTCTTGTATTAATTTTCTTGCAAGGTATTCTGTATCTTCAAATTCTTGAACTACTATTAGGTGATCATCTGCAAATTGGAGGGAATATACTGTTAAGTCATCATCTAGTGGTATTCCTATCGTTTTACATTGTTTTTTCCAGTCTTTAATATTCTTTTCAGTATACATTTTATATAGTGTCGGAGATGTACAGCATCCCTGTCGAAATGCTTTATTAGTTTGAAAACACTTCGCCAAGTATTTTCCCATTTTTACTTCTACGCATGTCTTTGAATATAATTTTAATTGCTTTCATCAATACTGGATTTATTTTTATCAATTTTAAAGATTGACATTATTATGATAGAGGAACATTACCATAGGCCTTTTCAATGTCTATAAATACTAAATTAAGGGACTGTGCTCTGATTATTTTCTTTTCTATACTCTGTTCTGTAAAACAGTGATTTATTGTTGATCTACCTACTGTAAACCCTGACTATTCTTCCGGTTCTAAAACTTTGTATTTTATTTCTAGGAAATGTTTAATTATTATTGTTCCATACAATCTACTTAATGTACTGTTAATTGTAATTCCTCTGTAACTTTTGCATGTATCTTTTCTTCCTTCTTATGTATGGTTGAGATATATCCTATTTCCAAATCTTCCGGAATTCTTCTCCGTTTAAACATTTTTCAAATAGACTTCTCAAAATTTAATATTTCCTTTTCTGCCCTTCTTTTTATTCTTACTAAAATATTTCTTTACTTTTTTGTCCATGTTATTTTGAACAATTTCCATAAATACCATTAGCAAAGGTTGCTAGATGATTGTAAAACACTAATTTTGTTTTATTTACAGCAAAATTCTTTATTTATAAGCTAGAAAATGTTGAGGATTTATGTTATGGATCACCCTTAGAAATATCATTGCCAGTTCCTTTATAATATTCCCATTTTCTTTATTCTCCCCTTTTTTTTACAAAGTTATTCACCTCTTTTAGATTTCGTGAGCAGGAAATTTCGGGACATATTACGTATTTTTACGGTGGATAGCTTTCGATTCTCATTTAGTAACTCAGTTGTGGTTGCTGATCATAAGCCCAGATAAGTAACTGCATAAGAACTTCAATTTCTCGTTCCTCTAATTTTTATGATGTCCTCCAACCCTAATGCCATATCGGACGATATATGAATGAATGAATGAATGAATGAACGAATGAATCAATGAATGAATGAATGAACGAAATAGGTGAAATGAAGCTGAAATGAGCCCGAGTTCCATGGAGCTTAAACCTGCCCCACATTCATCTTCTCGGGAAAAAGGGAAAACCTTATTCGAATAACCCACCCTAACCGAGATTCGACCTCGGGACCTCTTGGATGTGGCGCAGACACGTCACCACTACACTACAGAGGTGGGCTCATTCCTAGATGTGTTTAAAATAAAAGTACTGGAATAATACAGGCAGAAATAATATTACTCAGTCTACTATACATTATACTTACAAAAGCTTATTGTTCTGGCCACTTCTTGTTTATGTAGATAACATTGTAATTCACATTTGCAAATTTCGTTATACGAAGAGTTCTACGGAGCCAGTCTCCAAGTAATGGCTTAGGAAGGAAAAGGAGAGACATGGGGTGGAACAGGCACTGAATCCTGAGGTTTGTTGTACCTATGGCCCCAAGGGGGCACCCCCGGGAGGAAGGATGTGGTAAGAGAAGACACCGGGCGGCCAGATCCAGACTAACGGTAGAGACAAAGACAGAGCTCCCTAAGGTTTCCAAGTTTGACGACACCTCGAAGTCTTCAGGTCCTGCGAGAACATCTTAGGGGGACCCGTCGGGGTCCAGCGCCCCCATATGCCACCGTCCTACTCGGGTCCCAAGGACGAAAGGAGTTCCTGTGCGCGTATCATCCCCGCTAAGCTGCACCTAAAGTCTAAGCTGACAGTTGCGGGATGAAGGGTGAATAAAATGATTAATAAAGCGAAACGGAAGGACAAAAAATTCGGGGGATGTAGTTACTCTTCCCAGCATTCACCTAGGAACCCTGGGAAACCCCCAATTGGTCAGGAAGGTCGGTCACTGGAATCAAACCGACGACCTCCCGAATGCGAGCCTCACACGTTACCGTGAAGCCACATCGTTCGGTATGTGATGGCCTTCAAATTCAATTCTCCTTCCATGACCATGGGGGAAAACGCGAATAATAATTAATTAAAAATTATTATTATTATTATTATTATTATTATTATTATTATTATTATTATTATTATTATTATTATTATTATTATTATTATTATTATTATTATTATTATTATTATTATTATTATTATATGAATGATTTACGAATCAGTATTAGATAAACAATTTAATACATTTGATCAGTTAAACTATTGTATTGCTTTATTAAATTATCTTTACAGTATACACATCACTTGGTTTGAAATGAATATTGTGATAAGAAATATGATTTTGCTCTAAAAAGGCTATTCATCAGCAAAATAATGTCCAGTATTAGCTATTTTAATTTTGATTGTCAAAAACAATAACTTCATTACTGTTACATCTAGACTAACAATGGTTATGAAAAACGAGTTTTAGGACAATAACGCAACAATGTATTCATTTTGTGTATTTTCTATTGTGCAAAATCTATCATAGCACGAATCACAAACGGGATTGGTGTGTGATATACAAAGCATATATTTGCATTTCTTGCACTCGTATCTTGATAATCGAAAAACACCAGCTTCCGTGGTATATGCTGCACATCTGCTTGGCCCTGGATATTGTTTACCTCGGTTTTGATCTTTCGCATTTGGAATCTGTTTAATTTTTGTTGAAGATCTAAAAGAAATCCAACAGTTTTCATACTACTTCTTGCTATTTCCCCCACAACAAAATTCGTGTGACAGTTGCTTCAATTACACCCTCCTTCGCATTGGTTCTAATTCATTACTAGGTATCCGATTTTGGAATTTATACCATTTATCTTTAGCAGGGTAAAAATATTACAGCTGACCATTGTTTAGTGTTCCGGGTCACGTCAAATGCAGCACACATTTTGTCTGCGGTGTCAACCTCTCCCTTTGTAGAGTTGTAAAAGGTATTGATGGATGGTATTTTTTCTCTTTCGAGTCATGGTCAATAGATGCATCACTATGAAGTGTATATATAAGAATCACAATCCTCTGTGTCTTTTGGATGTATGAAAAAGGTAAAGGGTAAAGGGTACAGACACAGAGGGGACACCTCGCTCACTTCGACCTACACAGATCTATTGCGGCTACCACCCCCCATGAGGCAGGGATAAAATGAGCGAACCGAAGGTGCGATACAGGGTCGCAGCCAGACAGGCCACAGAGACACGCGGTAGTCCCTAACCAGTGCTGAGATCTCTTCAGCCGGGCACAAGCCCCTGCCGAGCAGCCATCACACCGCAGGTGCGGTGTCGCACTGAGCATCCAATCCGACGAAGGACAAAACCTGCCAAACGCCACCTAGCGCCGAAAATAGCAGTTACCATGCGCAATCACTCGCGCCATCTGCCTGGCACTGCCAACACTACACGTCTAAAAGTACACCTGAAAGATGACAAGGAAATGGAATGAAGGGAAATGATGGAAAGGAAACTGTGGTATGAAATAATGCAACCCAGCATTCGCCTAAGTGACAAGGGGAAACCGCGGAACAATCCATGTCAGAGTGCACGGCCACGGGGATCGAACCCTTGACCTCCCGAATGCGGGCCACAGACGTTACCGCCTGAGCCATCCCGCTCGGTCTGGATGTTTGAAACCAAGGTTGTGTCCTCCCTGAAAACAAAAATGCTACTATATTCTTCTCTATCTTTGGTGGCTGCAAGTTCAAGGGGCAACTGCCTTTTGATTCTCCTCAAAGTACCCACGTATGATAGTGTTTTCTCTTTTAGTTCCTCAGAAGCTTCTATGTCACTGAACCAATTATCGGCAGTTATATTTTGACCCGAACCAAACAAGGGCTTAGCCATATGTTTAATCATATCACTTGGCTTATTACTGATTATACACTCCTTCAAGCAGCTTTCCAGCATAGACTTCTAGGTTAAATGAATGAAACATTTTAGAATCCACAAGTGCATACACTTTACCCTATGTTTACTGGGCCTTGGTGGGATGAACTGGCGTAAAGGACACTTTCCACGAAAACCTGGAAGCATTTTATCTACTGAGGGATAAATAACTTTTCTAACTGTAGACCACAAATCTGGAGGAAATCTCGCGAATTGGTGCAGGTCTGTCTTCTACTCTTCTGGCTGTGCCTATCATCAAAACGTAGGCAGCACGTCAGAGTCCTGAACCTTTTAACATTCATTATTAGGCTAAACTTTTCTACTCCATCTCCGTTGTGCCCCAGAGTTTCTCCAGACTCTACCTATTTCATGTTATAAGCTCTTGCTAAGTGCAGAAATACAACAAAGGTTCTCATTTCTATAGCATCAGTACTCTTGTCCCTTTCCCGAACAAACTTATCTTTGATGTTGCTGATATATTGTTTCGAGTATTTTACCATAAGACCCAAGATTTCGTTTTTAAATGAATTGTTCCAGCACTCCATTGCAGTTTTTGATGACTTAGCGCTTTCTATTACTCGGTAAGATGAGGCAGCTTCAGATTCAACACTGTAAACGCACTTCTGAATTTGTAACACTATCATCATCAAAATCTCATTCAGATCTCCATCCTCTTACAGATATCTCAATACGTTCTGCAAGGGCTTCCTTCATCTGTACCTAAATCACACACTTTCTTCGAATTTAAAAAACCTGCAACAATGCAAACTTTTATCATGTTCGGGCGCAATGTGTCTGACAAGCACAGGGTCAGTGAATAATACAGTTTATGTGACTATTACAAACTACTACTCTATTTCGTAATCAAATAAGCAAAATAAATTATTTTAATTAAAATAATGTGTAAAACGTACCTTGCGTTTTGGTGCACATTCGGTCACAATGTGCCTCGCACATCACTTTCGCAATAGTAACACGCTAGCTGGCTCATAGACAAATTGACCGAAAATGGCGTGAGGTACAACAGCAAGTTGCAACAGGAAGCTACTCATTGTTGGAAGTAATCACCAGTACGAAGTAAAAAGAATCCGATGTGCTGCACTCACACGATTTTATCTACTCTTGTACAAACTATTGTTACAACTACGTATTCCTATATCTACTTCACGTTCATAGAGATATACATTTACAGACATTATCTTATTGCTAATTGTCTTATTGGTGCAAGGGGAATATGGGAATACAGTAGGATTTAAGCCAGAGCTGACGAACGTTACTCCGTAGGTGTTAAAAGGAGTCCCCTCCCCCTTCCACAACTACAGCAACGCGCTTTAGCTTTGTTTTCCCTACTTTTCCTCTTTCGTGGCCACGAGGGGGGGGGGGGGGGACGTAGGGAAATGTGTTCACATCTGCTGAGTAACGTTCGTCAGCCCTGGTTTAAGCCATAGTAAAATGTTTAAGAGCCGGTCGCTATGTGATTCCTTTGAAATTCCGTGCTCTTTGCATGATCAGCAAATAAAATATTTCAGCTCCTATTTGGGGCATGAAATGAAGCAAAAGAAGCACAATTTGTTGCAGCGTTTTACCCCTTTTTGTGTAATTACTACATTTGCCGCCTTTTCCGTTCTATTCCATGCTTCAGCACCTATCTCTCATTTATATCTGCACTTTTAATAAATTAAACAGATTTTGT